>JAHZTW010000099.1:146001-175654 GCA_020283515.1 Alliaria petiolata
GTTCTTAGGATGAGATATTTGATATGTTTGATGCACATGGGCGATCAATGATGGCTTAAGACAACATCTAGACCTTGGGTCTTAGATGGTAATCCTTAGGCATAGGGTTTCTAATAAAGACTAATCCACTGTCGTGATAGAAGTCACTTTGCTATCTCACAACCTAACCTCGCTCCCGCGTAGTGATCCATGAGAATAGCAAGCATAGATCCCCAACCCTATAAAGCCGAAATCCCCCTAGACAGATGGCGTTTCGTAATCTAGGAAAGGTAGATCTCTTGTTTATGGGTTTGGCTAAGCAAGCATGTGGTGTTCATGTCAAGCCGCCTATAGTCTTTAGACTAGTTGATCAAGCTAGACTAAGCATTGAGAACAATAAAAAAGAAAGGATTAAGATCATTAAATGCATAAGCATCAAGATCTATCACCATAAATCTTTCACACCCTAAGAACCACGAAATCTACTCTCTTTTCATGTGGTTAACCTCTAGATCCATAAGGAAATACAAGCTAAAGAATGTTAGAGAGAGATCAATGACAAGAAATAAAATAAAGGCAAAGGCTTTACCAAGAAATGCTAAAGAACAAGTCTTGGTTAAGCATAAACCTAAAAGAAAAGTTCTTGAACTCAAGAACAAAATAAAAGCTTAAACATAAATCCTAATAATGCATAACCACGAAATCCTATGAAGGATATGTGGCTAAACAATATTAGAAGGCAAGAACAAGAACAAATAAAGAAGAGAAGTGCAAAAACTAAATTAAAATAAAAAGTATTTACATGGTTCTTGAAAATAAAAAGAGAATTAAGCAAAACTAAAATTGTATAAGAGGAAAAGAGGGAAGAGGGGGATTTCGTTTTGGGGTTGCTAGGGTATTTATAGGTGTGAGCCACAAAAACCCTAGTGAACCTTATCCACAAAAAGGGATCCAATGCTAAAAGTAAACTTCTTTGAACTCTTGTGCTCTTTTGGACTTATGCTGCAACAGCTTCACATCGATATGGTATCCCGTTTTGGCTCCAAGCTCTTATCTTCCCAGCAGAAGCTTCATCGGGCACAAGTCGTTATGCTTGCCCGTTATATACTAGCTTGCCGAGCTGGCCATACCGATGCTCACTGTTTCGGCAGTAACTTCTGAATCGCCAATCGTAATGACTTGATACTTCCACCAGACGAAAGCTAGCTCGATCCTCTACAAATCATATGAAGACATCAGAAGCTGAATCGAGCCAGAAGACCTTCTTCCAAACTGATCTTTCCACAACGGGTTGTCCATTTCGGTTTAGTTGATTGATCTGGAAGCTGACGTCTTGCTTCATATCAGAATAAGGTCGTTGTGGCTGACCGTGGTGGCTGTAGAAGTCTTCTCTTTTTCTCCTTCTTGCCTTGGCTGCTCATTAGTTCTTCTCCCAAACTCCATAGAACCTCCACAAGCTCCTAAAGTACCTGCCAAGTACTCCAAACATGCAAAAGATGCAATGCCTATCCTAAAACTAATATGAATGGAAATGGGACAAAAACTAATGAATAAATGCATAAAATAGAGCAAAACCTATACTAAATACATGCTAAAAAGGTGTAAAATATGGAGGTATCAGCGGCCGAGAATGAGAGGGTCCCGAGGTTCCTCTTCGATATCTAGCACTACGAAGTCGGTTGGAATTGCGCAGTCCCCGATGATGACTTGGACGTCGACTAAGACTCTGACGGGCTGCCTGGTCGATCTATCTGCTAGGATTAGGATAATTTTTGTAGGTAGAAATTCGTAGTACCTGAGGCGTCTTGCTACAGAGAGTGGCATCATGTTTATGCTCGACCCCATGTCGCATAGAGCTCGCTTAAACACTTCCTCTCCAATCGAACAGGAGAGTACAAAACTGCCAGGGTCTTCACGTTTCCGAGGGGGAAGGTTCTGGATGACCGAGCTGCATTCTTGTGTGATCATCATAACTCCCTCTTCCAGGGTGAGAGAGTTGGTAAGAATACTCTTCATGTACCTTCTCAGTGTTGGGATCATGGCGCAAGCTTCTATAAAAGGTAGTCTCACGGAGAGTTGTCCTATTAGTTCCTTCAGTCTTGCCCTTTCTCTCTCCTTTCGGGGCATGCTTAGACAGCGCGGATAGGGTGCTTTGGGTGCGTGGACTCGTGTTGGCGGTGGTGGTGTTCCTTCTTTTTGTGGGATGTCTTCCGTCACGGCTTTCCCATTGACGCTGTCTTGTTCTATGTTTTTGGCTACTTGATCTTCGCCGCCGCTGTCCTTCTCCTTTTCCACTGCTTTCTTATCCTTTGGAAATTTGGGTTCCTTGTAGGTTAGCCCGCTTCTAAGCTCTACTGCCTTCACGGTGTCATAGCGGTCTTTCCCCTCTTTGTCTTCTTCTTCTGGTTTCGCCATTTTTCTTTCTCCTTTGGTCAGTCGCTCGTTTTCTTTTGCCACTCTTCGTATTTCTGAAGCGAGGTGCTCGATCTTGCCATTCGCCTCATGGCGGTTACGTTCAGCTTCTTTCCTAGCATCGCTTGAGGTTCTCTCGAAAGAATCCACGAGTTCATGTATCTTATCCTCGAGTCTATTAATTCGATCTGAATGGCCTCGGTGAATTAAATGGTCGAGGGAGTGGCTCACTCCCATTAGATCTCGGGTTTGATGGCTGCCGTGATGACGCACTATGCTCCTTTCTAAGTTCTCGTGATGGAGGTCGAGGTTGCAGCAGTGTCTTATCTTGATATCATGGTTCGAGTTTTAACGCATGCGGAAATCCTGTAGTTCTCGGATGGCTTCTGACTGTTGTGTACGTTCTGAGTCCATTTTAGCTAGCGCGCCCATTATGACCTTCATGGGGTCTACTTCGGATTCTTCCATGCGGCTTGCTGCATGGCCAGGGTCGTTCAGGCCGTTGTACTCGCTAGTGGCCAGATTGGTCACTAATAGTCGCGCTCCTTTTACTGATTTTGACGAAAAGTCTCCATAGCTTGCAATATCCAGCGCGGCTTGGAGTTTCCTGTTGACTCCTCGGTAGAACGTGCTGATCATGTGTTCGTCAGTGAATCTGTGGTGTGGACAGTNCAAGATCAATGAGATCCTGCATTCCTTGAACTTGGTGAAGCCTATCTTCTTTGCAATGGAGTAGGGCATCAGATTAATGCTTGCTCCCAAGTCGCACAAACAGTTGTTAAACTTCAATGGCCCTAGCTCACAAGGTATGGTGAATGAGCCTAGATCTCCTAGCTTCTTTGGTGCTATCTCCTTATGGATGATTGCACTGCACTCTTGACTCAACACCATGACCTCTTAACAACCTTTAGCTGTCTTGGCAAGCGTGTCTTTCAGGAACTTTGCATATTTCGGCACCATGGCTAAGCAATTAGGCAACGGCAATTTGAGCTCAACATTTCTCAAATGTTTTTCAAACAAGGCTCTGTGCTTCTCGACCAGCTGCTTCTTGAAGCGTCCAGGGAAAGGTAGCTTTGGTTTGTAAGGTGGAGGCACAGACATATTTTTTTCTTTGCTTGTTTCCCCCACTTCTTTTTCCAAAACCGCTTCTTTGCCTTTTCTCGCCCTTTCAATGTAGACATTGTCAAAGGTGATCTCTTGATCATTTGAAAGATCACACTCCCCCTCTTGGAACACAATGTCCTCATTGTCTTTTGCTGTAGACCGTGGTTGTACTTCCTTTCCACTCCTTAGAGTGATCACGTTTGCATACTCCTTGGGATTTGTCTCACATTGGCCGGGTAAAGTACCTTGGCCGCTTGTACTAGCTTTGCCTTTCTCTAGTTGGCGAATTTTGTTGTTGATGTTGCTTATCTGTGTAGAGACCTCGGTAAGAGAGGAGTCTAGCCGATTGTTGATATCAACAAATTTTTGGTTGTTAGATGCCTGGCCTTGTAGGAGTTGATGAAACCAGGAGGGTACGGTTTGTTCTCTTGCTGTTGGTGTCCTTGGTAATTCCCTTGTCTTTGCCCTTGGTACCCACTATTTTGTTGAAATCCGCCTTTGTTGTAAGGAACAAACGATTTGCCTTGATTGCTTTGTTGTGGAGGGTATACTTGGTCCTTAGGATTTTCCACATTGGTGCTTCTATAAGACAAGTTGTTGTTGTTGCCTTGATATCTTGGAGCATATCCTGGTGGCTTAGGATAATCTTGGCCAGCAACCCAATTTGCTTCTTCGAACTCCTCCTCATTCCTCTCTTGGAACAAATCTGCGGCTTCTCCAACAAAGTGGACATGTTTTTGTCCAGCAATCATCAGCTTGTCAATATTTTCATGGAGTGACTTTATTTCCTTCTTGTGTGCCTCTAGATCGTGGCCTCTTGGTGCACGGTCATAGTCCTCACAATAGTTTCCATCACTCAATGTCAAATTCTCAATGAGCTCCATTCCCTCGTGGACATCTTGTCCAAGGAAATTCCCTCTGCTCGTCGTGTCTAATAACATGCGGATTTTTGGCAATGCTCCACGGTATATTGTGCTGAGGAGTGTCTCCTCAGTGAAGCCATGGTGAGGACACTGGGTTGTGTAGTCTTTGAAGCGCTCCATTGCTTTACTAAATGTCTCATTGTGCCTTTGCGTGAAACCGTTGATCTCACTTCTCAGCCGAGCCGTCCTTGTGCTTGAGAAGAACTTTGAGAGGAATGCCTTCTTGCATTCAACCCAGGACGTGATGGTGCCTTGAGGTAAGGTCTTTTCCCAATGTCGAGCTTTGTCCCCAAGAGAGAAAGGGAAAAGCCGTAGCTTGAAGCTATCCTCCGAGATGCCATTGATTTTTATCATTCCACACACTTGTTCGAAGTTGTCCAAGTGCTCGAGGGGGTCTTCCATAGCCAGGCCATGGAACTTGCTGTTCTGGACCATAGATATAAATCCAGGCTTGATCTCAAAATTGTTGTTTTGCACCGGTGGTGGTGTTATACCAAAGCGGTTTGTGTGGATGTTCGGTGCATCCCCCGCACCAATGATTCTTTGTCCTCTTTGTTGGTGGTGAGGGTGTCCCATGCCTCTGCCAGCAGCAGCATATTGGGGCGGGTCCTCCACTTGATCGTGGTCAGCCATCACTTCTTGATGGTACTCTTCAATTTCTAGGAGTAGCCTTTCTCTCTTATGCCTTGTACTTCCTAGTTGTTGGATGTTGTCTAGTGGCGTTAGCAGGTTGTTGTTACCTCTAGACCTCAGATTCATGTACCTGAAAACACAAGCACAATAGCACCAAAATTAGTAACCAAATAGAAAAGAAAAACATAGACTCCACTAATCTCCAAATCCTAATACTTTCAATTTTAACCCAAGTTTGGCAACGGCGCCATTTGATAACTAGCTTTTTCTCAGAGATTATCAAACCTAAAGCATAGTCAAGTCATTGTAATACTTCAGGATGTCAATCCAACCTTGGGGTGAAAGATACTAGGAATACAAGAAATTTATGAAGCTAAGCAAAATTCGGTTTAATTGGGTAAGAATTCTAAAAACAATTGCTTGCGGTATTTAAACAGACACGAAAACAATTTTACAAATCCCACAGAAGGGTTATACTACTACTAGATGACTCCTAAACAATAAAACAACCGATGTACTAATTATACAAAATCAAAACTTAAAACCGGATTATCTAGACAAATATATGCTAAGTGGCAAGATTTTCGAAAACTACTTCTAAAAATCAAACGGTTACCAAATCAATTCCAGACATAAAGCAAGACTCTGGACAATTTCTAAAATATTAAAAATAGCTTAAATACGATTTTACAAATTTATAAAAAAACTCTATTGCATAACTAAGCCAATTTAAAGATTTTTAGAGAAAACAATTAACTTTGAACAGGGAGAAAATGATTTTTAGTTTTCAAATATTAAAAACAGATTCAAGGTTGGGATTCATTCTTAGGGAGGTTGAAAATTCGAACTTTGGTTTTGAAAACATATTTTCCTACACTTTTTGAAGCTATCTCTAAGCCTTAAGAAACCAAACTAGATCTATCCATGGTGTATGGTATAAATCCTTTCTTCACCTTTTCCTCCTAACCTATGATGTTTGGTGGAAAGATAAGGTGAAGAACATTAAGCATGGATCTTAAAAAGTGGCTTAACTAGCTCCCTAAACATCCATGGTGTATGGGAAAGGATGAGCTAGTCTCTTGGATTTGGTTTTAAGGGATTTTCTAAGTCTTTTTGAGATAAGGAAATCCCTAGATTAAAGAGATCTCCATCGAGAATCTCTAGACCTTAAAACCCCCAAATCCAAGAAGAGAATTAGATGAAGAACAAATAAATACCCAAAATCTAGTTTTCAACCCCCTTAAATCATCCCTACCCCAAACCTTGGTGGATTACTCACAACTCATGTTCATACCTCTCTTAAACACAAGTTTAGAGCTGGTGAACATAAGTGGTTTTTAAGAAGAAGAAAGATTTGACTTTAGAAGGATGAAGATACTTGAAATTTATACAAAATACAAGAGTTTTAACAAAGGAAACAAACAAGAAACAAACAAGAAATATGAAGAACAAGCAAGATCAAATGAAGAACAATGAAGAACACTCAAGAAGAAAGTATGAACTCTCTCTCACGCCTAACTTACAATATTACAAAGTAATTGTGTAGAAAATGATAAGTGTGTAAGAAAGTCTTTCTCCCCTTTGTCATAAGGTGAAAACATTAGAAAATTCTCCACCCTTTCCCTAAAACAAGGGCTGCTTGTCTCTTAGGAGACTTTCATGCCAAGGTGGTCCCCTCACAAGAAGACAATCACAGTGTTTATAGAAGAGGATGTGCGCATAGACAGGCTGGTCGAGCCATTCTGGTCGATCGTCTAGTCGATATGCTCCGTGATCGAGCTGGTCAGTCGATCGTGCACTCGATATGTTCTGTGATCGGGTTGGCCAATCGATCTTTCAGTCGTTCTTCCAAGTGATCGAGTCATGCTGCTCGATCTGCCTCTCGATCGGCCTTAGATCGTGTCATGGTGCTCGATCTGCCACTCGTTCTTGGGTGATTTGCTTTTGTCCGAGTTTTTCCTTTGATTCCTGCAAACTCCTAGGCTCTTGTTTCATCTTGTTGGCGATGCTCAGCATCCATCTCAGCTCCAAGTACTCTAAACAACCTGAAAATGATGCAAATATACAAGAAACCATGCAAATGCTAATGCAAAGTGTTCTAGAACTTAAAATGAGATAAGTGATGCAAACTAGCCTATTATGAATGATGTATGCGTGAAAACCTATTCTAAATGCATGCTAAATATGTGAAATATGTGAGAATATCACATCCTAGTTCTTAATTCAAGAATGCATGTGAATACTTTCTACTCCAAAAGAGTTAGCCATGCCCATCTCAACATTCAAGTGCACTAAGAATTCAATCAAAACAAGTCTCCCTATCAAACCAACTCTTTAACATTCATTAAGTACGAAACCGTGAATCATGACATTGCAAGGCAAGTTAATTCATTTGGCTAAGGGACTGGGTTTTGAGATAAAAGTGATCTCAATTCATCCGATTCTGCTTTTAAATAAGGGTAACACTCAAAAAGATTGAACTATATGCATAATGCTAAAGGTAAGAAACAAGTGATGCATACAAGCATAGACTTTCATCTACCCGAAATGCTATCAATGATCCTAAACCCCTCTCATTTACATTTTTTTAGCTCACTCAATCCTCTAGAATCTATCCTTTTTCCCAAGGCTCTTTGTGCCTTGCCAAACCCCTTGAATTTCAAACACACTTCTTCTTTTCACACCTCAAAGGGGGAACTTCTTCAACCTATTATTTTTGGCGAATGGAGTAGTCTTAACTTATAAACTTATCTCTAGGTAGCCTTCTTCATATTTTTCTTTTGAACTTAGCCTTTTTTGGCTCTTTTCTTTTCTTTAGACCCCCTAGTATTTTATTTTCTTTCCTTGAGCTATTTCTCCTTTTTTTTTATCCACAAGACTCTCCATTTCAAACCATGTTTCCCCTCATTTTCACCAATCCCCTTATTCAACATCTCTTTCCTTCTCAACTTTTCTACCAAACAAAACCCCCAATTCCTAAGTCTAAAGCTAGCCCCAAAATGCGAGGCTAGAATCTACATGAAAGCCCATACATTTCGTCCCAAACCTAACACTTCATGCTAAGTTCAATCAAAATAAAGGCCTCACAAGTGATCACACAAGAACAATTGGCTTCAAAGGAGGTTGGTTTATGGTAGGGGTGCTATTTGAGCTAGCAAAAGGGTGGCAAAGTGGATAAGAAAGCTCAAGTATTTTAGATCCATGAATTTACTTTCAATGCAAGCATGATAATTAGATGTCAAAATTCGGTTTAAGTGAGTAGAGTTGGCTATCAATTTCAAGACTATATTTCAACCAAAAACTAGTGACAAATGAGGTGTTCCAAGCATGGTTCTTCCTTACTTTCAAATTTATTCACAAGCATCAAAGAACTACTAACTAGGGTGTTTAATTGATTACAAGAGTTAAAAATCTACAAGGATAGGCTCATCATTGCTCCCAATGCATATGCAAACAACCTAAATGAGAAAAATTCTATACTCAATCCTAAAATGTTAACAAGTGCAAATGCAACTACATGCTAATTTTGGAAATTTTCGAAATTTTTCTTATTTTTTTGGTTTTTCTATGCCATAGATGAAATTAATGAGACTCAAATATGCATAAAAAGGGAAAATAAGATCAGAAAACACAAAATCAAATACACCATACTCCCCCAAACTTAAATTACACAGTCCCTTGTGTAATCCAAGCTTGGAGAAGATTTCAAAATGCAGAAAAATAAAAACTAGATGGTATTTACAATGGTTTGGAGTTGTACCTTGATCAAAGGCGAACGGAGGAGGAGGAGTAGGACTCCATGGAGTAGGATGGGTTGCTTGATTGAGGGGTGGGAGATCTCATAGCCCTCCATACTCAACCTAAGACTTTTCAAAACTCAAAGAAGCATGATTAGAGAATAAAAAACAAGAATATATACAAGGATAACATGGGAATGCCTCCCAAGAGCGCTTGTTTAACGTCACTGAGCTTGACTTTTCAAACCTTTTACACATTGGGAGGGTCATGGAGTGGATATGAAGTTCCTCGTCCCTTCTCAATGAACATGGTGTTTGCTCCAATGTTTAACACCTTCTTCTTCTTCTTAGACCTCCTTCTTGCTCTCTTTGGTGACTCAGCTATATGTTCCACCACATTGATTCCATCAAACATAGCAAGAAGACTCACACCATCATACTCATTGTGGTCCAAGGTATCATTATCCTTCAGCATCACACAAGTGAATCCCATCAGCTGCTCCTTTGTATATGTTGGTTTTTCATCAATTTCCATAGTAGCACATGTGATTGTGCCATAAAAACCCAAGGTAGAAGGCTTCATAGGATAGAAGACCTTATCATTCACACTCTTGAGAATCACCCTCTATTTGGTGAAATCAATGCTCGCGCCAACTGTATTGAGGAAGGGAGTTCCTAGGAGAAGAGGCAGCCTTGCTGCTTGAATCATGTCCATGACTATGAAGTAAGTTGGGACTAAACACTCACCAATCTTCAATGGATAATCTTCAATAAGGCCTATTGGTTGCCTTGAGTAAGCATCAACAAAGGTAATAGGTGATAGATACTTCTTTAGGTTTGTGATCTCATGGCTCTTAGACATTTCAAGGGACATCACATTGACACTTGATCCAGAATCACACAAAGCTTCATCAACCTTTAAATTCCCAAGAGAGCAAGAAATCAAGAATTTTCCGGGATTACCAAGCTTTGGAATAGTTTTAGGCTCATCCTTTGTTGTGCTTGGTGGGTCAAGGCTTTCCATAAGCTCTTCTACCTTCTCCCTATTAGCTAGCATGACTTTGATTAACCTTATATGACCTTTGACTTGAGACAAGTTCTCCACATCGGGCAAACGTGCACCGGCCTTCTCCATACTTCCTCTAAAGCTTGAGAGCACTTTCTTTTGTGCCTTAGTCAAAACTAGCTTAGGATATGGGAGTGGTGGCTTATAGATAAGGAGATCACAAGCTTCTCCTTCACTCTTCTTAGCCACTTCTCTTACATCCTCTTCAACTCTTACCTTTGTAGAAGTCTTGGGTTCATCAAACACTTTTTTACCCATTTCTGTAGCAACAACCATGGAGTCATTTTCAATGACCACCTCCCCATCTTGAACTTCAATGTCCTCATTGAATGTAGATGTATCATAAGGAGCTTCGAATAGTTTCTCAAACTCTAGCACAACAAGCTCATACTCATCTTCATCAATAGTGGAGATTGCATTGCAATACTCTTTTGGGTTAGCTTCGGGCTTACCGGGTAAAGTGCCTTGAGAATTGGAGCTAGAAGCCTTGCCCTAGTTATCAAGTTGCTTGAACTTTTGTTGAAGACCGCCTATTTGAGTTGCAAGCTCATTGAGTGAAGAATCCATTCTTGTGTTGATATCGGCAATCTTCTTTCCCACATTAGCATCACTATTGGCTTGACCTTGAAGTATTTGTTGAAGCATGAGTTGAACATTGTCTTGTGGAGGACCTCGTAAAGGTTGAGAAAAACCAGGTGGCGCATTTTACTTTTGACCACCATAGTTGTCTTGGTTTCCTCCTTGGTAGTTAGACCTTGGTGCATAGCCCGTTTGTTGATTGTTGTAAGGCACAAAAGGTTTGCCTTTAGTAGCTTGTGGAGGGTAGACTTGGTCTTCGGGGTTGGCCACATTAGTACTCCAAAGAGGGAGGTTGTTATTCCCCTTATAGTTGTTGTTGTTGTTGTAGCCTCCTTGTCCACTCACGAAATTTACCTCTTCATCACATTCTTGAAACCCAACTTGATCATCACAATCCTCTTGATTCTCACTAACAAAATGAACATGCCTTTGATTTGAGGTCATAAGCTTATCCATCTTTTCATGTAGAGACTTTATCTCTTTCTTTGTAGACTCATACTCACTTCCCCTTGGAGCTCTAACATAGTCTTCATTGTAGTTACCATCACTCAAGGCGAGATTCTCTAAAAGCTCCAAACCATCTTCTACTTCTTTTCCTAAGCAGTTTCCATTACTTGCGGTATCAAGAAGCATTCGAATCTTTGGAAGGACTCTTCTATAGATGGTGCTTAGTAGAAACTCTTGTGTGAAGCCATGATGAGGGCATTGCATTGTGTAGCCCTTGAACCTATCCCATGTTTCACTAAAAAACTCATTATTCTTTTGAGTGAAACTTGAGATGTCATTCCTCAACTTGGCGGTCCTTGAGTTGGAGAAGAACTTAGATAGAAATGCCTTCTCACATTCATCCCAAGAGGTGATTGTTCCTTGGGGCAAGTCTTTCTCCCATTGCCTTGCTCTATCCCTAAGAGAGAAGGGAAAGAGTCTTAGTTTGAAAGCATCCTCACTCACACAATTCAACTTGAACAACCCACAAACTCTATCAAAGTTGTCTAAGTGATCAAGGGGATCCTCCATTGGCAAGCCATGGAACTTGTCTTGTTGAACCATGGAGATCAAGGCTGGCTTCACTTCAAAGGTATTGTTGTGGACCGGTGTAGGTTGAATACCATATCTATTTTGATGAATATTTGGAGCATCACAAGCCCCAACTGTCCTCCCTTGGCTAGGCGCATGCAAGGGGTTTCCATTGCCCCTTTGAGCTTGCTCATTTCCATTATGAGGAGGGTTTGCACGCGCCATTGGTGGGAGGGTATTGATCTCTTTGTTGTTCTTCTATTCTCAACCTTTCTAACCTTGCAGTCTCTCTTCTTGCAATCCTAGCAACCCTTGCCAACTGATCAATCTCTTGAAAGCCTTGGAAGTTGTTGTCTCCTTGTGATCTTAGGTGTATCCAAGGTAAACTGAAATCTAGAAAAGTAAATGGTCCATAAACACAAAAGGATTACTTAGTCTCAAACTAAACTCAAATCTTAATGATCAAACAATCCTAATATGGCAACATCGCCAAATTTAAACAAGTATTTTTACACTTGCTTGCAATTCCTCAATTCCTCATATCATTGCAATACTTGAGATATCAATCCATCTTGGGAGTTTGATGCAAAAGGAATACAAAGTTTGGTCTAAGCTAAGCTAAATTCGCAAATTCAAGTGACAAGCAACAATTAAAAGCAAAACACAACCTAAGAGAGACATTACAAGACTAATTAAATGAGCTAAAGCCTTAGTTATCACTAATTAGATACTAATCACGCAACTAACTACTAAACAACATTAACAAATTACTAAAACAAAACTTAGGGATGGAATCATTGATTTGGGTATCTAAATGGAAAACTTTGCAATCATCTAAGCAACTAAACAAGCCATCTCTATTCCTAGAACACTTAATAAAGACTAATCCATGATGTATGGTAATAATCCCTTTCCTAATCACCCTAATGAACTAATGAAGTTTTAGCATTAAAATGATTAGCAAGCATTAATCACAAGTTTAAATGGCATGATAAACACCCTAGGCAACTAATGTCTTAGGCTAGGAATGTAAATCCCTTATTAAGGTGGTTCAAGCATTTCATCAAACATTTGGTGGGTGTATGAAATGCTTATGATCAAAATAGCAAAAGATTAGCTATTTGGCATTAAGAATTCCTTAATAAGAAGAAAGATGAAAGAATCTATCCTAGATTGCAAGATTGAACCATTAGAAAACCGTAAATCTAACCCATCCCCAAGTTCCTAAGAAACTACTCACTAATCATAGTTAAGCCCACCAAATCAAAGATAAGTGATAAGCTAAACATGATTAGAGAAATGATAATAAGAAATCTAAGAGATATATTGCATTAAACTTAAAGATCCAAGGCAAATAAAAGGTTTTCTCCCAAAGAGGATAGAAGTTTAAGTTAAGACAATAGAGAATAAAAGTTTTGATAAAAATTAGGTCTAAAGAGTATTTATAGGGGGACCCATAAAAGTGACAAGAAAGGATTCGTCTGTGTTCGGATCGACCAGGCTCGTCGATCCAACTGGTCGATCCGAACACATGGATGTTTGGATCGAGGTAAGCACGTCGATCCGGCTGGTAGATCCAAGCTCCTGTTGTCCGGCTTCTTCTTGGCATCTTGGTTCAGATCGACCTGGCTCGTCGATCCAACAGGTCGATCAGAACCCCTGAAAATATGGTTCAAGCTGCTCGTCGATCCGTGTCGTCGATCCCAACCCCTGGATGAGTTGTTCGAGCAGCTCGTCGATCCAACTCATCGATCCAGTGCGAGAAATCTTCTTCTTCATCTTCTTGGTGACTTTTTGCCCCTCCAAGTGCTATGCCATCCTTCTCAAACTCCATTTATGCCTCCATAACATCCATATCACCTAATCAAGAGTCCAAATGCAACAAAATATGCAAAGAATATGCAAAGACACCTAGAACTCTAAATGATCAAAATGCAATACAATGATGCTTAATTAGGTTCCTATATGATAAGAAACTTACACTAAATGGAGAGAAATATGATGCAAAATATAGACATATCAATAAGGAGGTTCAAAATTTAAACTTTGAGTTTTGAAAACATAGATCTACACGTTTTAGTGCTATCTCTAAGCCTTGAGGAGCTAAAGCTAGATTCATCCATGGCGTTTGGAATGAATCCTTTTCTCACCCTTTCCTCCTAACCCATGGCGTGTGGTGGAAAGAAAGGATGAGGAACATGAAGCATAAATCTCAAAAATGGCCTAACTAGCTCCCTAAGCATCCATGGCGTTTGGGAAAGGATGAGCTAATCTCTTGGATTTGGATTTAAGGGATCCCCTAAATCTTGCTAAGATAAGGAAATCCTTGAGATCAAAGAGAGCTTTCTCAAGAGCCTCTAGGCTTTAAACCCCTAAATCCAAGAAGAGATTTATTAAGTGCAAGAAAAACTAAATGATGAGGACATCGGTCCTGACTTGGCCGGAGCTGAGCAAGAAGCTGCTGTACCGGTCATGAGGCAAGTTCCACGGACTATATCAGGGACAAAGAGCTTAAGGGAGGAATTCAACAAGGCTATAGAAAGCTTGATCATACTCATCGAACATGAAGCACTTAAAGAAGATCTTCTCCAGCAAGAGATAAACCAAGAAACACCTACTGGACCAGAAGAGAAGATAAGCACAATGGGAGCTCAAGACTTGGGAAGCATTCAAGGCAACGTCCCCATCAAGACCACACTAGCTAGCGTTCAAACACAAGCCAGGAGTCAAGCTGCTTGTTTCTTGCCAGTACTACAAGGGGATAAAGAGACGAGTATTTTCACCATCTGCAAGCAAAACTAAGCCATTCTCATACCAAGGTAAGTGTTTACTTCAAGATTATTTTTCATGAGTTTATTGTTTGTTTTGCAGGGATTTTTCCTTTGTTTTCTATTTTGTTTTGAAAAAATTTCATAAGTAGTTTTCCCTTTGATTTTTATGCTTTCTTTTAGTCTATGTAATAGGCGTTTATTACTTTCCTTTTTGGCCTAGAAGCCACAGCTGCCGAGCCATTTGTAAGGTTCCATTCAGCTTGTATTTATGGTTACACTTTTTTTACCTAATCAATAAACGCAGTTCTTCTTAGCAAAGAAAAGCCCAGCCGCCCCCTTTCTTCTCTGTGTGCGATTCCTTAGAAGTCAGAGTGCAAAACCTTTTTGTTTCTTGTGTGAGAATCACTAAAAGCTGAGAGGAGAATTATCACAGAGTTCATCATCCTCTGTGTGGCGTCTCTCGATCCATAGTTCCTGTTATCAATCCATTCACCCACTTTAATCCTCAAAGAGAGTCTGTACGGCCAGTTGGAGATTCACCGCCCCCTCTATCCTTGTAAAACAAGTCCCTCTTGTTCCTACATCATCTGGTATCAGAGCTTAGGCTCAAAGCATCAAGTGAATCTATTCCTTTTGTTCTGCTTAGATCTAAGTTGTTTTGTGTTTTGTGTTTCCCGAAAAATCAAAAAAAAAATTGCATCCCTATTTCATTGATCTCATTGTTGCATCTTTCATTTCTGTTTCATTATTTCTGCAAACTGTTCTTACATCATTCAAAGGAAAAAAAAATATTATAGAAAGGCACGTTTGATTCTTTAGCATTCACTAGTTGACCAACATTCTGTTATTAGCTAGGCCTTTCCATTTTTCACTCTTTTGCATTCACTCAGCGACATATTTAGCTTTCTTATTCACCATTTCGCATCCCATAGCCATTAATATCCCTTATTTGCTAGCTTTGGTCATTCATTGCATATTGTTTCGCATATCTCATATAGTTTATGTCCCTCTGAAGTTTTTAGACCGTTGCATACATCAAAAAAAAAATTCAAAAAAAAAAAAAACTATTAGCTGAATTTGTTTGATCATATTGTCTAGTGCCTGGTTCTTGCATTGTTTTAAAACTTTTCATACCACACTATTGCACTTGATCCATTTGTTGTTTCTTTTGTTTGAACATAGGACACCATGGGAGAAGCTGCTGATCAAGCTGACTTCACTCGCATCCTTGATGAGATTCAGGCTAGTCTTACTCAGCTGACTAATGCTCAGGTTACTCTAGGAGAGCATCTTACTCGTATTGAGCAGCCACCTCCACCACCAGCTCCTGCTCCATGCCGAGGACCTATCCGCAACATCCAAAGGCAGAGGAACTATCTAGAAGGAGAAGAGGAGGATGATGACATGCCTGACTTGGAGGATGATCCCCCACTCCATCAGAGACAACCAGCACCGCCAGATCCTGCTGAGAACTATAACCAGAGAGGACAATACCACATAAACAGAAACAGAGAAAATAACTATGCTAAATATGGAGGCAAAGATCTCAAGCTCACCGCCCCTACCTTTGCTGGAAAGATCAATCCAGATGCTTATTTGGATTGGGAGAGGAGAATGGAGTACATTTTCGAATACTACAAGTATTCTGATGCAAGAAAGGTATCCCTTGCTGCTGCACAACTTACTGAGAATGCATTAGCTTGGTGGGACAGAGATGTTTTAGAGAGAAGAAGGCATAGGCATGACTAAGTCTGTACTTGGAGAGATATGAGATACAACCTGAGGAAGAGATATGTGCCTGCTCATTACCACAAAGACTTGCAGAGGAGATTTCGAATGCTTTCTCAAGGCAACAAGTCTGTGGAGGAGTACTTTGAAGAGTTTGAAACACTTAAAAACAGATTGGAGTTTGAAACACCATGCGCCAGGAGTTCGACGCCAGGATTGACCGGATGGAGGCTCCACCAAGGAGAGCCTGATATGTCTATATTTTTCATCATATTGCTGTCCATTTAGTGTAAGTTTCGCAGCATTTAGGAACTCATTTAGACATCTTTGCATCACATTTCACTCATCTTGTAGTTTAGGATGTCCTTGCATAGTCTTTGCATATTTCTGCATTTTTGGAGTCTTATCAGGTTATAAGGATGCAATGGAGGCATGCTCGGAGTCAAGGAATGATGGCATTGCAAGGAGGAAGTCTAGGAGTCACTTGAAGGAGAGAAAGAGGCCTAAAGGAGAAGTTTCGAGCCATACCGACGTACTGTATCGACCAGTCAGGTCGATACAAGTTTCCAGGGGTTCATATCGACGACCCGTATCGACGAGGCTTGGCCGAGAAAAGCAGAAAGGCGCTTGAGAAAGAAAGTTTAAAACCGTATCGACGTCCCGTATCGACGAGGCTACGCCGAGACACAGCACCAGGGATCCGTATCGACGTACCGTATCGGGATGGCCACGCCGAAACACAGCACCAGGGATCTGTATCGACGTGCTGTATCGACCTAGCACGTCGATACGAGCATACGAATTTCCACCTTTTGCCCTTTTGGGGGTCCCCCTATAAATACTAAAAAGACCTAATTTTATGTCAATTTTTATTCTCTATTGTCTTGTCAAAACTTTTATTTCCTCTTTGAGAGAAAAACCTTGTATTTGCTTTGGATCTTTAAGTTTTATGCAATATCTATCTTGAACTTCTATTAATCTTTTCTCTAATCATGTTTAACCTTTCTCTTATCTTTGATTTGATGGGTTTAACTATGATTATTGAGTAGTTCCTTAGGAACTTGGGGATGGGTTAGATTTAGGGATTTCTAATGGTTCAATCTTGCAATCTAGGATAGATTTTTAATGCCAAATAGCTAATCTTTGCTATTTTTGGATAATAGGCATTTCTATGCCTAGAATACTAATTAAAAAACTAATCCATGATGTGTGGCAATAATCCCTTCACTAATCTTATAAAGTAGTTCTTAATGTCAAATAGCTAATCTTTGCTATTTTTGGATAATAGGCATTTCATACACCCACCAAGTGTTTGATGAAATGCTTGAACCAACTTTATAAGAGATTTACATACCTAGCCTAAAACATCATTAGTTGCCATGGGTGTTTATCATGCTATTAGATTTGTTATTAATGCTTGCTAATCATTTTAATGCTGAAACATCATTAGTTCATTAGGGTGATTAGTGAAGGGATTATTGCCACACATCATGGATTAGTTTTTAATTAGTAATCTAGGCATAGAGATGGCTTGATTAGTTGCTTAAATGATTGCAAGATTGTCCATTTAGTTTCTCAAATCAATGATTCCATCCATAGGTTTCGTTTTTAGTAATTTGTTAATCTTAATTAGTAGTTAATTGCATCATTAGTACTTGATTAGTAGTAATTAAGGCTTAGTTTCATATAATTGAACTTGTAGTGTCTTTCTTAGGTTGTGTTTTGCTTTTAATTATTGCTTGTCACCTTAAACCTTTTAATTTACCTTAGCTTAAACCAAACTTTGCATTCTCATTGAATCAATTTTCCAAGATGGATTGATACCTCAAGTATTGCAATGATATGAGCAATTGAGGAATTGCAAACAAGATTAAAAAGTATTGTTTCAATTTGGCGCCGTTGCCATATTGGGATTGTTTGATCATTAAGATTTGAGTTTAGTTTGAGACTAAGTAATCCTTTTGTGTTTATTGACCATTTCCTTTTCTAGATTTCAGTTTACCTTGGATGCACCTAAGATCACAAGGAGACAATAACTTCCAAGGCTTTCAAGAGATTGATCAATTGGAAAGGGTTGCTAGGATTGCAAGAAGAGAGGCTGCAAGGTTAGAAAGGTTGAGAATGGAAGAACAACAAAGAGATCAACACCCTCCACCAATGGCGCATGCAAACCAAGCTCATAATGGAAATGAGCAAGCTCCAAGGGGCAATGGAAACCCCTTGCATGGCGCCTAGACAAGGGAGAACCATAGGGGCTGGTGATGCTCCAAATATTAACCAAAATAGATATGGTATTCAACCTCCACCGGTTAACAACAACACCTTTGAAGTGAAGCCAGCTTTCATCTCCATGGTTCAACAAGACAAGTTCCATGGTTTGCCTATGGAGGATCCCCTTGATCACTTGGATAACTTTGATAGAGTTTGTGGGTTGTTCAAGATGAATGGTGTGAGTGAGGATGCTTTCAAGCTAAGACTCTTTCCCTTGTCTCTTGGGGATAGAGCAAGGCAATGGGAGAAAAACTTGCCTCAAGGTACCATCACCTCTTGGGATGAATGTAAGAAAGCATTCCTATCTGAGTTCTTCTCCAACTCAAGTACAGCCAAGTTGAGGAATGAGATCTCTAGCTTCACTCAAAAGAACAATGAGTCTTTCAATGAAGCATGGGAAAGATTCAAGGGTTACACTATGCAATGCCCTCATCATGGCTTCACACAAGAGTCTCTCCTAACCACCATCTATAGAGGTGTCCTTCCAAAGATTAGAATGCTTCTTGACACCGCAAGTAATGGAAACTTCTTAGGCAAAGAAGTAGAAGATGGTTTGGAACTTGTTGAGAATCTTGCCTTGAGTGATGGTAATGACAATGAAGACTATGATAGAGCTCCAAGGGGAAGTGAGTATGAGTCTACAAAGAAAGAGATGAAATCTCTACATGACAAGATGGAAAAGCTCATGTCTTCCAATCCAAGGCGTGTACATTTTGTTGAAGAGAACCAAGAGGAGTGTGAGGATCAAGTTGAGTATGAAGAGGGTCAAGAGGTGGTAAATTTCGTGGGTGGCCAAGGGGACTACAACAACTACTCAAACAACAACTATAAGGGGAATAACAACCTCTCTTATAGAAGTACTAATGTAGCCAACCACGGTGACCAAGTCTATCATCGACAAGCTACTCAAAACAAACCTTTTGTGCCTTACAACAATCAACAAAAGGGTTATGTACCAAGGTCTAACTACCAAGGAGGAAACCAAGGCAACTTTGGTGGGCAAAAGTATAACCAAGGCAATGCTCCACCGGGTTTTAATCAACCTTCACAAGGTCCTCCACAAGACAATGCTCAGATAATGCTTCAACAAATACTTCAAGGTCAAGCCAATAGTGATGCTAACATGGGAAAGAAGATTGCTGAAATTAACACAAGGATGGATTCTTCACTTAATGAACTTGCTACTCAAATAGGAGGTCTTCAAAAAAAGTGCAACTTGAGAAAGGTAAGGCTTCTAGCTCAAACTCTCAAGGCACTCTACTGGGAAAGTGTGAGGCAAACCCCAAGGAATACATCAATGTCATTACTTTGAGAAGTGGAAAGGAGTTGCCTCCAAGGACAAGTCCTTTGATCAATGAGGACATTGAAATTCAAGATGGGGAGGATAGCTTTGAAAAAGCTCAAGATGCTATAACTTTTGATGATGTGTATATTGCAAAGAGAAGTAAGGAAGTGGTAAAGGAGAAGCCAAAAGAGGATGTGCAACAAAAGGAGTTCACCTTTGTTCCTCCACCTTACAAGCCTAAGCTTCCCTTCCCCGGGAGGTTTAAGAAACAATTGGTGGAGAAGTACAAGGCTATGTTTGACAAGCAAATCAAAGACATTGAGCTCAAGATGCCTTTGGTGGATGCTTTTATGGTGATTCCACAATATGTTAAGTTCTTGAAGGATACCGTGGCACAAAGAGCAAGGGATATCCAAGGAGTTATGTTGCTTTCTCAAGAGTGTAGTGCAATTATTCAAAGCAATGTGATACCAAAGAAGCTTGGAGACCCCGGTTCTTTCACTATACCATGCGCCCTAGGTCCTCTTGGGTTTGAAAATTGCTTTTGTGATCTTGGAGCTAGCATCAACCTCATGCCCTATTCAATAGCTAAGAAGCTTGGGTTCACCAAGTAGAAGGAGTGTGGAATCTCTCTAATACTTGCGGATAGGAGTGTGAGGATGCCTATTGGAGTTCTTGAGAATTTGCCTCTCAAGGTTAGCAACTTCATCATTCCCACGGATTTCATGGTACTTAAGATGGATGAGGAGCCAAAGTATCCTTTGATTTTGGGAGGACCTTTCCTAGCTACAACTGGTGCTATCATTGATGTGAAGCATGGGAAGATTAGTTTGCATCTTGGAAAAGGGGTTGAGTTGAAGTTTGACATAAAGGAGACCTTGAGGAAGCCAACCATTGATGGTCAAGCATTCTACATTGAGACTATGGATGAGTTAGCCGATGAGTTACTAGAGGAAATAGCTCAAGAAGACCATCTTAGTGTGGCTCTCACCAAACCACATGGAGAGAATGGGTATTTGCATAAGGAGACACTAGCATACATGCAAATGCTTGATTCACGCAAGGCACTAGATGGGGAGGAAAGATTTACAAGAATGGTAGCTTCATGTGAGGGTGAAGAAGAACTTGACCAAGACAAGGGATCTTTGAGGGTTGAGGTTTCAAGTCAAGGGCAAGAGGAAAGGCTAGAGGCGCTTGAGGATAGCGAATTGGCTAAGGACCTTGATGAGGATTGGAGTGAACTCAAAGCTCCAAAAGTGGAGCTCAAACTACTCCCCATTGGACTAAGGTATGCTTTCTTAGGCCCTAACTCTTCTTACCCCATCATTGTAAATGAAAACTTAAGTGATGATGAGCTCAACTCTCTCCTTAACGAGTTGAGAAAGTATAGGAGAGCTATTGGTTACTCTTTGAGTGATATCAAGGGCATATCTCCTATACTTTGTACTCATAGGATTCACCTTGAAAATGAAAATGCTTCCTTAATTGAACACCAAAGAAGATTAAACCCAAACCTTAAGGAAGTAGTGAAAAATGAAATCTTGAAACTTTTAGAAGCTAATGTGATCTATCCTATTAGTGACAGCACTTGGGTCTCCCCGGTGAATGTTGTCCCTAAGAAGGGTGGAATCACTGTGATTAAGAATGAATAGGATGAGTTGATACCAACTAGAACTATCACCAGCCATAGAATGTGCATTGATTACCAAAAAGTTAATGCTTCTACTAGAAAAGATCATTTTCCCCTTCCTTTTATTGACCAAATGCTTGAGAGATTGGCTAACCATCCCTTTTACTGTTTCCTTGATGAATATAGTGGGTTCTTTCAAATACCCATTCATCCTAATGATCAAGAGAAGACCATTTTCACATGCCCTTATGGTACCTTTGCATATCGAAGGATGACATTTGGGTTATGTAATGCTCCAGCTACCTTTCAAAGGTGCATGATGAGTATCTTCTCCGATCTTATCGAGGAAATGGTAGAAGTTTTTATGGATGAGTTTTCTGTGTATGGTGCCTCTTTTTCTGCATGTCTTTCTAATCTTTGCAGGGTTCTACAAAGATGTGAAGAGTCTCACTTGGTTCTTAATTGGGAGAAGTGCCACTTCATGGTCAACCAAGGGATTGTGTTGGGTCATAAGATTTCTGAAGATGGTATAAAAGTGGACAAGGCCAAGATAGAAGTTATGGTCAAGATGGCGCCACCAACCAATGTGAAAGGCATAAGGAGTTTTCTTGGGCATGCGGGGTTCTATTGGAGATTCATCAAAGATTTCTCCAAGATTGCTAGGCCTATGACAAGGCTCCTTTGTAAGGAGGTGGAATTTCAGTTTGATGAGGAATGCTTGCAAGCCTTTGAGACAATCAAGAAAGCCCTTGTGAGTGTGCAAGCACCGGATTAAAGTCTACCATTTGAGATCATGGCAGATGCTAGTGATTTTGCGGTTGGAGCTGTTCTTGGACAAATGAAAGAGAAGAAGCTACATGTGATCTACTATGCTAGTAGGACACTTGATGATGCTCAAACCAAGTATGCAACAACAGAAAAAGAACTCTTGGCTGTGGTGTTTGCTTTTGAGAAATTCGGATCCTATTTGGTGGGTTCAAAGGTGATAGTCTACACAGATTATGCTGCATTGCGCCACATCTATGCAAAGAAGGAGACTAAGCTAAGGCTCCTTAGATGGATCTTGCTTCTTCAAGAGTTTGACATGGAGATAGTTGATAAGAAAGGTGTGGAAAATGGTGTAGCTGATAATTTGTCAAGGATGAGGATTGAGGATGCTTTGCCGATCAATGATTCCCTTCCGGATGAGCAAATTATGATGATCAAGCGCATTTCTAGTGCACATGGAGTTGGAAGGAAGCTTGAAGAGATTCATGGTCTAGAGGACAAAGCTTTGCCTTGGTATGCCGACATTGTTAATTACTTGGTGTGCGAAGAAGAACTCACTCATCTCAACACCTATCACAAGAAGACATTTATGAGAGATGTGTCACACTTCTATTGGGATGAGCCTTATCTCTACAAAAGATGTAATGATGGGATCTACAGGACGTGCTTGGCACAAGAAGAGGTTGAGAGTGTGATTCGTCATTGCCATGGGTCTAAGTATGGAGGTCATTTTGCCACATTCAAGACATCTACAAAGATTCTTCAAAGTGGATTTTGGTGGCCTACATTGTTCAAGGATACTCATGACTCATCAAGAGGTGTGAACCTTGTCAAAGAAAGGGGAACATAAGCAAGAGAGATGAGATGCCCCAAAACCCAATCTTAGAAGTAGAGTTGTTTGATGTATGGGGCATAGACTTCATGGGACCCTTCCCATCTTTTTATGGAAACAAATACATCTTGGTAGCTGTTGATTATGTCTCCAAATGGGTGGAAACCATTGCTAGTCCTACTAATGACTCCAAGGTTGTGGTGAACATGTTCAAGAGTATAATCTTCCCAAGGTTTGGTGTACCAAGAGTTGTGATTAGTGATGGGGGAAGCCATTTCATCAATAAGGTTTTTGAAGGGTTATTGAGCAAGCATGGTGTCAAACATAAGGTAGCCACTCCTTACCATCCTCAAACTAGTTGTCAAGTGGAAGTCTCAAACCGTGAGATCAAGGCTATTCTAGAGAAAACTGTGGGTATAACAAGAAAGGATTGGGCAATCAAGCTTGATGATGCTTTGTGGGCTTATAGCACAGCTTTCAAGACACCAATTGGAAGGTCTCCTTTCAACCTTGTGTATGGGAAAGATTGCCATTTACAAGTGGAGATTGTACACAAGGCTTTGTGGGCTGTGAAGCTTCTCAACTACAACATAAAGACAGCCCAAGAGAAGAGATTGATTCAACTCCAAGAGATTAAAGAAATTAGGCTTGAGTCTTATGAAAGCTCAAGGATCTACAAGGAGAGAACCAAGGCTTTCCATGACAAGATGATTGTGAAGAAAGAGTTGAGTGTTGGTGACAAAGTCCTTCTCTACAATTCAAGATTGAAGTTGTTCCCGGGTAATCTCAAGTAAAGGTGGGGAGGTCCTTTTGAGATTCAAGAAGTTTTTCCTTATGGAGCCATCACCTTGATTGGGAAGAATGGGGAGAGTTTCACAGTAAATGGCCATAGGGTCAAGCCATACTTGGTGAATGAGTCTAAGGAAGAGGCAAGCTCATGTTCTCTTCAAGATCCCACCCTTGCCTAAAAAGGTTTGAAAAGTCGAGCTAATGACGTTAAACAAGCGCTCTTGGGAGGCATTCCCATGATTATCCTTGTATATATTCTTGTTTTAGTTCTATAATTATGTTTCCTTGAGTTGTTGAAAGTTTTAGGTTAAGTATAAGGGACTTTGACTTCAAGAAAAGGTGAGGAAGCAACTTTTCGAGAGTGTATCGGCGTAGCATATCGACCAAGCTGGTCGATACAAAGCTCCAGAAGATCGTCTCGGTGCATGATATCGACGAAGCTGGTCGGGACAAGAAACCAGGGACTTGTATCGACCTAGTGTATCGAGGTACCCAACCGATACAGGTTTAAAAAAATGGTTTCTAACAGCCGAGGCTCGCCCGAGCCGTCCCGACCTAGCGTATCGACGAGACCTAGTCGATACAGCATTACAGGGACTTGTATCGACCGGGTGTATCAGACTAGTTACGTCGATACGGAATACCAGGGACTTGTATCGACGTACCGTATCGACATAAGTGGTCGATACACTCCCAAAACCAGGTAAGTTGACTTTTCCTCCTTCCTTTGACCGGTTTAAATTTGAAATCCTCACTTAGATTGAATCGACTTTTGGGGATTTTAAGACTTCTTCTTCCCCAAACTTCATCTCATCCACGAAAATTCACTCTTTCATAAAGACAAGAACTTGTTTTTGACTTTACTCTCTCAATTTTTCATCAAATCCTTTGATTTCAAGTGCTATAATTTCGAAATTCTGGGCTAATCTTGATTCCTTAGTTGATTTGGGCCCTACATCTGCGTGGAACCAAGGTTTACCTTCTCATCCTCTCTCTTAATCTTTTATTTTTCGTTGAGAATGAATGGGAGATTAGGATTGATAAGTAGAATTTGGATGGATTGATTGAGTTAGGTATAGTTGAATATAACTATGAGTGATGATTGGTGAAGATTTCCAAGGAATTACATGGGAAAATTTTGATTTTTGAACACTTTCTCTATAGGATTCTCAAGAGTTGCGAAAATTCATTGTTTATGCCTAACTGATGTTCAGATTTTAAATTATTGGTTTATTTAATCTTGTTTTCCCATGTTGCATAAGTAGTTAGGCTAGAATCCTCTTGAATTTTAACTTGTTACCACTTAAGGGATGCCTAATTCGAAATTTCACTTATACACTTCTTTGGATGATAAAAATGCTAGGTTTTTGCTAATAGTGGATAGCCATTGAGTTTTAACCCTTTGTGCTTTCATGGAAGTCTTTTGATTACATGCTAGGTGCTATTATGAGTTTTAATTCACAATGTGCTCACTTCCCCCCCCCCCCCCAAGATTTTTAATTTTGTAGGCAATATGGGGAGAACAAGAGATGAAGTAAGCAAGAAGCAAGGAAAGAGACCCGCGGTAGTGGAAGAGGAAGAAATAGAGGAGGCTATCCCAGAAATTGAAAGGTTAGCTCGGAAAAGAAAAGTTAGTAAGGGGAAGGACAAGGAAGGGCAAGCTGCGAGTGCAAAAGCCAAGACTCCATCGAGCACCGAGATATTCAAATGCCTAATGGAGATTCCTTTCAAAGGCACCAAATACCCGGATCACGACTTGCTAGAAGAGTTAGGTCTATTGGAGGATGTAAAGGCCATCTTCAGGAACTTAGGTTGTGAGGGGTGGTTCAACCAATCATTCCCAAGTTATCAAGAGGAAACATGCCAATTCCTCTCCACCTTGAAGGTAACAACTGCAAGCTCGAGGGGAGTTGATGAAGAAAGGGATGGGTTCGGTTTCATTCAGTTTAAGGTGAAGAATAGATCGCACAAGTTGGGGTTCAAACAGCTAAGCGAGATACTTGGCTTTACTGAGGGAAGAAGAGCGGGATCAAGATTGAATGTCTCAAAAGCAGAGGTGAAAAAGCTGTGGAACATGGTTGAGTGTGTGAGTTACAAGCCCGGAAGAAACAAAAACACAATTATCCGCCACCCCGCGATCCGGTATGCCCACAAGATCTTGGCTCACACTTTCTTCTCCAAGAAAGAAACAGGAACCGTGTCTGAAGAAGAATGGGAGATTTTTGACCATGGGCTCACAAACATCATCGGCTTCTTTGATGACAAGTCCCGAATGAGAGGTGATTCGACAGGGAATAGGATGATGCAGTTATGGGTAGCTCACGCAGACAGCTTTAAGAGCTGGGCAACAAACAAAAGAGACCTCACGCCTCAGCTCGCCGTTGGGGGCATGATAACGCCGATTCTCAAGAGTGTTGGAGTCAGCTTGGGAGAATCATCTGCTGAAAGAGAGTACCTAGACTCCAAATACCTCCTTAAGGCCAAGTTCTTACTTAAAGAAGGGAGTGGTTACCGCTACAAATTCAATGTCACATGGCTCAAGAAGGGTACAATCCGTATTCCTTGCCCTCACCTCACAAATCTAAGGGAGCGATCAAATGCTGACTTCACTCCATCAAATGAGGATCTAGGTGACATAGAGACTTTCCCGGTATGCTCTTGGGACAACTACCATGAGCCTTATCAAGCTCCTCCAGTCTATGGTAGTGATAGGTATAACTTTCAGCCTTATGAAGGAGCTAACCAAGGAGAGCCCTCTAGACAAGCTCACCAACACATCAAGCTTCTCCAAAGATGGAACAGATGGCAAGATAAGACCATTAGGAAGCTTGTGAAGACTGTCAAGGAGATGAAGAGGCAAATCAAAGACCTCACGACCAATGTTGAAAGAGCTCCCTCCTCAAGACATCAACAAGAGCAGCATGAGGATCAAGAAGGGGACTGCCATATGGTAGAGAGACGCCACTCCTTTCAAGGAACCCCAAGTGCACAAAGCCATGGAGATGAGCCACGCCCCTCCTCCTATGAGACAAGGAGGCGTGAGAAGAGAGTCATGTGATCCCCCACTTCTTAATCAAGCAATCCATCATACTCCATGGATTCATACTCCTCCTCCATGCGTTTTTGATCAAGGTACCACTCCAAATCATTGTAAATACCATTTAGTTTTTATTTTTGCATTTTGAAATCTTCTCCAAGCTTGGATTACACAAGAGACTGTGTAATTTAAGTTTGGGGGAGTATGGTATTTGACTTTGTGTTTTGTGATCTTATTTTTCTTTAGCATGCATAATTGAGTCTCATCTATGGCATAGAAAAACCAAAAAAATGAAAAAAATTTCGAAAATTGCAAAAAAAAATATCATTTAGTTTGCATTTGCACTTGCTAACATTTTAGGATTGAGTCTAGAATTTTTCTCATTTAGGTTGTTTGCATATGCATTGGGAGCAATGATGAGCCTATCCTTGTAGATTTTTAACTCTTGTAATCAATTCAATACCCTAGTTAGTAGTTCTTTAATGCTTGTGAATAAATTTGAAAGTAAGGAAGAACCATGCTTGGAACACTTCATTTGTCACTAGTTTTTGGTTGAAATATGGTCTTGAATTTGATAGCCAACTCTACTCACTTAAACCAAATTTGGACATTTAATTATCATGCTTGCATTGAAAGTGGATTCATGGATTGAAAATACTTGAGCTTTCTTACTCACTTTGCCACCCTCTTGCTAGCTCAAGTAGAAATCATACCAAACCTTACCTCCTTTGAAGACAATTGTTTTTGTGTGACTACTTGTGAGGCCTTTATTTCGATTGAACTTAGCATAAAAAGTTAGGTTTGAAACGACAAGTATAGACTTTCATGTAGATTCTAACCTTGCATTTTGAGGTTAGCTTTAGGCTTAGGATTTGAGGGTATAATTGGTTGTGATTATGCTTGTTAAGTTGTGGAAAAATTAGGAAGAAAGAGATGATGGATAAAGGGTTTGGTGGAAAATAAGGGGAAGAATGGTTTGAAATGGAGAGTCTTGGGTTTTAAGAAGGAATAGCTCTAAGTAAATAAAAAGGGTTAGGTGGTCTTAAGAAATCAAAAGAGCCAAAGGGCCAAGTAAAAAAAAAATATATATATGCAAAGCCACCTAGAAATCAAAAGAAGAGCTAAGTTAATAAGTGTAGACTACTCCATTCACCGAAATTGCTAAGTTGAAGAAGTTCCCCCTTAAGGCTTTAAAAAGAGAAAAATGTTCGAAATTCAAAGGGTTTAGCAAGGCACAAAAGCCTTGATGTAAGGGTAGATTCTAGAGGGTTAAGTAAGCAAAAAAAATGAATGAGAGGGGTGTAGGATCATTGATAGTTTTTCGGGTAGATGATAGTCTATCCTTCTATGCATCACTTGTTTCTTACCTTTAGCATTATGCATATGGTTCAATCCCTTTGAGTGTTACCCTTACTTAAATGCAAAACCGGATGAATTGAGATCATTTTTATCTCAAAACTCAGTCCTCAAACCAAATGAATTCACTAGCCTTGCAATGTCATGATTCATGGTTTTGATCTTAATGAATGTTAAAGAGTTGGTTTGATAGGGAGACTTGTTTTGATTAAATTCTTAGTACACTTGAATGTTGAGATGGTCATGGCTAACTCTTTTGGAGTAGGAAGTATTCACATGCATCTAGAATTAAGAACTAGGATATTGAGTTGATTATTATTGTTAACTATCTTGGATATTGAGCTCCCACTTTCAAACCTCTCTCCTTAGCTTGTGTTTCATTTGCTTGTGGACAAGCAAAAGGCAAGTTTGGGGGAGTTGATAGGTCTATACTTTGCATCATATTGCTGTCCATTTAGTGTAAGTTTCGCAGCATTTAGGAACTCATTTAGACATATTTGCATCACATTTCACTCATCTTGTAGTTTAGGATGTCCTTGCATAGTCTTTGCATATTTCTGCATTTTTGGAGGCTTATCAGGTTATAAGGATGCACTGGAGGCATGCTTGGAGTCAAGTAATGATGGCATTGCAAGGAGGAAGTCTAGGAGTCACTTGAAGGAGAGAAAGAGGCCTAAAGGAGAAGTTTCGGGCCATACCGACGTACTGTATCGACCAGTCAGGTCGATACAAGTTTCCAGGGGTTCATATCGACGCCCCGTATCGACGAGGCTTGGCCGAGACGAGCAGAAAGGCGCTTGAGAAAGAAAGTTTAAAACCGTATCGACGTCCCGTATCGACGAGGCTACACCGAGACACAGCACCAGGGATCCGTATCGACGTACCGTATCGGGATGGCCACGCCGAAACACAGCACCAGGGATCTGTATCGACGTGCTGTATCGACCTAGCACGTCGATACGAGCATACGAATTTCTACCTTTTGCCCTTTTCGGGGTCCCCCTATAAATACTGAAAAGACCTAATTTTATGTTAACTTTTATTCTCTATTGTCTTGTCAAAACTTTTATTTCCTCTTTGAGAGAAAAACCTTGTATTTGCTTTGGATCTTTAAGTTTTATGCAATATCTATCTTGAACTTCTATTAATCATTTCTCTAATCATGTTTAACCTTTCTCTAATCTTTGATTTGATGGGTTTAACTATGATTAGTGAGTAGTTAAATAAAAACTTGGGGATGGGTTAGATTTAGGGATTTCTAATGGTTCAATCTTGCAATCTAGGATAGATTCTTTCATTTCTCTTTTTATAAAGTAGTTCTTAATGCCAAATAGCTAATCTTTGCTATTTTTGGATAATAGGCATTTCATACACCCACCAAGTGTTTGATGAAATGCTTGAACCAACTTTATAAGAGATTTACATACCTAGCCTAAAACATCATTAGTTGCCTAGGGTGTTTATCATGCTATTATATTTGTTATTAATGCTTGCTAATCATTTTAATGCTAAAACATCATTAGTTCATTAGGGTGATTAGTGAAGGGATTATTGCCACACATCATGGATTAGTCTTTAATTAGTATTCTAGGCATAGAGATGGCTTGATTAGTTGCTTAAATGATTGCAAGATTGTCCATTTAGTTTCCCAAATCAATGATTCCATCCCTAGGTTTCGTTTTTAGTAATTTGTTAATCTTAATTAGTAGTTAATTGCATCATTAGTACTTGATTAG
>JAHZTW010000099.1:3300940-3357113 GCA_020283515.1 Alliaria petiolata
ACCAATAAACACCTTAGACATCTACTTTCATAGGCTAAGCATGTAAATCTCTTGATTTAGTTGGTTGGGGCATTTCATCAAACACCTTGTGGGTGGGAAATGCTCTTTGGTCTAAATCACCTTTCTCAAAGCTAATCTAGCATTAAAATCACTAAACAAGAAAGGATATTGAAAGATCTAAGCCCTAGACATCAAGAACCATTATTAGAATCACCCTAATCTACCCAATCCTTATATCCTAAGAGAACTACTCACTAATCATGGCTAAATCTACTAATCCCATGAAGGAAAAGTTGATAAACATGATTAGATAATAGAAAGATGGAAGATTAACAAAGACAAATTTCAAATTGCAAAAACTCTCAAAATCTCATACAATATGTGTTTTGAACATAAGAAAGGTTTTGCTTAAGGAAGAACCAGAAAAATAAAGCTTAGCCACAAAAATTAGGTCTTTGGGCTTTTATAGTAAACAGTAACCATCCGAATCAAATCTTGGTCAAAGGTCGGTATTGAAGTTCGAGCTCATGGATAGGTGCTCGCTAAAACCGATGTATCTCCCTAACTGCTAATCGTAATGACATGAAACCATATCCAAATGAAAGCTGATTCAATTATCTACAATTTTCATGAAGAGCTATGAGGCTGAATCGGAATGGAAAGCCTTCATCTGACCCGATCTTTACTCTGCATGGATCTGTATCGAGCTATGTAGCTCGATGTATTTGGTCGATATGCCATCCAGATTCATTCTGCTTGATCTGTACAACTGCTCGATATGCATTAAAATCACTGTAATTTTCTAACCCGGTGTCCGAATGACTTGATTCCAACGCCATTGGAAAGCTCACTGGATCCTCTACAACTTTGAAGAAGGCTTCAGAGTCTGAATCTAAGTGCAAAACCTTTCCCCGAACCCATACATTTCGCACCTCCAGTTGCAAAAAAGCTTGGTAGCTCGATACACAACTCGATATGTGATGAGTAGGTTTATGGTCTACTTGGTCAATGACCCACTACTTATAACCGCTGCAGTATAATGTATGGGTCTTATCAATCCATTTGAGAGTGTTTAGTAGACATATCGGCTATTTTGGTGTCACAAGTCAAGTTTAAAACGGTAAAAGGTTGGGACTTTACTACTAGAAACTATTAAAGGCTGGATCTTGTGTCACTCAAGACCATAAAAATAAGAACTTTAAACTACTTGAGCAATAAGTAATGATTTAAAAGGTAAAAAGATGAGCTTTATAAATAAAAGAAGGATCAAGATGGGTTTTATAAACTAGGTGACTCTCGGATTGTTTATCAATCTAAAGCTTTTGGATTACATCAAGACTTGGTCTTTAGATGGTGATTCTTAGGTAAAGAGATCCACAAGTTGTTTAGCCCATGGCGTTTGGGGCTAACCTCTTTGAATCTCTATAACCATTGACTAGCTCCCGCTTAGCGGTACAATAGAAGAAACAAGCATGCTAAAACGTCCCTATTGAACCGTAAGATCTCCTAGACAGATGGTCCGTCTGAGCATAGGAAAGATCGAACTCTTGTTTATGGGTTTGGCTAAGACAGCACGTGGCGTTCGTGTCAAGCCGCCTATAGTCTTTAGACTAGACGATCAAACAAGACTAAGCATTTGAGAACGATAAACAAGAAAAAATCAAATTTTATGTTCTAGCTAAGCAAGAAAAGTAAATCCGAGAGTTTCTTGGCTCTTTTAACCCATCAAAATCCTTAAAAAGACTACTCGCTCACCATTTAAGAAACCTCAAGATCCACAAGGACAAGAAGGTTACTCATGGTTTGCAAGAAGTCAAAAACAAGAAAAGAAAAAAGCTTTAACATGAAATGCTATGAAAACAAGACTTGATAACTTCAAAATAACATAAAAGGTTCAAGCTTTTTTGACAAGCTTTAATGGTGAAAGAACTAAGAGTTTTCGGTTACAAGAAAGACAGAAAAATAAAAGTGGAACGAGAGGGAGAGAGATAGGCGTGGGGGACAATGTATTTATACACAAAAGAGGAAAAACCTAAATCGTTGAGACCACTTGCCCGAAATAGGTACTCTTTTGGACGGTAGCGTATCGGCTTCAAGTCGTGGAAACAAGCCGATATGCTAACTTATTTTGTTCTTTGGGTAGTCTCCATATCGGGGAACGATTTCGAGATCTTGCCGTTGTGAAGTCTGTTGCCTTCTGCCAATATCGGGCTAATGCTGATGCCTTCATCCGTTATCCGTCTTCGAGGAACACCTTGTTGGATCTTCATTCCGGAATGCTTGCTTGGGGATCAAGTCGCTGCCACTCGTCGAGGTTCGCCCATGCGCTTGCTCGTATCGGCTAAGGAGCCGTGATCCGTGCCCGATATAGTCCGTTTTCCCCTTCGTTGGTCTCTCTTTGGATCCTCTTCCTCGGACCTCCTTCATACACTTTGGTACCTGAGAAAACACTCCAAAACATGCAAATTCCTAACATAATGCATCTAGACCTAACATGAGTGGAAATGAGACAAAAACCAAGATAAAAGTGCATGAATGGATCCTAACTAATATAAATGCAAGTGAAAAAGATGCAATTTACAGAGGTATCAACACCACCCAAACATGCCTTTTTGCTTGTCCTCAAGCAAAAGCCAACCGGAGGGGTGAGGTTTCAAAAGAAGGGTGTAAATTCAAATCCAAAACGCCATTTAAAAGAAATCAAGTCAATGTCTAAGTTCAAGTTTCTAGGATGCAGACCGAATTCTNGAGCAGTTGGGTGTTCCTGGCCCTTTAGCAGTGCATCCAACTGTGCTTGTAACTGCATCACTTCGCCGTCCCTCTATTTTTTTAGCTCAGTTTTAGCTTCATCATTGGCTTCATCATAGTGGTCATCACTTGGAGCCATGTTCTCTACAAGGTTCATTCCATCTTCCACGTCTTAGCCAAGGAAGATGCTATTGCTTGTTGTGTCAAGTAAGTCTTTGTACCGCTTTGACACTCCTCTGATAGAATGCTGAGTAGTGAAGAGTTTGAGTACCCGTGATGAGGGCATTTGATCGTGTAGATCTTCAAACGATCCCAAGCTTCACTAAACCGTTCATTGTCCAGTTGAGTGAATGTGGAGATGTTGAGTCGCAGCTTTGCTGTTCTGGATGGTGAGAAGAATTTCTTGAGAAAGGCTCTTTTACATCCTTCCCAAGTGGTTATTGACCCCGGTTTGAGTGTCTTTTCCCATTTGTGAGCTTTTCCTCCAAGAGAGAATGGAAAAACTCTTAGCCTGAATCCATCCTACGAAATTTCTTCTTGCTTTGTCAAAGAACAAATCTTCACAAAATCATCAAGATGATCCAAGGGTTCTTCAACGGCTTCACCCTGATATTTGGTCTTTCGTACCATACCAAGCATACTACTCTTTATCTCAAATCTAGCATCACTTGAGGGAGGAGTAATACCGATTCTTGTTTTGTATCCGCTTGGTGAATCACATTCTCCAATGAGACGTGGCTGTCGTGGCATATCAAGATGATCCCGTTGTACTCCATTCAACTCGTCTCTTTGAGCTTGTTCTTCCGCCATTTGGTTTTGGTGTGAAATGTACCTGCCAAAAGTTCTCAAGAATGTGCATCAGTAACTATTAACAAAATAAAATCTTAGTCTTGCGAAAAATATGAAACACAAGACCCAAATCGGTAACGGCGCCAATTGATAAGTAGGTTTATGATGTCTACTTGGTCAATGACCCACTACTTATAACCGAATGTAGTATAGGTTATGGGTCTTTGATAAGTAGGATTTTTAGTATTACTTTCAATACTCAACACCATTCATGTCATTGTAGTAGTTGAAATGCATAGAACCTTTTAAGCTAAGCAAATATAAGTAGTTTGTTGTTTCTCTACCAACCTAAGTGATCAAACAAGTAGCAATCAAAGGTAAAAGCAAGAACAAGACAAATAACTAAACAAGATGATCAAATGATATAAATGGAATCCAAGAATAGGGTTATAGATTTTGGGTGAGTCTAAATCTGATTCAAGATGTCCACCCAATCAATTTCAATACTAATCCTTAGGTAAGAAGCACTAATTAAGACTAATCCATTCTCATGGCACTAATCTCTTTGCTAATTATCAATTCAAAATCTAATCATCATTAGTGAAAAGATAATCATCAAGCAATAAACACAAGTTTCATAGAACCAATAAACACCTTAGACATCTACTTTCATAGGCTAAGCATGTAAATCTCTTGATTTAGTTGGTTGGGGCATTTCATCAAACACCTTGTGGGTGGGAAATGCTCTTTGGTCTAAATCACCTTTCTCAAAGCTAATCTAGCATTAAAATCACTAAACAAGAAAGGATATTGAAAGATCTAAGCCCTAGACATCAAGAACCATTATTAGAATCACCCTAATCTACCCAATCCTTATATCCTAAGAGAACTACTCACTAATCATGGCTAAATCTACTAATCCCATGAAGGAAAAGTTGATAAACATGATTAGATAATAGAAAGATGGAAGATTAACAAAGACAAATTTCAAATTGCAAAAACTCTCAAAATCTCATACAATATGTGTTTTGAACATAAGAAAGGTTTTGCTTAAGGAAGAACCAGAAAAATAAAGCTTAGCCACAAAAATTAGGTCTTTGGGCTTTTATAGTAAACAGTAACCATCCGAATCAAATCTTGGTCAAAGGTCGGTATTGAAGTTCGAGCTCATGGATAGGTGCTCGCTAAAACCGATGTATCTCCCTAACTGCTAATCGTAATGACATGAAACCATATCCAAATGAAAGCTGATTCAATTATCTACAATTTTCATGAAGAGCTATGAGGCTGAATCGGAATGGAAAGCCTTCATCTGACCCGATCTTTACTCTGCATGGATCTGTATCGAGCTATGTAGCTCGATGTATTTGGTCGATATGCCATCCAGATTCATTCTGCTTGATCTGTACAACTGCTCGATATGCATTAAAATCACTGTAATTTTCTAACCCGGTGTCCGAATGACTTGATTCCAACGCCATTGGAAAGCTCACTGGATCCTCTACAACTTTGAAGAAGGCTTCAGAGTCTGAATCTAAGTGCAAAACCTTTCCCCGAACCCATACATTTCGCACCTCCAGTTGCAAAAAAGCTTGGTAGCTCGATACACAACTCGATATGTGATGAGTAGGTTTATGGTCTACTTGGTCAATGACCCACTACTTATAACCGCTGCAGTATAATGTATGGGTCTTATCAATCCATTTGAGAGTGTTTAGTAGACATATCGGCTATTTTGGTGTCACAAGTCAAGTTTAAAACGGTAAAAGGTTGGGACTTTACTACTAGAAACTATTAAAGGCTGGATCTTGTGTCACTCAAGACCATAAAAATAAGAACTTTAAACTACTTGAGCAATAAGTAATGATTTAAAAGGTAAAAAGATGAGCTTTATAAATAAAAGAAGGATCAAGATGGGTTTTATAAACTAGGTGACTCTCGGATTGTTTATCAATCTAAAGCTTTTGGATTACATCAAGACTTGGTCTTTAGATGGTGATTCTTAGGTAAAGAGATCCACAAGTTGTTTAGCCCATGGCGTTTGGGGCTAACCTCTTTGAATCTCTATAACCATTGACTAGCTCCCGCTTAGCGGTACAATAGAAGAAACAAGCATGCTAAAACGTCCCTATTGAACCGTAAGATCTCCTAGACAGATGGTCCGTCTGAGCATAGGAAAGATCGAACTCTTGTTTATGGGTTTGGCTAAGACAGCACGTGGCGTTCGTGTCAAGCCGCCTATAGTCTTTAGACTAGACGATCAAACAAGACTAAGCATTTGAGAACGATAAACAAGAAAAAATCAAATTTTATGTTCTAGCTAAGCAAGAAAAGTAAATCCGAGAGTTTCTTGGCTCTTTTAACCCATCAAAATCCTTAAAAAGACTACTCGCTCACCATTTAAGAAACCTCAAGATCCACAAGGACAAGAAGGTTACTCATGGTTTGCAAGAAGTCAAAAACAAGAAAAGAAAAAAGCTTTAACATGAAATGCTATGAAAACAAGACTTGATAACTTCAAAATAACATAAAAGGTTCAAGCTTTTTTGACAAGCTTTAATGGTGAAAGAACTAAGAGTTTTCGGTTACAAGAAAGACAGAAAAATAAAAGTGGAACGAGAGGGAGAGAGATAGGCGTGGGGGACAATGTATTTATACACAAAAGAGGAAAAACCTAAATCGTTGAGACCACTTGCCCGAAATAGGTACTCTTTTGGACGGTAGCGTATCGGCTTCAAGTCGTGGAAACAAGCCGATATGCTAACTTATTTTGTTCTTTGGGTAGTCTCCATATCGGGGAACGATTTCGAGATCTTGCCGTTGTGAAGTCTGTTGCCTTCTGCCAATATCGGGCTAATGCTGATGCCTTCATCCGTTATCCGTCTTCGAGGAACACCTTGTTGGATCTTCATTCCGGAATGCTTGCTTGGGGATCAAGTCGCTGCCACTCGTCGAGGTTCGCCCATGCGCTTGCTCGTATCGGCTAAGGAGCCGTGATCCGTGCCCGATATAGTCCGTTTTCCCCTTCGTTGGTCTCTCTTTGGATCCTCTTCCTCGGACCTCCTTCATACACTTTGGTACCTGAGAAAACACTCCAAAACATGCAAATTCCTAACATAATGCATCTAGACCTAACATGAGTGGAAATGAGACAAAAACCAAGATAAAAGTGCATGAATGGATCCTAACTAATATAAATGCAAGTGAAAAAGATGCAATTTACAGAGGTATCAACACCACCCAAACATGCCTTTTTGCTTGTCCTCAAGCAAAAGCCAACCGGAGGGGTGAGGTTTCAAAAGAAGGGTGTAAATTCAAATCCAAAACGCCATTTAAAAGAAATCAAGTCAATGTCTAAGTTCAAGTTTCTAGGATGCAGACCGAATTCTACTTACTCAAAAAGCCACATTGATGGGGTCTAAATAGTCGTCCGAGTTTGGAGGATTTCTTTGGGGACTCGTCGAGCTTTTGAATTTGTAGGACCCTAAACTGCAAGTGCACAGCGTGCGTTGTAGTACTTAGGGTGTCGAACCACAAGGAGGAGGTCAACTGCAAAACAGAAAATCAGGGCAACCAAAGACGCAGAGAATTAGAGGTTTAGGAATGAGTGTCACGAATCTTGCAGAAAATAAATAAAGCAGTACCACGCCTTATATAGAGAAGGTTGTCAGCCTTTTCTATAACCAACGGGAAAAGAAAAATAAACTAAAGGATTTGTAAAAAGGAAATCAGGCAAGCAGTGCAGGAAAAGTAAAGTATGGAAGTGCGTAAATCTCGATTTCAAAGCAAGTGGGCGAACACGTTGGGAATCTTCTCGGGAAATCTATGGGGTTCTAACTAGAAATCAAAGCACACAAAAGTTAAGCAAGCGAGACTAGGCGATTTTCCCCAAACTGATTCACTGGTTTTAACAACCTATTTTATCAAACTAGGTCGATCTGCAAACTTCTATTCCATAGGTATACTTTCGTATCCTACGTACTAGACGAACACGCAATAAGATCAGGACGATAAGCATTCAGACATCTTTTAAAGGATGCCCTCTACCCTATTTTGGTATGGATCTGAGATTCAGGACGTTAGCCGTTCTCAAGACCCTGTGATCAGAATATAGTTCATGACGCTAGACTCATGCAATAAGAATGAATAAGGTGAGACAGAAAATCCTAATCTTCGGCCTAAAAATTCGGTTCAACAACAGTTAATGAAATTCCCCATAGATCCCCTTAAAGAACACCCAACGAAAGTAAACTACTCAGACATAATAGAAGAAGTAGAAAACGTGATTGATGAATGCATAACTTGTATTAATCGATTGCAATAAAAGAGGGTACAAGAACAAATCAATCTCCCTCAAAAAACAAAGGCAAACCGCGAACCAGAGACTCGCGGCCACCGAAAGAAATCTATCACTTTGTGTTTTTCGTCTCTCTTCTAAAAAACCCTAAACAACGAGTATATATAGGTCTTCAAGTGCTCTAGGTCGTGGATTAGGTCTTGGCTTGCATAAGACGGCTTCGGGTTTGAGTTGGACTTCAAATGGGCTCAGGAAACGCAAATGGCCTGACCGCACGAGCGACCGGCCGTGGCGGGGCCACTGGTCGTCTGGGTCGGCCGTGGCGCGGCCACTGGTCGTCTGGGTCGGCCGTGGCGCGGCCAGCCTGTCCTTCCGGATGCCTGACGGACCTTCTTACTTCCTTCATAACTTGAGATCCAACCGTGGGATTGCTCTCAAATCACTTCGTGGTGAAAGACAGCTGATAAGGCTTCCTTGTCTCCAAATATGAGCTTGATCTCGTGGTGGGAAGGCCTTCGTTTGGTGTTGAACTTCTGTCCTCGGGCACTGTTTCCGGAATTGTCCATTTTGCTCCAAAATATGCGTCTTTTGCTAAGATTTCCTGAAAAGAGTCTTGAACAACCAAATACTCGAAATCTAGTGTTTATGCATCAAAACCTTAGTGAAATGCTTATTAAAGCACTCACTTATGATAGTAAAAACGGGTAAAATATGCATGTTATCAACTCCCCCAGACTTAAACCTTTGTTTGTCCTCAAACAAAACAGAAATCTAAGTAAGGAAAAGAGGTTTGAAAACGTGGAAACTCACCAATACTTGGGAACTCATCAAGTCTAGCAATCGACCTGTTGAGCCACATAACTCGGAATTCAGCTTCAAGGCGTTTGGGTCTAGTTACCTTGAGCTTTTCACCCTTCCCGGATACGCTTCATGGTCCCTTTGAGTATTTCGAGCTCCCTCTTGTTGACTCCTTTATTCATTTAGGCGTGCGGTCTCTATCGAGGGAGTATTGGTCGACGAGACATTATACTTTCTCTTCCAAACATCTAGACATAGACATTTCAGACACAACTCTCCTATTTTCTCTTCCCTTAGTCGATTTCTCCCTACTTTTCTAGGGTATCATTTTATTTTTTCTATCGACTTTCTTATTCCCTTTTTTTTTCTTTCTTCTTAGCTTGAGAATGATCACTTCTTTGAAGTTTACATGATTGCTGCGAACCGTCATTGTCCTTTAAGGAACTCTGGTTGCCATTCCCAAACTAAAACCTTTTTTTTTTTTTTTTTCTTTTCTATAACAAGGGAAGATCAAGGAGAGGTTGCATTGCATCTACTTAGTCATGCTAGAGTCTAAAAGAGGAGCAAAGTTCGAAGTACCTCAAGCCCCTTGACGAGAAGATTTGATTCATTAGGTGCGGAGTCAACGCAAGATCCTTCGAGTACTCTAGAGATTAGAACTTTCTCCGCTGGAATGATCCACTCGCCGTGTTCAACTTAGTAAACCTTGCTTCTAAATCCGTGAGAATGGTCATTAAGGTTCCTTGTTCAAAGTGACTTGTACCTAGCAAAGTTCATAGTTTCCGACTAACAAAAAAAAAAAAAAAAGTTTTGACTCTATAAAACGACTCGATAAATGATGTAAGTATGCATAAGACTCATCAAATAAAAGCATAATTAGTAATATAAGAAACCCCCCCAGACTTAAATCAAACTGTCCCCAGTTTGTTTAAATCGAGGTGAGGTGAAAAAGATAGGTAAATTCAAGTACAAGCTTGTGAAGACTTACTTGAAAGTGGCGTTGGGATTGGTATGTGTGTATGGGCGTGTGGTATGATTGAGCTAAGGACTTGATCATTATCCTTATGTCCCTGCTTAGAATCGATTTGATTGAACAAAAGAAATCGAAAACTTAGCTCGAAAGGAAATGTGTTGCGCGGTTGAGCTTCCTTGCTTCGGATGGTGGTGGTGGGCGTGTGGTGGTGATGTTGGCGGCTGGTGATGGTGATGATTGGGGCACGCCTTTGTTGAGAAGAACAGGTACTCCGGTTGTTGAGTACTCGTCTCGGTTCCTTGACCTTTGATAACACCGTGAATGAGAGATGGAAAATCTTCCTTCCTTGCGTCTTGAAGATTACGTCACCTCAGAAACTTGACTTGAAGTTTGGGTCTATGCTGGCCTATCCAGTGATCTGTTCGGGATCCCAGAAGACAGGTGTTGCTAGTATGAACTTCAATGCCATATGAAATCCTTACTTGGCTTCGGTAAAGGTCTCGGTCGCGGAAGAGAGAAGCTAGTCTTCGGGAACTTTCCTCTTCGCGGTTTGGTGAAGGAAGTTGCATCTTCTTCCTTCTGGAGCTTGCACTGCGGTTTTCATCCTCTGAAACCGTGGTGTTCTTCTTCGTCTTCGTGGATACAGGTCCGTTGAACGTGCTGGAAGAAGTGAGTAGAGAGATGGGTCATTGGCTTAACTTATCTTGGATGGAGTCTTGTCTTGTCTCGCCATCTTTGATGCAACAGCAACTTGCCGCGGTTGTGGAAGCGATCTTGCGGTCTTTAGGTCGTGTTCAGGCCATTGAATCAAGGAGGATACTTGAAAGGCTTGAAACAGGTTGAAGGAGGTCCGGTTTGGTGAGGTCGGGATGGGGAATGTTTCAGACGAAGGCCGGCCGCGCGACGGGTTGTCGCGGCCGCGGCCAGGCGTCTTGCCTCCGCGCCATCGTGGCTCGTGGCGCGGCCAGGCTCCTTCTGGCCGGCCCACGGGCGGTTCGTCGCCCGGTGAGTGTTCTTCGAAACTCCTTCTTCATATTTTTGGTCTTTTTGGGTTTTTCTGATTTTTTTGTGCTTTTGGGGTTTATGAAAATGCTGTAAACTAAGAAGAAACCAAAACTAAAAATTAGTATGGTTAAAGAGATGAGAAAGAGAATACCTAAAATGGGTTGCCTCCCATTGAGCCGCTCTTGTTTAAAGTCTTTTAGCTAGACTTTGGTAGTTTGGGAGCTTAGTTGGAGGTGGAGTTCGACCTTAGGCAAGGTCTTTTTGCCTTTTGTGCGCCCTCTTCTGCTAAAGGCTCCTCGAGTCTTTCCATGATGGCATCTTCATCCTTCTCAAGAAGGTGTTTCTCGCACCGGGTTTCCCTTGAGCTTCGAGCTTTCTTCCGAGCCCTCGCGAATTCATAGAGGTGTTGTATTTCTTGCTTAGTTTCATCGCTCTCGTGGAAGTAGTATCCGATCAAATGCTCCTTCCATGCCGTGGTGAAGGTGGTCGCAGGAGGGAGGCTCTCCACTACCTTGTCGAATTCCGCAAGGTCTTACTTGCTGATCAGGTCGCGAGTGTTCCCAACCTTCTTATACCTATGAACGTCCATGATTCTCGGCGTGGTGGCGTTGAACCTTGCTTGCATGAAGTGACTTTTGATTATGCTCGCGTCTTCACTGCTATCTTTGAAGTACTCCTTCAGACCTTTCTTTTCTAGAGCCTCTTCGAAACCAACATATATCGGGATCTTTTGTGCCTTCTTATGGAACTCGATGAGTTTTTCTCTTTTGATGCGATCCCTAAATCGTGATTTCTCCTGCACCCTCTTGTCGCTGATTCGTGGAGACCTCCACGGTTATAGGGTTTCTGAAACTCATAGAAAGAAATCTAGAAGTTAGAGAAAAGAATGTCTTTGAGTTGTGATCCTGACCTTTTGTCTTGGACAGCGAAACGCAGCCTCCCCGGCAACGGCGCCAAAAAGCTTGATGGGGTCTAAATAGTCGTCCGAGTTTGGAGGATTTCTTTGGGGACTCGTCGAGCTTTTGAATTTGTAGGACCCTAAACTGCAAGTGCACAGCGTGCGTTGTAGTACTTAGGGTGTCGAACCACAGGGAGGAGGTCAACTGCAAAACAGAAAATCAGGGCAACCAAAGACGCAGAGAATTGGGGGTTTAGGAATGAGTGTCACGAATCTTGCAGAAAATAAATAAAGCAGTACCACGCCTTATATAGAGAAGGTTGTCAGCCTTTTCTATAACCAACGGGAAAAGGAAAATAAACTAAAGGATTTGTAAAAAGGAAATCAGGCAAGCAGTGCAGGAAAAGTAAAGTATGGAAGTGCGTAAATCTCGATTTAAAAGCAAGTGGGCGAACACGTTGGGAATCTTCTCGGGAAATCTATGGGGTTCTAACTAGAAATCAAAGCACACAAAAGTTAAGCAAGCGAGACTAGGCGATTTTCCCCAAACTGATTCACTGGTTTTAACAACCTATTTTATCAAACTAGGTCGATCTGCAAACTTCTATTCCATAGGTATACTTTCGTATCCTACGTACTAGACGAACACGCAATAAGATCAGGACGATAAGCATTCAGACATCTTTTAAAGGATGCTCTCTACCCTATTTTGGTCAGGATCTGAGATTCAGGACGTTAGTCGTTCTCAAGACCCTGCGATCAGAATATAGTTCATGACGCTAGACTCATGCAATAAGAACGAATAAGGTGAGACAGAAAATCCTAATCTTCGGCCTAAACAATCGGTTCAACAACAGTTAATGAAATTCCCCATAGATCCCCTTAAAGAACACCCAACGAAAGTAAACTACTCAGACATAATAGAAGAAGTAGAAAACGTGATTGATGAATGCATAACTTGTATTAATCGATTGCAATAAAAGAGGGTTCAAGAACAAATCAATCTCCCTCAAAGAACAAAGGCAAACCGCGAACCAGAGACTCGCGGCCACCGAAAGAAATCTATCACTTTGTGTTTTTCGTCTCTCTTCTAAAAAACCCTAAACAACGAGTATATATAGGTCTTCAAGTGCTCTAGGTCGTGGATTAGGTCTTGTCTTGCATAAGACGGCTTCGGGTTTGAGTTAGGCTTCAAATGGGCTCAGGAAACGCAAATGGCCTGGCCGCACGAGCGAGCGGCCGTGGCGCGGCCACTGGTTGTCTAGGTCGGCCGTGGCGCGGCCAGCCTGTCCTTCCGGATGCCTGACGGACCTTCTTGCTTCCTTCTTAACTTGAGATCCAACCGTGGGATTGCTCCCAAATCACTTTGTGGTGAAAGACAGCTGATAAGGCTTCCTTGTCTCCAAATATGAGCTTGATCTCGTGGTGGAAAGGCCTTCGTTTGGTGTTGAACTTCTGTCCTCGGGTACTGTTTCCGGAATTGTCCATTTTGCTCCAAAATATGCGTCTTTTGCTAAGATTTCCTGAAAAGAGTCTTGAACAACCTAATACTCGAAATCTAGTGTTTATGCATCAAAACCTTAGTGAAATGCTTATTAAAGCACTCACTTATGATAGTAAAAATGGGTAAAATATGAGTGTTATCACACATTTATCACATCATCAAGTAAAATCAATCTGAACTTAGATGCACATTCAAATTCACAATTCCTTTTAACATTCATTGAAAATCTAAAGCGTGGATCCTATTCATGCTTACCATTCAACTCACTTGGTTATGGGCTAAATTACGAGCTAAAGATGAACTCGTGGTGCTATCGGGTTAAGTTTTTGAAACGGGATCACTCATGGAAGGAATCTTCTTAATGCAAAATGCTAAGGGTAAAAACTAATGGATGCATACAAGGATAAATTCCCATCTACCCAAGCACCTATTTCGTTCTCTAGCCCAGTCTAATATGCCCCTTCCTAAGCTACCCTTTTCTTAGGCATTTCGCCTTATTCCCGATTTCACTCCTCGTTTTACCTTTTCTGGTCATCTTTGGGGGACTTCTTCTTTGCTGGAGATCAGTTTCGGCTTTATTTTTGGCTCCTTTGTAGCGTTCCTTTCGTTTCACCTTTGGTGTTGTTGGCCAGTTTTTGCTTTGATGTTTTGGCCTTCTTTGCTTCTTTTGGAATCGCATTTTCTTCCTTTTGTTTTGAGCCTCCTTTGTAGCCGCCATCTCTTGATATGTGTCCCCGTCTGACTCAGTGACTTCCTCCCTTTCCTTCTCCTTCCATATATCAACAATCGGAAACAGCTTTTCCTAGTCTACCCAAAAATATCGGCCTATCATATCGGTATCAAGCCGTTTTCAGTTCTAAACCACCTAACCTATTGTTGACTCGAGTTGTGAGCCAACGTCTACATGGAAATCCAACCTTGTCAGCTTAAACCCAACATTGTTTGCCTAAGAAGATTCGGAAATTTATGCAAAGGCCTCACATACGCTCACAAAAGTGTTTATGGTTTCGTATAAAGATTAAGGTTTCGGGTGTGGTCTGGTACTTGGACTAGAAAAAGGGTGGTGAAATGGGGAAAGGAAGTTCAAGTGAAATCTATGAGTTGATAACAAGCATGAACAAGATAATTAAATTTTCAGTATTAACGTTTTAAGTTCAATAGGTAAATGGTTCAAATTTTAATGCATTTAGCCAAGATCGAATTTTACAAGACGAATTCCAAAGGTGGTGCTGCCTTAAGTTCGGTCTAATTCATAATGCATCAATCAAACAAGAACTAAGGCATTGACTTCATGACTTAAAAATGGCAATTTACAAGGATTCATTATAATTTACACTCTATGCGAATGCTATGAATCCTAAATTAATGCACATAGACTCAATCCTAAAATGAAAAATGAAACTAAATGGTTTTCTTTTTGTGAGATAATTTTCAAAAAAAATCAGTTTTTTTTTTTTTATTTTTCTATGCAATTAGATGAATGCATGATATCTATTCTAAGTGAATGCATATACTACGTATTCCCACAAATTTTAATCACACAGTCCCTGTGTGAGAGAAGAGATGAAGAATATCATCCTAAAAATGCTAAAAATTCAAACAAAGAGCCCAAGAAAAAGAAAAATGCTTATATGCAAAGAGTTGGAGTGGTACCTCAGGTATCGGTATGATGTGAGGACGTGGTGTCCTCACTGGTTGAGAGTGATGGGTTGTCGGACTCCGGTATCGGGGATTGGCTTGCACACCTCTTACTCAATATGCTCCCTTCGTGGTAGGAGGATCTCCCAGTCTCGCTTTGCTTGTGCTCCCTTGGCATGAATGAGAAAGAAGGTATCTCCTGGAGCATTTGCCTCTCAGCTTCCTCCGGTCCTTCTTCTTCTTCTTCCTCGGGTTCTCTGGGTGACATATCGGGTTCATGCCGAGGTGACGAGCTCGATGCCTTTAGCTTGGACGTGAGGGACACTATTTGGCCTTTCAGAGCTTTCACGTGCCCCTTGATACCTTTCAACGTGGAGACGAGCTTCCTGATCGACCGGTCTTACCACTTGTAGTACCGCTGAATCACGTTGATCCGATCATATGCTGACTTGAGGGTTCGGTGCGTACCACTCGTGATTAGATCGAAATGGCAACGCTCTGCTCCATAAATTGGGAAGACATACTCGTCAGTAGGCTCCTCATAACCTTCCTCTTCTGCTTCATCTTCCTCAGCAACTATATTGGCTTCCTCTCGATATTCCTCCTCGTAATCTCCATAGAACTCAGCTCCATAGGGGAAAAGGTGTTCATCTTGTGGCTCGAAGTCCAGATGTTGAGGTTCTCTGATCGTAGTCAGGTAGGGGTTTGGCAGGAATAGCACGGCTGCTGAGTTCGACGGGAGGGTGAACTGATATCGGTGTCCATGTCGATATGGCTTCCAGAGGAACTAACACTTCTTCAAATATGCGATGTCCATCCAACGAATCCCATGCGTTGGTTCCTCCAGGTCGACTTCGGCTCCCTTGAGGATTGCAGTTATAATTCCTCCACAGCCTACTTGAGGCCTATCGCTGGGTGTGGAAATCATCCATGACATGTAGTGGAGGAGTTCTTTGAGTAGAATCGTGATCAACCCGGTACTCCTCCTGCTTCCCTTCAGCTCAGTCCCATTCCGGGTCTCTTGGATGATCTGCACCAGACCGTCATCCATTATCTCTAGCTCCTTGGTCAGGACAGCTCCGCATCCCTTCCGCGCAAAGAATGTATCTGCAATAGCTCTTTGCACATACCTTAAGGCTGGATGCCTAATCATGGTGCTCTTGTTCACTCCGGGCTTGGACGTGCCTACCCCAATGTGACCGCACAGTGCCTCCAGCTCCTCCCTTTCGATGTTGAGTGACATATCGCCTTGGCTGAATCCGAATATCGACTCGAGTTCCCGAAATGACATTCGGTGAGTCTCGCTCCCATACTTGAAACGGATGTGGCCGTCTCCATCTTCTTTTGGAGTCTCCTCTCCAAATGCATAAAATGTCACCTCTAGTGATGCAAGGAACTAGAAGGTCGCCTCGTTGTGAGATGCATAGGAGTTCTCCATGAAGCGCCTTAAACCCATTGCATTGAAGAGAATTTGGCAATCCTCGTAGATGCCTAGCTCAACCATGGTCTTCGTGGGGGTAGCGTGTGGCCTTAAATTTTATTCGCCTGGATGATGCACGCATATCGGCCAGTGTGGGTCGGGAATTCGCACTTCTTCTTCCCGATGCACGCGTGGGCGAGCAAACCGTGACGACTCGGCAAGAACTCCCAAACGGTCTCTTTCCATCTCTCTTCTCAGTTTGGTAGTCTCTCGATCTCCCAAGGACAGCACCGCTTCTCGTTGCTCCCACCATTGTACCTATTAACAAAAACACTCGAAAGTGTATAAGTACAAAGGAAAAATAACAAAGACAGTACATCTCTTGCATGCGTGTTTAAAAAAAGCATCTCTATTCATGACTAGAGAGAAACTCAAGCAAACACAATCGGTTTTTACACTAGGTCGAGACAAGCTTAAATCGTGAAAAGCAAAGGTTCTTTTTCTATAAGCGACTTCTCACGGATTCAAGCGTTTCAACTAATAATGCATCATCAAGGGTGAGCAAAGGAAGTTCCAAGGTTTGATATGTCAAAAGAGTTTAGCCGTGACGCTATTCTCACAAAAAGAAATATTAAAGCCCCAAAAAATCCTACAAAAAAACCCTAAGTGCCTATACAAAATTGGTTTGCCAAAAACATCTCCATCTACTCTCAAACCCGAGACAGTGAATCTACACAATTCTAAGCAACAATCAAACAATTCACGATTTACGGTTGCAAGCAACTCATATCGATCAAGGATGAAAGATTACCTAGCACGATTTTCACAAAATCTGTTGAATAATGATGCAGAGATTCAGAGGATGTGAATTAAAAGCTAAGAACAAATTTGATGGGTTTGAGAGTGATATGCTCTCAAATTTACCCTATAGCTACTCTCTCAAATTAAGAGATCAGTTGTAGTACTTACGGATCGAATCCACAGGGAAGGGATAGTCACACAACAAATTTCTAGTTCGAATTAGGCTAAGTGAGAATGTGAAACTAAAAGACAGAAGGTAATTAAATTCGGTGTAAGTTCATGAGATGAAACGCTAGGTTCAGGGAAATTCTCAGGTGATCTAAATTGCAAGTCTAGACAGAATGTTAGGAATTATTAAGCACTGTTCTTGAACTCGAAACACTAATGTAAAATCAACCAACTTTCGCTGCGAATATTATCTATGTCTAAATCTTAGAATTCCAAATCTATTTGCAAATTCAAACAATTCAGACAAGCATTAATATCAGGTTCGATTGTTCACAAAATCCCTAAACCAAATCTCTTTGCGAATAGGTATTTTGCTCATCTAACATTCGTTCAGGCAATTAATAATAATCTCGCATATACTAATCAACCTAAGATCATATTCTAGGTCGCGAAGCTAGAATAAGCATTAATCACAAATCCAGATGAAGAACCCTAATGATTTTATCCTAACAATTTAATTTGACCTAACAATTCATCAATCACCTTTGAAAAACCCTAAACCTAACAAGCAAACAACTCAGACATGATCAATGGAACACAAATCATAATTTGAATAGAAAGCATAAAAGAAATCAATAGAATCAAAGGAGTTCCAAATTTGCTCTGAAGGAGACAAATTCTTCTCTCCAAAATCTCTCTAAATAATGTGTGTGTTATTGTATGCCTAAACAATGGCTGAAAAACTCTATTTATAGGCCTAGGTTCGCATCTTCAATTCCTTGGAGGATTAGGAAAAGTCTTGGAGATTTCCTTTTCTTCAAAATATGGAAACTTCTCGATTCTGGAAATTGGAAAACCTGGTGTCGATCGACACTAGGTGGTGTCGATCGACACCTTGCGTGTAAATCCGCTCCTGACTTCATCACTTCGTAACTTTATTCCATTAAGCTCCAAAATGCATCTAAATCTCCAATTTAACTCCAATTGTACCTGAACCTGCATAGACTCTATATAGACTCGAAAATAGCCAAAAGACTCTATAAAAACAATTATATCATGGTCTAAAAATGGGTAAAAACCATGATATATCAGAGAGCGATGAGGAAATGAAAAAAAGAGAGGCGACAAAGATGGCACTTTTATAGAGAAGACAAGGGTGGAAGGGTTTGACTAGGGTTTCTTGATTTGGGGAATAGTTGTCAGCTAACCCCAACTAAGTATTCTTGCCTTATCCGGAAAAGTGGGCCACGAATTTGAGCGCTTTTCTCGGATTGGCCAAGTCAAAAACCCTTTTACCTGGATGACAATATCGGTTTGATCTCGATATGGCTGACTGTCTGTTTGGATATCGACTTGACTGTCCAATATATGACCCTGATAAAGATTGTCTGGCTCGGACTACGTTCCATATTGGCTACACACCGTTGTGCATGCTCGACATGGAGTGCCTTGGGGTGTTATCACGGTGTTAAACCGATTTTTCACCCCGTTGTTGTGTTAGACAATCTTCATAATGGTTTTTGCTCCTTCTTGTGCACAAGTGACCCCATCATATTCTCTCTCGAGTACCTGAAATTATTAAACTAGACTAGAAAAAGCATTAATATGTACATGGATAAGCTTGGGGTGCCTCCCAAGAGCGCTTTGTTTTTATTCACTTAGCTTGACTTTTCTTGTTTCCTTTTCAATGTGAAAGGGGGAAATGAACACCCCTCGATCATGTGGGAGGATCTTTACTTTCCTTGATCACAGAGATGATATCAGTTAGAGACACATGGGAGATTCCCTCCTTGCTTGCCTTAGTACCCTTTTCATTGGTCAAATCGGTGTCTTTAATAACCTTAAGGTAAGCAAAGGGTTTAATTTTTCCCTTGCATCTCAGCTTGTATATCATCTGAATCGCGGGGTTTATTTCACTTCAAGTTTTACCCCTAAGATAGCTGCAAGTGCACAGCAATCACAGTAGTATATTAAGGGATCGAATCCACAGAGATTGTTGTTTTGCGAAAGTCCTAAGATTTCTAACTTCTTTAAACCAAATGGAACTTGGGGATAGAGTTTGTCACGGTTTGTAGCAATAATATCAAGCAGCAAAAGAGAATTAAACGGTTGTAAATCAATAAATAAAAGGCGTTGGGTTCAGGGATATTCTCCGGGGTTCATGGATCGAATTAAACAAGCAACAGGATAGGTTCTAAATGATTTAATAAGCTAGGTTCTTAAGCTGAAACGGTCGACTATGACTACCCCGCTTTCACGGATCTAGCCACCTGCGTTTGTCCCTCACTGCGGGTATGATCTCTCATCCCACGATGCAAGACAACCGCGCATACGTATCATTCACCTATTTGTAAACACTCACGGTGCGGTCCGTCGATATGCCTAAACATCCTACGGTGCGATCCGCTCGTTAACCCCTAGATCGAGACAATAGACCACATTTTCATGTATCTAATCATCCTAGAATCAGTTGCTAATTGATCAGAGAAGCAAACATGCAATAAGAACGAGACATCAACGAAGATACCTAAAAGGAACTCTATCTCTATCAACCTAGCGAAATCAATCCATGATTAAACCCCTTCGAAAATCCCCTTAAAAACCCAACTAGATGACTACTCGTTCATGGGAACGAGAGACATCTTCGAGATATGAAAGGTGCGAATCGTATTAATGAAAAGAGCAAAGTGAGAAAACTTCTTTAAAGGGAAATCGATTGAACAGAGGTTTTCTTAAAGTATTCAAAAGCAAAGAACTAAAAACGAAAGATGAAAGGGAAAAGAAGGAAGGATAGGCGGCTGCAGAAGAATTCTCTCTCGAGATCCTCGACTCCGGGGCCGTCGAACTTTCTCTCTTCTCCTCTCTCTGTGCGGCGCAGATGTGTCTCGTCGTCTCTTCTATGTGTGTGGCGTCACCCCCCTTCTCTGAAACCCTAAGACTCCTTTATATAGGCTTTCGGTCTTCAGAAAGTGGGCTTCACGTTTTAACCTCGGGAAAATATTGGATAAGTGCAAACGGGCTCGGGATGGGCCGGAGTGGTGTGGCCGCGCGAGCGACCAGGCGTGGCGCGGCCACTGGTCTTCTGAGGATCCGTGGCGCGGCCGGCCTTCTTCTGGGAATGTGTCTGACGGGCCTTCTTGCTTCCTTCGTTACTTGAGATCCAACCGTGGGATTGCTCTCAAACCACTTCGAGGTGAAAGACAGCTGATAAGGCTACCTTGTCTCCAAATATGAGCTTGATCTTGTGGTGGGAAGGTCGTCATCTGATGCTGAACTTATGGCTCCGAGCACATGTCCTTCGAAGTTCCCGTTTTGCTCCAAAATGTGTCCTTTTTGTCCAATTTTCCTGAAATGACTTTTAAAACTAGAAAACGTGGAAATCGCCTTAAAACCGTTGAAAACCGGGTCAAAACACTTATAAACGATCTTGAAATAATAGGTTTTAGGAGTAAAATATGAGTGTTATCAACTCCCCCAGACTTAAACCTTTGTTTGTCCTCAAACAAAACGCATGCAAAGCCTGGAAAAGAGGTTTGAAAATATAGGAACTAGCAAAAACTCAGCGACCGTCCTTCTAAACCATAAGTCATCGAACTAATCAATCCAAGCTCAGACTAGAAAATTCTCACTATAGTTCCTTCAACACTAGTCCTTTACGAAGCTTTCACTATCTAAACTTCAAGTTTCAGTCAACTAGCTCTCTAAGTAGTATTAAGTTTGGCGTGATCCTTGTCAAGGGATATAAAGCTAGATTCAACGAGGTTAGGTATATAAAGGCCTTTATTGGTGAGGTTTAGAGTGTTTCGGGTTACCGTATAGATCTCCGGAAGGTGCGAGATATTATGCAAAACAGCAAGAGAAGGTGGAACCGTTGAGATCCACGATTTCCAATCACTCTCCGCACGTACACATCCGCGAGTTCTCTTTGATACAGCCATCCCCCAGACTTAGTTTCTTGTTTCTGGTTCGGATTGGATGGCTCTTAAAACTTCTCACCATATCGCCCAGGCTCTGCCTCTATGCATGTTACGATTCTCTTAAGGCTCTCAGGCATTTTCTTCCCGTTTCTTTTTATTCTTTTTTTTTTTTTTTGTAACTCTATTTTTTATGGATAAGTAACGTCATTACTCCAAAGAGTTCGGGTCCTCTATCCGAGTTATATTATTATATATTTTTATGAAACGGGAAGTGCCTTGTTGTGAGAGTCTTAAGGATCGCAAGAATATTACCATTCTTTCGAGTTTCCGAGGCATGAGTCATCCCTCTTTTGTAGCTAACACTTCCGTCCCTTAACCATTCGATCCTTCGTCTTGAGTGACTAGAAATCGTGTCGTTCCTCCCTCTCCGGCGTTTTTGCACATATCTGCATATGGTGAAAACAAGAGAGTTGCGTGAGGTATGAAAAGATGGTAAGGGTTTCGGGTATGGTACCAACTATTGATGAGTTAGCCGTTCGGGGACAACAAGGGAGTGCGTAAATCTGGAAATAACGTTCTTGGCTTTTTCGTTGAATGTTTACATCTGTTGACAAGGAAATTAATAGTCAGTTTAAAGTCCAATAGAAAGTAGAACTAGTGTATTCCTTCCCCCAAAGTCTCTACGGATCGGCATTCTCCAGGATTTCGTATCTCTGGCTTTCTAGCTACTGCCTAGTCTAGTACTAAAGCTTGAAAGATCTGTCACTAGAAATAGCGTAGAAGCACACTGGTCGAATATCATCCTTGGTTTTGCATCATAATCCCTAAAACCATATTATATATATCGAAATACATCATTCTTAATTCTTAAAAAAAAAGGAAAACCAAATAAATAAACAAAAACAAAAGAAAAGCAAAATCATTAGTACGAACTCCCCCCAGACTTAAATCACACTGTCCCCAGTGTGAAAAAGTGGTGGCAGATCGGGAATGACTGAAATAAATGAAAGATAAAGCATAGATAAAAAGTAAGGGATAGGGGTGGAATAGATGGAACCAGGCTCGTAAGCAGGAAGAGTGTTGGCCGAGACGCGAAGTCTTCTAGGCATCTGAACTCAGGGTCTAAAGGTCGCCATCTATGTGTCCTCTCTCTCGGAGCTGTCGCGCCATCTTCTCGAGCATCTCGTTCTGTCGTGCTAGTTGCTCCTGAAGTGCGGTGATCGCGGGATCAGTCGAGGTGGACGGCGCAGCAGATTTTGAGGTACTGCGCATGGAGGAGGATGAGCTGTGGTGAGTCCTCTGACGGATCGCTTCTCTCCTAGCCTTGGCGGCTACATACTCTCCAATGGTAAGCGGTAGACGTGAGAACTCGGTACGGAACTCATCATGGTTCGGGATCCACTCTGGTGAACCCTCTGAAAGGCGCGGGACCGTAGGAGACGGTAAGTAGACCGTGCGGTCGTCTTTCTTCCCCAATCGGTATCGGTATCCGAACCTATCCGGATCCATGGCTGCGCCTATCAAGTTCATGTCCGTCTGGAACTGGGACAAGTCAAACCAAGCCTCATGTAAGGGCGTCTCAATGCTGGTGTCTACTCATGCGGCCTCCATGATCGCTGTGATGATGCCTCCGTAAGTCGTGAAGGCGGTCTCGCATCGGGGTGCGGTGACGTCGTGCTTCACTCGCACGAGTCTCTCTGCTAGGATGCATCCAAAGCATGCTGAAAGTGGCTCATCTCGAAAAGCGGACTGAAGTAGGACGAGCTCAGGAATGAGAATGCATGACTGGTTGCTGCGAGAGTAAAGTCGGTGTGCTATGAGGCGGTGCATGAAACGCACGACTGGATGTGAAAGAAAGGCGGACGGATGCCTCCCTTTATCGTAAATGCCTCTGCCCATTAGTTCCCAAATATCTGAACTCCATTCTTCTTCAATGGTAGTCTCACTCCTCAAGTCAAAACAAAATATCTCACAAAGTCTAGGGATGCTCAGCTCGTAATCCTGAGAGTCAGTGGTGAAATAGATAGTACCGTCTCTCGGATGTGACTTCCTTCCTCTTTTGTATGACAGCTGAACCGAAGATAGGAACTCTTGGGAGAGTCCCTTGTAGATGGGCCGATCAATCTCCATGAAGGTCTTGAGCCTTAGCTTGTCCAAGTACCATGTGACATCCTCGGTGATGCCCAAAGCATCTAAAGCGGAGTAGTCGATCCTCAAGGTCGTTCTTATGTCCATCTTCTTCATCTCCTTCAAATAATCAATGTTTGGGTCCATAGGTGCCCCAAAATATCGCACCTTGCGCTTAGGAGGAGAAGGGTTCAGCTCTCTTGTTGGCTCCTGAGGTGGAGAATCGTCGCGGCTCGTGCGTGCTATCAATGAACTGCGGAATCTTCTTCTTTGTTCCTTGAAGTAGCTCCCTAGAGTGGTGTCTAGGCTCGGGTTTCCTAGCGCTGTCATGTGTCCTTGCTGTCGCGAAGAATCACTCGAAGAGCTTAGTTGCTCTCTATACTTCGAACGTATCTCGTAGTTTCGGTCGGAACTCATTGTACCTTGCAAAATAAAAACAAAAACTCAACCAAGCATGTTAATTTGATGTGTCATATGGATTCTCAAGTGCAATGGTACACAAAACATATACCAAGAGTTTCCAACACTAGTAAATATCGAGTTTATGCATTAATATTCAAGATCAATATGGTACTCAAACTCTATTTTCGGATTTTTGGGAACCTAAACCAAAAATTTTCCAATAAATCGATTTTTTTCAACCTATCATCATTAAACTTTGATTTCTAAGTAGTACCTAGGATGAATCAATGTTCAAACTAAGTAATTCTTCTAATAATACCTCCAAAAATCGGTTTTTAGAGCATGCCAAAAATAATTTATCTCAAAGACTTCAACTTTTAGGTATATGGTTGCAAAAATCGAAATCTAGGCAACATAAATCATCAATCCAAGGTTCTCTACCATTATCCAAGCATCCTAGACAATTTTCTAGTAAATCAAGAGAGATCTCAAAATTAAGTTCTTTAGGGATTTGTGAAATTAGAGACCATACCTTGTAGATGAGGATGAATGAGCTTTGAAAAGTGAATGCTCTTCGAAAATAGATGAGTTTAGACCAAATAATTTTTGAAAACGGTTTGGATTTGAAAAACTTAGAATCTCCCAAAAATCTCCAAGTCTCTTGGGAGAGAAGAAGAAAAGAGAGTTTGATCCTAAAATTCCTCTTTTGCTTTTAAAAAGGTGTTTTTATCACAAAAAACCTTTTATTTTCAAAAATTTTAAAACGAGAAAACTTACCTTGCGTGTTGGCCACGAATCGATTAAATCCGTCATTTTATATTAACGGGATTAAATTTTCGGTGCGGGATTGTACCAAAACGCGGGAAGCTCGGTTCGGGAGGAAAACATGAGTTTTCCGGGTCGGTGGCTCAGACGACCGCTGGCCGCGCCATGGCCTATCGCGGCCGCGGCCAGGGCACTCTTCTCCCTGCGGTCGTGGTCCGTCGCGCGGCCACGGCCCTTCTCCCCGCGCCACGGGCCATGCTCGTGCGGCCAGCCTCCTTCTGAGGCTCCTCTTCATATTTTTGGGTTTTTCTTGGCTTTATATTTTTTTTATTTTTTTTTTTTTTTTTTTTTTTATTCATAAGTGCGGAAAACTCGAAAGAAAAAGAAAAAGATGTTAGAAATGAAAGAAAGAAAAGAAATCAAAAACACGTACCGGATGGGTTGCCTCCCACCAAGCGCTTTTGTTTAAGTCGTTGAGCTCGACTTTGTTTGAAGTTTAGGCGGTTTGGGAAAGTGCTTCGGGAGTTGTCTCTCCTGAAGCTTCTCCTTGCCTCCGTATCAGCAGCGTCCCTCCGTTTCCGTTCCTTAGAATTTTAGCTTCTAAGATTACCTGTAATGTCTTCTCAACTGACTTCGAAACTTCCTCTTCACCCAGCTTAGCTAGCTCGGGAGGAATCAGAATCTTGATTTGGGAGAAGGGTCTAGAATGGAGTTGGCTTGCCTTCAGTATCATTCCCTTTTTCTCCTTCTTAGTCGCGTGGCTCTTCATTTCCGGAGGTGGAGCGTTCGGCCTCTTCGGGTAGTATCTCTTCTGGCTTATATGCAGGAAGACTACGAAGTTGTTCACGTGGTCGATCCTTGCTCCTACCGTGGCTAAGAAGGGTCTTCCAAGTATCAGTGGTTTGTCTTTGTCCTCCCCCATGTCGAGCACATGGAAGTCCGTAGGCACTATCTTATTCCCGACAAGAAGTTGAACGTTGTGGATCACGCCATCTGACTTCTTTCTAGAAGAGTCTCCGAACACTAGTTGTGTAGGTGAGGGGAAATAAGTCGTAACTCCCAACTTTTCAGCGACTGCCATTGGCATGACATTGACATTGGCTCCTGTGTCGCATAGACAATCCTTGAAGTTGATTCCCGTGATCGAGCATGGGAAAGTAAATGCGCCTGGATCTTCTTCTTTCTTCAGTCTGTCGAACCCACGGTTCTCCGGGGTATCGAAAGGTGGACTGGCAGTTCCTTTCTTTATCGTTGGGAAGAGTGGGACGAACCTGCACTTTTCTCCCATGGCTAGTTCTGGCTCCTTAGCCTCGTCGGCGACTGCTGAGATCGCGTTACAGAATCCTTTCGGGTTATCCTCTACTTTTCCGGGAAAGATCCCTGCTTGCCTCTTGATGGCTTCAGCGGTTTGAGAGACTTGCATGTCTAATTTCTTCACGTGGGAAGAAAGGGTTTCGAACTTGCCGTTCAGGTCGTTGTATATGCAATCTACCTTGATGTTGAGATCCTTGACCGATTTTTGTTGAGATAACAGCAGCTGTTGCATCAGTATTTCGAGTTTGTCTTCTCGAGACGGGTAAGGTGCGTTCGGTGCAGCTTGCGGCGCTCCCTGCTGATTGTTGTAGGGCGTGAGCTGAGAGTTGTAGGGTTGCTTCGCCTGGTAGCTTCCGTTGTTTCCGTAGTTCACGTTCTGGAACTTGTTCTGGAAGGGTCTTCCTTGAGGTGGATACACTTGATCTCGCGGGTTCTCCACGTTTGGGTTTCGGTATGATAAGTTGTTGTTGTTCCTGAAGTTGTTGTTGAATCCATTGTTGAAGTTTCTGTTTGGATACGAATTTTGTCCTCCTATGAAGTTAATTTCTTCTTCCCGCGTGTAGGACTCGTCTCCATCGTCTCCCGGGCTAGATTCTTCTCTTTCCGCCGCGGTCTCACACGCACTGATACTGCGCTGCTGTCCTTTGAGCAGCTGGCTCATCATATTCTTCAGCTCGGCTATTTGCTTAGAATCAGAGTCTCCGGTTCTTGGATTCCTATCATAATCCGGACAGTTATTGCTGTTGCTTACAGCGAGGTTCTCGATGAGTGCGCGTCCTTGTCGCTCCGTCTTTGTTGTAAAATCTCCATTACTGGCCGTGTCGAGCGAAAGTTGGTATCTAGCTTGCAGTCCGCGGTAGAACGTGTTTAGCAAGCTGGCTCCGGAGAAACCATGGTGAGGACAGTCGCGTTCATAGTCCTTGAATCGCTCCCACGCCTCAAAGAATGATTCGACCGGTCCTTGTTGAAAGCCTTGGATCTTGTTTCTCAGCAGGTTGGATCGGGACTTAGTGTAGAAGTGATTGAGGAAGGCAGACTTGCATTCCACCCAGTTAGTGATCGATCCTGGTGGTAAAGTCTTCAGCCATCTATGAGCTTTGTCGCTCAAAGAAAATGGGAATAGCTTACACTTCAGATAGTCGGGAGGGATTCGGTTCGTCTTTGTGGTGCTGCAGATTTCCTCGAATAACTCGATGTGGTCCATCGGGTGCTCGTTTGATAGTCCGTGAAACTGATTTTGCTTCACCAAAGAGATGATCTGCGGTTTGATCTCCAACTCGTCCTCATGGGGGACGTTAACTTGAATCGCTGCTCGATTCTGGAAGTGCTGATCAGGAGTATCGTGATCGGCTATGGTGCGGTTCCTAGCTCGCCTGGGAAGGTTGGCTGGCAGAACAGGTCGGATGGCGTCTCGGTCATCCGGCTGGATGATAGGGTTTGCTTGGTTCGCTCCATTTCCGATGATCGGATTGTGTCCTCCTTGTCGTAGGGCAGGATCGCGTTCTTCTCCGTCCGAGTCAGCCTCGGGATTGGGGTTGATAGGGTTTCCATTGTTGTCGAGCTGTGGCTCCCCATCTTGTAACTCGTTAGGTGCTCGACCAGTGTTGCGAAGAACTTCTTCGCGGTTTCGTTGAACTCCAAGAGCGGCCTCGTTCTCAGCCATGCTGATCTGTCTTCTTAACCTTCGGATTTCTTTTTCGTGCCTGTCGATCTCGATGTGTCGGGGTAAGACGTTGGAAGCGTTCCTCCTAGTGGTCATACACCTGAAACATGAGAAGTAAACACAAGAAAATCGTGAGCAATGAACGGAAAAGCTTGAAAATCAACGTGGTCTAAAAGACAAATTAGAGACTGAAAATTCGCAAAAGCAAACAATCCCCGGCAACGGCGCCAAAAACTTGATCGCGGGGTTTATTTCACTTCAAGTTTTACCCCTAAGATAGCTGCAAGTGCACAGCAATCACAGTAGTATATTAAGGGATCGAATCCACAGAGATTGTTGTTTTGCGAAAGTCCTAAGATTTCTAACTTCTTTAAACCAAATGGAACTTGGGGATAGAGTTTGTCACGGTTTGTAGCAATAATATCAAGCAGCAAAAGAGAATTAAACGGTTGTAAATCAATAAATAAAAGGCGTTGGGTTCAGGGATATTCTCCGGGGTTCATGGATCGAATTAAACAAGCAACAGGATAGGTTCTAAATGATTTAATAAGCTAGGTTCTTAAGCTGAAACGGTCGACTATGACTACCCCGCTTTCACGGATCTAGCCACCTGCGTTTGTCCCTCACTGCGGGTATGATCTCTCATCCCACGATGCAAGACAACCGCGCATACGTATCATTCACCTATTTGTAAACACTCACGGTGCGGTCCGTCGATATGCCTAAACATCCTACGGTGCGATCCGCTCGTTAACCCCTAGATCGAGACAATAGACCACATTTTCATGTATCTAATAATCCTAGAATCAGTTGCTAATTGATCAGAGAAGCAAACATGCAATAAGAACGAGACATCAACGAAGATACCTAAAAGGAACTCTATCTCTATCAACCTAGCGAAATCAATCCATGATTAAACCCCTTCGAAAATCCCCTTAAAAACCCAACTAGATGACTACTCGTTCATGGGAACGAGAGACATCTTCGAGATATGAAAGGTGCGAATCGTATTAATGAAAAGAGCAAAGTGAGAAAACTTCTTTAAAGGGAAATCGATTGAACAGAGGTTTTCTTAAAGTATTCAAAAGCAAAGAACTAAAAACGAAAGATGAAAGGGAAAAGAAGGAAGGATAGGCGGCTGCAGAAGAATTCTCTCTCGAGATCCTCGACTCCGGGGCCGTCGAACTTTCTCTCTTCTCCTCTCTCTGTGCGGCGCAGATGTGTCTCGTCGTCTCTTCTATGTGTGTGGCGTCACCCCCCTTCTCTGAAACCCTAAGACTCCTTTATATAGGCTTCCGGTCTTCAGAAAGTGGGCTTCACGTTTTAACCTCGGGAAAATATTGGATAAGTGCAAACGGGCTCGGGATGGGCCGGAGTGGTGTGGCCGCGCGAGCGACCAGGCGTGGCGCGGCCACTGATCTTCTGAGGATCCGTGGTGCAGTCGGCCTTCTTCTGGGAATGTGTCTGACGGGCCTTCTTGCTTCCTTTGTAACTCGAGATCCAACCGTGGGATTGCTCTCAAACCACTTCGAGGTGAAAGACAGCTGATAAGGCTACCTTGTCTCCAAATATGAGCTTGATCTTGTGGTGGGAAGGTCGTCATCTGATGCTGAACTTATGGCTCCGAGCACATGTCCTTCGAAGTTCCCGTTTTGCTCCCAAATGTGTCCTTTTGTCCAATTTTCCTGAAATGGCTTTTAAAACTAGAAAACGTGGAAATCGCCTTAAAACCGTTGAAAACCGGGTCAAAACACTTATAAACGATCTTGAAATAATAGGTTTTAGGAGTAAAATATGAGTGTTATCATCATCTCACCAGCAACAGAGAACACAGGTTTCAGAGTCATACCTTCCAGAAGGATCACCGAGGGTTGGTCCTTGTACATAGGACTTTTTACATGAATGACTCCGCGGTATAGAGTACTGAGGAGTGACTCTTGGCTGAATCCATGGTGAGGGCACTGAGTTGTGTAGCCCTTGAATCGTTTCCAAGCTTCTCCGAAGGTTTCATTGGCTTTTCGGTGAAGCCACTTATCTCGTTCCTCAATCGGGCTGTCCTCGATGTGGAGAAGAACTTGGTCAAGAAAGCCTTCTTGCATTCTGCCCACGAGGTGATTGATCCCTGTGGCAGAGTCTTCTCCTAAGCGTGTGCTTTGTCTCCCAACGAGAAGGGAAACAGCCGTAGCTTGAAGCCATCTTCACTTACACCGTTGACTTTTGTCATGGCTCACACACAGTCAAACTGGTCGAGATGGTCGAGTGGATCTTCCAAGGACAGACCGAAGAAACGGTTGTTTTGCACCAGGGAGATAATACCACTCTAGATCTCGAAGTTATTGTTCTGGACTGGTGGCGGCTAGATGTCGTGTCGGCTTGAAGTCGATATCGGTGCATCTCTTGCACCGATTTGCCGAATAGCTCGCTGAGGAGCTGTAACACCAGGCTGTCCTTGAACGCCTTGTACCCCTTGTGGACCTTGAGGTGCTTGGTGGCCTTGTTGGCCTTGTGCACCAGCTGCGCCAGCAGCTCCTTCAGCACCTTGTTGATTATCCATTGTCACACGATCTGCAATATCGGCTTGTTCTCGATTTCGTCTGGCTGATCTCTCGAGCAGGTGTATATCGTCGACTCGGGGAACAAGATTGGTTGTACCGTGTGACCGCAAGTTCATGTACCTATCAAAACAGAGAGATCAAGGTAAAAGTGTTAAATAACTAGAAAATAAAAACTTGTCCTTGTAACGACTAAACTTAACACCACATGGCAACATCGCCAATTAATGAGTAGGTTTATGGTCTACTTAGTCAATGACCCACTACTTATAACCGTTGCAATATAGTGTATAGGTCTTATCAATCCATTTGAGAGTGTTTAGTAGACAAATCGGCTATTTCGGTGTCACAAGTCAAGTTTAAATCGGTAAAAGGTTGGGACTTTACTACTAGAAACTACTAAAGGCTGGATCTTGTGTCACTCAAGACCATAAAAATAAGAACTTTAAACTACCTGAGCAAGATGTAATGATTTAAACGGTAAAAAGATGAGCTTTATAAATAAAAGAAGGATCATGATGGGTTTTATGAACTAGTTGACTCTCGGATTGTTTATCAAGCTAAAGCTTTTAGATCACATCAAGACTTGGTCTTTAGATGGTGATTCTTAGGTAAAAGGTCTAACATCTTTGAATCTCTATCACCGTAGACTAGCTCCCGCTTAGCGGTACAATAGAAGAAACAAGCATGCTAAAACGTCCTTATTGAAGCGTAAGATCTCCTAGACAGATGGTTCGTCTGAGCCTAGGAAAGATCGAACCCTTCTTTATGGGTTTGGCTAAGTAAGCACGTGGCGTTCGTGTCAAGACGCCTATAGTCTTTAGACTAGATGATCAAACTAGACTAAGCATTGAGAACGATAAACAGGAAAGAATCAAACTTTATGTTCTAGCTAAGAAAGAAAAGGTAAATCCGAGAGCTCCTTGGCTCTTTTAACCCATCAAAATCCTTTAAAAGACTACTCGGTCACCATTTGATAAACCTCAAGATCCATAAGGATAAGAAGGTTACTCATGGTTTGCAAGAAGTCAAAAACAAGAAAAGAAAGAAGCTTTAAAAAGAAATGATATGAAAACAAGACTTGATAACTTCAAAATAACATACAAGGTTCAAGCTTTTTTGACAAGCTTTAATGGTGAAAGAACTAAGTGTTTTCGGTGACAAAAAAAAAACAGAAAAATAAAAATGGAACGAGAGAGAGAGAGAGAGAGAGAGAGAGAGAGAGAGAGAGAGAGAGAGAGAGAGAGGCGTGGGGGGACAATGTATTTATACACAAAAGAGGAAAAACCTAAATCGTTGGGACCACTTGCCCGAAATAGGTACTCTTTTGGATGGTAGCGTATCGGCTTCAAGTCGTGGAAACAGACCGATATGTTAACTTCTTGTGTTCTTCGAGTAGTCTCGATATCGGGGAACGATTTCGAGATCTTTCCGTTGTGAAGTCTGTTGCCTTCTGCCAATATCGGGCTAATGATTATGCCTTCATCCGATATCCGTCTTCGAGGAACACCTTGTTGGATCTTCATTCTGGGATGCTTGCTTCGGGATCAAGTCGCTGCTACTCGTCGAGGTTCGCCCATGCGCTTGCTCGTTTCGGCTAAGGAGCCGTGATCCGTGCCTGATATTGTCTGTTTTTCCCATTGTTGGTCTCTCTTTGGATCCTCTTCCTCAGACCATCCTCCATACACTTTGGTACCTCAGAAAACATTCCAAAACATGCAAGAATATGCAAATTCCTAACCTAATGCATCTAGACCTAATATGAGTGGAAATGAGACAAAAACCAAGATAAAAGTGCATGAATGGATCCTAACTAATATGAAATGCAAGTGAAAAAGATGCAATTTACAGAGGTATCAACATGCTTTTAAAAGACTTTTTCTTCTCATTTGGCTGCTTCTCTTCCTCCTCTTGATCATCCATGAAACTCCATATGGTCCTCCAAGCCTGCAAAACACCTAATATATACTCCATATGTACAAATATGCAACAATCTAGGCTAAGACTCACTAAACTCTAATATGAATGCAAATGAGACCAAAAGTGACTAAAAAGAATGCTCAAGTGGATGCAAAACTATCTAAAATGAATGCTAAAACATGCTAAATTATGAGTCTATCAGTCTTATCAATTTGATGGGTTAGATTCAAGATATTGTGTTCATGAGATTTTATGCAAGCTAAGAATGGTCTAAAGGTTTGTAAGAAGAGATCTATCAACCTAAATATCACAAGGATAAATAGCTAAGAGCACAAACAAAATCTATCAAGAGGGAAAAGGTAAATAAAAATAAAATAGCAAGCTTGCGATAAATAATAAAGATCGGTGTGAGGGACAAGGTAACTAGAGACAAAGATGATAAAGATTGATCTTTGATGCATAAATCAACTACCTTTAAGGCTAATCGTTTAGCATGCATAGAGTTCAAGAACGAGATAAATCCACTTTCGTGGTAGAAATCACCTTGCTAACACACAACCTAACCTAGCTCTCACATAGTGATCCATGAAGATAGCAAGCATGAATAAACAACTCTATTAATGCCAAAACGCTCTCTAGAAAGCTAATGTCTTAGGCTAGGAAGAGCGGACCTCTTATGAGATTGATTCTCGCATTTCTTCAAACATGGTGTTTGTTTGAGAAAGCTTGAAGGCATAAACTAAATAGCGAAGATGGTTAAGAAATAAAAGCATCAAATAAGAAAGGATTAAGATGTTTTAAGCATAAATAAGCATCAAAGATCGAAGTGAAACTCCTCGCTAATCATTATGAAAACCGTTAATCCCATAAAGGAAAAACGATTAACATGGTTAAAACAAGAGGAATCAAGGTTCCTTACAAAAATACAAGCTTAAAAGATCTAAAAATTGCTTCTTTCTATCTTCGAGAAGATGACCCAAAAAGGAGGAACAAAAAGAACTCTAGGAAAGAAAAATGTCGATCCTCTACCAAAAGGGTGCAAAGAGAGTCTTTATAGGTGGTCCCAAAAACCTAAGTGGCATGGATCCAAGGTGAAAAGCAAACTCATTTGTCTTCTAGTGTTTCTCGGTGTCAAGCCATTACGCAAAACCGATATGCCGAGTTTTCTTGCTTTTCGAGTAGCTTCCATATCAGGTACACATTTCGGGACCTCATCGTCGTGCAACTTGTTGCATGCCACCTGTATCGAGATCGTCCCGTTGCCTTTCTTCGATAATTGGTCTTGGGGAAACACCTTGTGGAACCTTCACCTCGAGTAACCTCTATCGGGTACAGGCCGTTGCGATACTTCGATGTTCGTCCTCGCACTTGCCCGTATAGGACTCGTGGTCGTGATTGATGCCCAATGCTCTGTGGTTCACATCTTAGTATCCTTGAATATCCTCAACTCCAAAATCCACCTGATAAGGACTGAAAAAATGCACGAATGACCATAATTCTATCCTTATGCGTGCTAGTTCTATGATGAATGCAAATGGGTGATTAATGAACTAAGATATACACAAATTAGTCCTAAATTGCTATGAATCCATGCCTAATACCATGAAATATTCAGAGATATCAGCAATCGTGATCCTTCTCGCCAATGCAAAGCGTGTTGTCGTACGGGACATGAGGCATCATCTTGTTTCAAAATTGTCAGATACCCTGAATGGTATGATGATAAATCACGTAACAAGAATTCTTCCATGGGTCGTGGTTGTGGTGGTGGACCTCGTGCTAATGTCACCCAGATTGTTAATGCAAATTCCGCTGCTATTGGCTCCAATTTGGCTATCTTCGATAGCGATCGTCAAGGGCTAAGTGGTCTTTCCGATGATCGATGGCGGATCATTCAGCGTGTGATCAATGGTGGTCAATCTCAGGATCATTTAAGTGGTAAGATCAATGATATATCTTGAATTTTAGATACTTGCGTGACACATCATATGACTGGCCATGTCGATGTAGTGGAGGACATTAGAGACATTGCCCCTATTTCTGTTATGTTACCCGCATGGCCGAAAGTGTTGTCAACAAAACAGGGGACAGTTTGACTAACTCCTACATTGTCTCTCCAAAATGTTTATCTTGTGGATGGTTTTCACATAAATTTGATCTCTTTTGGTCAACTCTGTCACATATAATTTCTTGGGGGGACAAGTAACAGATCGTCTTATGATTTTACAGCACCACACTACGTGGATGCTGATTGGAACAGGTGAAAGAGAGGGAGAGGGGCTGTATCGGTTTCATTGAATAGAGACAATGATATCGTTGCAGACCAGTGTTAGTGATGACATGGTTCTTTGGCATCATCGTTTGGGTCACCCGTCTTCTCGCATTACCGGAATGGTCCCTAGCGTTCGTAGTATCTCTAATAGTAGTAGTGAGCTTTTACTTAAGGATTGTGATATTTGTTTACGAGCAAAACAAACTCGCCAGTGTTTTCCCGACAGTTCATAATGCTAAAGAAATTTTTGATTTGATTCATTGCGACTTGTGGGGACCTTGTCGTACTACTGCATTATGTGGATCTCGTTACTTCTTGACTATTGTTGATGATCATTCGTGTGCTATTTGGCTTTATATCCTTGCGGATAAGACGATGGTAGCACAACAAAATCCGTGATCAATCTGGCTATGCTTGAATGCCAATTCTCAAAGAAAGTGAAGACTATACGCAGTGACAACGGCACTGAATTTATGTGTCTCACTCGTTTTTTCAAAGAAGAAGGCATTGTTCATGAGACTTCTTGTGTTCACACACCTCAACAGAATGGTAGAGCTGAACGCAAGCATTGCCATATATTGAATATCGCCAGAGCCTTGCGGCTCCAAGTGCATCTGCCGATTGAGTATTGGGGAGAATGCGTGTTAACTGCAATGTATCTCATCAATTGTACTCTTCGGTTCTTCTACACAACAAGACGCCATTTGATAAACTTTATGGCCAGGCTCTGTCTTACAAACATTTGTGTGTGCTTGGATGCTTGGCGTATGCTCATAACTTGGATCATAAAGGAGATAAATTTACTTCTCGCAGCCGGCGTTGTGTGTTTTTAGGATATCTTTATGGCAAGAAAGGTTGGAGGTTGTATGATTTGGAACGTAAAATCATCTTTGTATCTCGTGATGTTGTTTTTAAGAAGGACAATTTCCCTTTTCCAACTTCGGTTCCAGCTCCGATTTCAGAGATACTTCCGCTGCCTTCACCATTATGGTAATTCTGATGATGAGGATGAAGTCATCCTTGCACATGTTCCTGTTGAGACATCTACTAGTGAGACACATACTACATATCGCATTGAGATTATAGATACTTTGAGTCCAGAAGCGACCGTTCCGATTGAACATGCTAAGGATATTCTTGGTCGTGGACATCGTACAAAGACACAATCAACTCGTCTTTGTGATTTTGTTGTCGGTACAGTCACTATTTCTTATGCACTATCTCTCTCTTCAACTTCACCTGTTCCACAACAAATCTCAGGTTCGGTCTATCCTTTATCTGACTATGTATAGTCTGATAAGTTTTCTCCCAATGACCGAAATTTCTTGGCAACTCTTCATTCTCATGTTGAGCCGCGTTCTTTTAAACATGCAATGGAAGATGAAGTCTGAAGTAATGTTGTCGGTTCTGAAATCAATGCTCTCCAACGCCAACATATATGGGAGCTTGAAACCTTACTACCAAACAAAAAGGCTCTTGGAAGCAAGTGGGTATTTACAATCAAATATCGTTCTGATGGAACCTTTGAGCATCACAAAGCGTGTCTTTTGGTTCTCGGTAACCATCAAATGGAAGGCTAGGACTATCAGGAAATGTTCTCTCTGGTCGCAAAGATGACGACTATTCGTGTTTTTCTGGATTTTGCTGCAAAACAGAATCATGAGGTCCATCAAATGGATGTGCCCAAAGCTTTTCTTCATGGAGATCTTCAAGAGGAATTTTACAAGAAATTACGATAGGGGCTCTCTACGTCTCCATTATAGACTCGTGTTTGTCGTCTCTGAAAGTCATTTTATGGACTAAAACAGGCACGCCAAACTTGTCGATGCTCTTCTCAAGTATGGTTTCCAACAGACGATACCTGATTACTCTCTATTTGTGTACTCCAAAAATGGGATTTCTCTTCGGATATTGGTCTATGTCGATGACATGATTATTTCTGGTAATTTATCTTCTGCTATTAAGCTGTTTAAAGACTATTTATCTCTGGACCTTGGAATTCTCAATTCTTTCTTTGGCATAGAAGTTGCTCGTAGTCCTGCTGGGTTCTTTCTATGTCAACGCAAGTATGCTTCGGATATTGTGTATGAAGTTGGTCTTCTTGGTTGTAAGCCTGTGGGTTCTCCTATTGATCAAAACCATCGTTTAGCTCTCGCAGATGGTCCGCTTCTTACTGATCCGCAGCAATATCGATGCCTTGTAGGTCATCTTATCTATCTTGCAGCTATTAGACCTGATCTTACATATGCTATCCACATTCTCTCTCAATTCATGCATGCTCTGCGCTGATCATTGGTTGGCAGCTCTCAAAGTTGTTCGTTACCTTAAAGGTACACTTAGACAAGGGATTCTTCTTAGAGCGAATTCCCCATTTCATCTCACTGGATGGTGTGATTCTGATTGGGCTGCGTGCCTCTTACTCAACGATCTCTCACCGGTTGGATAATGCAGCTTGGTTCTTCTACAATTGCATGGCAAACAAAGAAACAAGACACGGTTTAATGTTCATCTGCAGAAGCTGAGTACCGAGCACTCAATGAAGTCACCCGAGAAATTTTGTGGCTTAAATCTCTTCTTCTCACTATGGGTGTCGATCATGTTGATCCAATGATATCAGATGTGATAGTAAACCGGCTTTGCATATAAGTGCTAATCAAGTTTTTCATGCGCGTGCAAAGCACATCGAAAAGGATTGTCATTTGTCCTGGATGAAATCGTGAAGGATGTTGTCAAGCCTTGTTATGTCTCGACTAAAGAGCAACTCACTGATATTCATACTAAGGCATTGGAACGGAAAGAGTTTGATGCATTTCTTCTCAAGTTGGGCATTTGTAACTTACATGCTCCAACTTGAGGGGGTATTAAGATATGCTTAGTAGATATTTACATTATTATGCATTTCTTTATCTATGTACATTTCTTTTCCCCTTTAGATCTCTGTATTAGGTTAAGCTCATTCCAGTTTCAGCGATTTATAACTTACATGCTCCAATTGTGTTGTTTTCCCGAATGACCCGAAGTTTCAGCGATTTTCAGTTTTCGATTTTGTTCGGTTACTTAGGTGGAACTAATCGGAATTATTTTTAAATTGATTTGGTTATTGGGTAATCGTTTTTAAAAAAAAATCTTGAACAAATATTGTATTGAACCATACCGATTAATTTATACGAATTTAAATAAAAATACATCAAAATTTTTAAACCGAACTAACCGAATTTATCCGAATGAACCCAAATTTTATTTGAATTACCTGATTTTAACGAATATAACTGAATATGAACACACAAAAAAAAAATCGATTATTTTTGGTAAAAATATTAATACTTGAACTATCTAATACCTGATCCGAACCAAACCGTTTTTATTTCGGTTATTTTCGATAGAATTCTCTCGTCGGCGTAACTCTACCATTAACCCTTGAAAAACACGTTGAAGACAGATGTCAATTAAACAACTCGTCTTTATCTTATATTTGTATTGGACTTCTTAATTGTATCACGTTGGTGTGCTCCGAAAAACACTTCTATATGATGACCCATCTTTATTGGTTTTTTAATAAAAATGTCTACAAAATGAATAAAAAGTTGAATTAGCAAGACTTTTAAATATGTATATGAACTGAATTTATTCAGATTGTCGGATAGGCCTGCGACTTTTATCTGAATCAAACCGAATTAAGATTTGAGAAATTGCAAAATCAGGTAACGGAAGAATGCAAAATTAAGTGACAAGATTTCTCTTTTCTCTCCTCACTACTTAACAAAAAGACACCCAATACCTCTACTAAAACTTTCGTTTGTTTTGTTGTGATCTGAAGAGAGAAAAAGAATTAGACAACCGAGAAGGTATCCTGGAGGCCTTTCTCCTTTGTCTGATTTTCCAATCCACTATATACCATGTGTGGAGGGAACGTAACTCCTGCCGTCATCATTATAGCTGGAGTACCCCTACCAGTCTTATTGTTCTAGTTGACAAAGCAATGCGTAACAAAAATTTCTCGTCTGGGTACTATGGGATGCATAAGTATGAGGGCTTGCTTCGCCGCTGGTTTGGGGTTTCTCTAGGCTAAGTAAGAAGTTTTATTTATGGTCTCTTAAACCAAATAGCATTTTTTATTTTTTTTCATTCTTTCCACCCATATGTAAATGGCTACATTTTCTGCTTGATCAATAAATTTGATATTTCATTGAAAAAAAAAAAAAAATTAAGAAAGAAGAAGAACAGAGCACAAATAAGTTAGTCAAATGAAGAAGAAATATGGAAGATAGAAGAAATATGGAAAATGGTGATTGTATATATGTGATGGCAATGACGGTGGTGACGGATACCGTTAACGGGATTAAAGTTAATGGTGGTGATGATTGTGATTGTGACGAATGTAATAGTGATTATGAACAGTGATCACGATGACGATAACGATAATAACGTAACAGTGACGATAACAGCATAACAGTGACGAAGTCGATAATGGTGGTGGTGGTAGTGATGGTAACGAGGTGATGATGGTGTCGGTGACCATAACTCGTCATTTTTTTTTGTGTAGGTTCATTTGGTATAACTGGCACCTATATTTTTGATCATGTTAATTTTATATTATTGTTAGTTATTATTTCGTATAAATTACATGTGAACATAAATATATTTTTATATCTATCATTTTTTCTCATTAAGACAATTATTATACTGATTATAGTCGAATAATTTTTTTTTGTATGGCTTTTCTCGTAATATATATTGTAGCTCTCAAAAAAATAAAAGTGTTTCATTAACTAACTTCAAATGCAAGAGAAAGTGATAACGTGATTTTAAAGTGAGAGAGATGGCTTTCATTAATCCTTTTATCTTACACCTTTCTTTTACATAATGCTTGCCACATATATTTATTAGCAATGAACATTTCATAAAAAGATGACACATACATGATGAATAAGGTTTTAGTAAGTATGACATTTGGACATTGTCATGAATAATCACAATTTATTTAACACTCTCCCTTGAGTATTCATCACCATTTGATTTGTTGCATGCTGTCTCATTAAAAATATTTTCATGGAAAAACTCAATGGGATAAAAACTATGACAAAGGAAAAAAGAGTACAGCGACACAGGCTCCCCCTGAAAATGATAGATTTGATCTTCCGTCAAAGATCTCGTAAATGACGCATTCCAATCTTTTGAACATGTTTCTTGAATGTTGTAGTTGGAAGCACCTTTGTGAAGAGATCGGTTGCGTTATCACTTGAGCGGACATATTGAATATCCACTTCTTGATTTTTTCGAGCTCTTGGGTGTAAGAAAAAAATCTTTGATGTATATGTTTCGTTCTATCGTTCTTGATATAGCCTTCTTTGAGTTGAGCAACGCATGCCGCATTATCTTCAAATATTTGTGTTGGCTCCTTGTTGGTGGCTACTCCACTTGCTTCTTGGATGTGATTAGTCATTGATCTCAGCCACACACATTCTCTAGATGCTTCATGAAGTGCTATGATTTCTGCATGATTTGAAGAAGTAGCGACCAATGTTTGTTTTTGTGATCGCCACGAGATTGCAGTTCCTCCCATTGTGAAGACGTATCCAGTTTGCGATCGAGTTTTATGTGGATCCGATAAATATCCTGCGTCTGCAAAACCAACTAGACCAAAAACAGAATTTCTGGAGTAGAATAATCCCAAGTCAATTGTACCTTGGAGATAACGAAAAATCTGTTTTATTCCAGTCCAATCCTTGTAGGAGATGAACTGTATCTTGCAAGCAGATTAGTAGTAAATGCTATATCTGGCCGAGTACAATTTGCAAGATACATAAGTGCACCTATAGCACTCATGTAAGGTACTTCGTGACCTAAAACATCTTCGTTATTTTCACAAGGTCGAAATGGATCCTTATCGATATTAAGTGATCTATTTACCATTGGAGCACTCAAAGGATTCGCTTTATCCATATTAAAGTGTTTCAATACCTTCTTGGTATAATTTGATTGATGTACAAATATTCCATCTTGGAAATGCTCTATCTTGAGCCCTAGACAAAACTTTGTCTTTCCAAGGTCTTTCATTTCAAACTCTTCTTTCATATGAGTTCTTGCATTATTAACTTCCTTTTGAGTTTCAATAATGTTTAGATCATCAACATAAACAGCAATGATCACAAAACCTAAAGAGGTTTTCTTAATAAATACGCAAGGGCGTATAACATTATTGATATATCCTATCTTTAATAGATATTCACTTAATCGATTATACCACATGCGTCCAGATTGTTTTAATCCATATAGTGATCGCTGCAACTTGACCGAACAAATGTCTTTGGATCCTTCTGGGATTTTCGATCCTTTATGGATCTTGAATCCTTCTGTGATTTTCATATATATTTCATTATCTAGTGATCCATATAGGTATGCAGTCACAACATCCATAAGGTGCATTTCTAGATTTTTTGACGCCGTTAGGCTCATCAAGTACCTGAATGTGATTGCATCCATAACTGGAGAATATGCTTCATCATAATCAATTCCCGGTTTTTGAGAAAATCCTTGTGCCACAAGTCGAGCTTTATATCTCGTGACTTCATTTTTTTTATTTCTTTTTCGCACAAAGACCCATTTGGATCCAACTGGTATTACATTTCAGGTGTAATGACAACTTGTCCAAACACACTTCTTTTATTGAGAGTAATTCTTCTCTTATGGCCACTTGCCATTTTTCCCAATCGGGCCTTTTCCGACATTCCGATACAGATCTCGGGTCTGGATCTACATTTTCATTATCAATTTCTTTTGATACAGAGAAGAAGAATATTCGATCGTTATCTTCTATTTCATTTCTAACCCGAATATTTTCATCTTGGGCGTAATTTATGGAAATCTCACACTTTTCTGTATATGTTCATCCTCAGGACTTTTTTCTTCATCATATTCTTTTAGAACTTCTTCACGAATGTCTTCTGGACATTTCTCATGATGCGGTTCTTCTTGAATCATTTCATTTCTTTCTCCCAACTTCTTTTTCTACCGGGGATTTTTATCTTTAGAACCCATTGGTCTCCCCCTTTTCAATTGAACCTTTGGTTCATTTGCTTTGTTCCCATCGCTTTGTTCTTTTGGAATTTCAATTCTTGATGGAACATTTGGAGCGGGTATGTACGACTTTGTCACTTTCTTTGTATCTGTGAACGCATTTGGTAATTGATTTGCAATATTTTGCAAATGTATAATTTTCTGAACTTCTAGTTCACGTTGATTCGTAGGGGGATCAAGATGTACTAAAGATGGTGAAAACTATGTAACATCTTGTGATACTTGCTTACTTCCTCCCCCTAATGCTGGAAATTCATCTTCATTAAAATGGCAATCGGAAAATCGTGCCGTAAACATATCGCTAGTTTGCGGTTCAAGATATCTTATTATACTTGGTGATGTATATCCGACATATATTCCCAATCTCCTTAATGGTCCCATCTTTGTTCTTTGTGGGGGGGATATAGGAAGATAAACCGCACATCCAAAAACACAGAGATGTGATATATTTGGTTCTTGGCCAATGCTAATTATAATGGGGGATATTTATGATATGCACTTGGTCTAATTTGTACCAAAGTGGCTGCATGCAAGATAGCATGTCTCCATACGGAAATTGGGAGTTTTGTTCTTAATATTAGTGGTCTTGCAATTAATTACAGTCGTTTAATCAAACTTTCAGCCATGTCATTTTGTGTATGCACATGGGGCACTGGTGCTCAACATCGATCCCCATTGACATACAATAATTATTGAACGCTTGTGAAGTGAATTCACCAGCATTATCAAGTCTTATTTTCTTTATGGCATAATCAGGGAAATGAGCTTTCAACCTGATTATTTGGGTAATGAATCTAGCGAAAGCCGTATTTCTTGTGGTCAAAAGACACACATGTGACCATCTACTTGATGCGTCTATTAAAACCATAAAATATCGAAATGGTCCGCATGGTGGGTGTATTGGTCCGCATATATCACCATGTATTCAATCTAAAAATACTGGGGATTCATTCCCTACTTTAGCTGGTGATGGCCGGATTATGAGTTTTCCTTGAGAACACGCGTTACATGAAAAATCCCCCGTTTGAAAAATTTTCTCGTTTGTCAACGGGTGACCACTAGAACTTTGCACAATTTTTCTCATCATGACTGATCCAGGATGTCCTAGCCTTTCATGCCATACTTTGAATGTACTAGCAAATCTTTGGTTTAATGTAACATATGATTCAATCATATTTATTTTTGTGCAATATAATCCAGAGGATAACATTGGTAGTTTTTCCAAATGATGTTTTCTTTCTGTTGTAATGCAAATGTACTCAATACCATTTTTATTTATAGTCTCAATATGATATCCATTTCTTCGAATATCTTTAAAGCTTAATAAATTTCTATAAGACTTTGGGGAATATAGTGCATTATTTATTTCAAACTTTGTCCCATTTGGCATTGAGAAACTAACTCTTCCAGAGCCTATTATGATCTTTGCATTTCCGGATATGGTACTCACGCTATCGGCGGAGTCCTTGATTTCGAGACAGGAGAAATATCGTCTATTTTTGAGTATAGTGTACGTTGTAGCACTATCTGCTAGACATATATCTCCGTCATGAATCCCGATTTGTGACATCTTCTGTGTCATAATAATTATAAAGATGTATTAATAAAGTAAGACAAATTTATAAAGGTTACTTTATTTTACAAGGAAAAACCCGAGCTTACAAACTATTTTATAAACACAAAAAGAACATATTATACAAACAAACTTGCAGTTAAGTTTTTATTATAAAAACATATTATACAAGGGAAACATTTATTTTTTTTCTAGTTATCTTGGCAGCTTATAAGTCTTCATCGATCTCAGTCGTTTTGTTTTTCTATGACATTTCCGAATTCAAGGAAATCTGCAACGTCCAGATGAGTATCATCACTGAAGCCACTGAAAGAAGGTCCGGCCTCATTATTGACGAAGTTGGTTTCAACGTTCCTAGCCTTTGTCTTTTGAGATTCTTGATACAGATCGACGAAATGTTTTGGCGTACGACATATACGTTCCCAATGTCCTTTCATTTTGCATTTGTAGCAAACATTTTCGTTCGATTTCTTTATTGGACGACCACCTTCGTTTATTTGGAAATTTTTGTTTCTTCCAGTGTTGAAAACCCTTCCTTGCCCACGTCAACGACCTCGTTCACGACCTCGACCACGGTCTCGGCCGCGTCCACGTCCTCGCCTTTGATAGTTATCATTATTACTGGATGCTACAACATTCGTTTCAGGAAATGGAGCCGATCCAACTGGACGAGCTTGATGGTTTAACATCACAAGTTCATTATTCTGCTCTGCTACAAGGAGTACTTGCATCAACTCCGAGTAGCGAGTGTATCCTTTGGCCCGGTACTGTTCCTGCAAAATCACATTTCCAGGATGAAATGTGGAGAGCGTTTTTTCAATCATATCATAATCGCTAACATTTTCACCAAATAACATCATTCTGGAAGTGATTCCAAACATGGCAGAATTATATTCACCAACACTTTTATAATCCAAAAACCGGAGATTTAGCCACTCATGTTTAGCCTTTGGTAAGATCACTTATTTTTGTTGATCAAACCTATCTTTGAGTGATTGCCAAAGATCTGCAGGATCTTCTTTTGTGATGTATTCATTTTTCAAGCTATCGTGGAGATGGTGGCGAAAAAATACCATAGCCTTAGCTTTATTCTCATCCGATGTCTATTCTAACTGGTCGATGGTATTGAGAAGCCCAATTGATCTCAGATGCATTTTTGCATGTGATGCCCATGTCATATAATTATTTCCACTTATATCGAGGGCAACAATATCGAGCTTCGCCAAGTTTGACATGATATCTCTATAAGAAATAAATCAAATGTTAATTTATTGAAAACATGATAATATACGTATAATCAAAACATGTATCTCATGTAATGAAGAAGGTAATGTTTTTTTTCATATGAATTCGAGGAGGCAGTGCCTACTACTCGAATAAGGAGGAGGCTTAACCTACCATTACGTATAATTTAATACAAAAATTGACATAAATTTAACATAATTTAAAGTTTACCTTTGTACGGTATGAAATGGATAAGGAAATGATCGGACAGAGTAACGATGTAGAAACGGTCGTGCTGATAACGTGATTTAAATTATAGTCGAATAAACTTCTTTGTATGGCTTTTCTCGTAATATATATTGTAGCTCTTAGAAAGATAAAAGTGTTTGATTAACTAACTTCAAATGCAAGAGAAAGTGATAACGTGATTTTAAAATGAGAGAGATGGCTTTCATTAATCTTTTTATCTTACACCTTTCTTTTACATAATGCTTGCCACATATATTTATAAGCAATGAACATTTCATAAAAAGATGACACATACATGATGAGTAAGGTTTTAGTAAAAATGACATTTGGACATTGTGATGAATAATCACAAATTATTTAACATATACATATATTTAATATTTTAGCATGTTACAAGTATCACCAGGGACGGACCCGCATGCCAAAAAGGTGGGTCACCTGACCCAGAGTATATATTAAATACAAAATTTTTAACCTGAAACAATAAAAGAATAGTAGCTTATATGGTTAAAAGTTTTGTGTTCGAATCTTCCATTCCGAGATCAAGTGTCCCCCATTGCACAAATTTTAGAATTTTCTGTTTAATTTTATAATAATAATATATTTAAATATTATTTAGTTTAGTTTATAAACCATGTAAAAAAAATTTCTGCGATCGCCACTTAGTATCACTATCATTTTTAACATATTAACTTCGTTATTATTAGTGAATATTTTATATAAACTATATGATAATAAAAGTATTTTTTGTATATTTATTATCTTATCACGTTAATATTAATATTATGTAGATATTTAATTAATTATCACGTTACAACAATTTACGTTCATTGTTACTTTTACGTTATTGCATTACACCAAGTTATCATGCTAATAATATATTAATGAGTGATAGGGGTAAAATTGATTTTTATTATGAGAGAGAACTAAATTTCAACTTATCATTACCATTTTCTTTATTTTTCAATCTTATTTTACCATCTACTTAACTTACTCTTAACATTTTTGATTTTTGGTTATGTTTAGTTACTTAGGTGGAATCGATCATCATCATTTTAAAATTGATTCGATTGTAACTGTTTATATAAAAACTTTCTTGATTATATCAAATTATACCGAATTTAATTAAAAATTTCGAACCAAATAATCGAAGTAACCAAATTTACCTAAATTTATTTAAATTTATTTGAATTAACCCGACTTTAACCAAATATTACTAAATTTGAACAGCAAAAACACAAAAAACTTTGGTTAGTTTGGTAAATAATTTAAACTGGATCTGAACCAAACAGTAAATTTTTCAAATACAACATGAACTATCCGAACCGAAAAACTGAACTACCGAACCTCCTAGTTGGGGTATGGAAAAGATGAAATCCCACTAAATTTTCCAATGCAAACTATTGAAAAATGATCAATCAAAGCAACATAGCTGACCCAAAAAAAAAAAAAATGATCAATCTTCCCATAGTAAAATCTAAATAACTAATTGTTTAAAGACATTCAGTAGGTCTTGCCGGAACAGAATTCGAATTAGACATCCTTCTTTCCGAAGAAATGTGGGTACTGTAATACTATAGCAAAAAAAAACAAAAAGTTGACCGCTGAAAGGAATCAACCCGGATCTGGTTGCTTCGATTTGACAAAATCTAGAAGCAAGTAGCAACCCAGTACCTACCCCAAGAAAAGTAAAACATTCGCAAAGATCTCAATTTTTTTTCTGATACAGAGATTCACCGAATCACGATGCGTACGCTCCGGAATTGATTTAAGCAAGGATGCAATCAACAATCGTCGGTTTAGCTCCGGCGTTTTCCCTCTTCCCTAGCTTAAATACACCTCACAAAACCTTCCCTTTCCATCAAATCTTGGTTCTCATCATCACTTTCATAGCCTATGCTTCGTTTCACGCCTCTCGTAAACCTCCAAGCATCGTCAAGAGCGTCCTTGGACCTTCCGTTACATCAAATTCTTCATCGATCGATAATGGATGGGCTCCGTTTAACGGAACTAAAGGAACCCAGAGACTCGGTGAGCTCGATCTGGCTTTCCTTTCGTCGTATGCTCTGGGTATGTATTTCGCAGGGCATTTAGGAGATAGAATCGATCTGAGATACTTTCTTGTGTTTGGAATGATGGGAAGTGGGATCCTCACCGTTGTTTTCGGATTAGGGTATTGGATGAATGTGCATTTGCTTGGGTTTTACTTGAGTGTTCAGATTGTTTGTGGTTTGTTTCAATCTATTGGATGGCCTTGTGTTGTCTCTGTTGTTGGGAATTGGTGTGGGAAAGAGAAGCGTGGTTTGATTATGGGTGTGTGGAATTCTCATACATCTGTTGGGAACATTGTTGGCTCGGTTATCGCTTCCTCGGTTCTCGATTTCGGGTGGGGATGGTCTTTTGTTTTGCCTGGTGTTCTTGTGATTGTATCTGGACTTGTTGTGTTTATGTGTCTTGTTGTGAGTCCTAATGATTTGGGGTTTGAAGAACCGGGAAAAGAGATTGAGATGAGTTTAGCTGAGAATGTAGAGGAAAATTTGAGAAAAACTGAAGCTGAGGATGCAGGGCTTCTTGAAACTGTGGAATTGGATGATTCTTTGTCAGCCATCGGGTTTCTCGAGGCGTGGAGATTGCCTGGTGTTACTCCTTTCGCGTTCTGCTTGTTTTTCTCGAAACTCGTCGCTTACACATTCCTCTATTGGTTACCATACTACTTGAGGCACCAAGGTAAAGCATAGATACATACATCAGCATTTTTATTTGACTGAAACTTAGCATCACTAGGACTCATGTTCTTACTCTTATGCTTCGAAACAGCTGTTGCGGGTGTTTATCTCTCCCACAAAACCGCTGGGATTCTCTCGACAGTATTTGACGTAGGAGGAGTGTTTGGTGGAATATCAGCAGGGTTCATTTCTGATAAAATCAAGGCCCGTGCCCTCACATCAATCATGTTCTTGTCACTCTCCATTCCTGCCTTAGTTATGTACAGAATATATGGGAGTGTGTCCATGTTCATCAACATTGCTTTGATGTTTATATCCGGGTTATTAGTTAATGGTCCTTATGCACTCATAACCACAGCTGTTGCAGCTGATCTTGGAACACAAGACTCCATTAAAGGGAACGGTCGGGCGTTAGCGACAGTAACTGCTATTATAGATGGTACTGGTTCGGTCGGGGCAGCTTTGGGACCGCTGCTAGCTGGTTACATATCGAGCAGAGGGTGGAACAGTGTTTTTTTCATGCTTATTGTTTCGATTTTCTTTGCGGGTTTGTTCTTGGTTCGGCTTGCAAATGCTGAGATCAAAGCAACGAGTTCCGGAGAATTGATACCGTCAAGTGATCCTTAAAGCTGATGGTATGTATACAAAGGCATTATCAGGTATATAGGGATTCAAACCATACTATTTTAGATGATGTAACATATCCTGGTTATTAGGGAATTTTTCCATTGCCACGGAGCCAATGATTATTTTTTGAAATATTCATGTGGTACTTTAAATGAATAAATTTTAGAGACATAAAACAGATTAAATAAAGAGAAATTGCTTAAAGCAGCCTCATTTTGACTTTTCACTTCAATAATAGGCTCAAAAAATATATGCTTCATTTCTAACATTATTGAACTGAACAAAAGAGCAAACTATCTCTTTTTATAAACCACCTATATTTTGAATTAAAACTCGACGATTGAGTTTTTTAGATCAGCCGTCAACTTAAAATTGAGATTTGCAGACGACGAGAGATCGATGAGAGATCGAAGATAGATCGGCGACGACGAGAGATCGAAGATAGATCGGCGACGACGAGAGATCGAAGAGAAGAATTGAGCGATCAGGTTTTTATAAGCTTTGTCTCTGTTTTGAATTTCAGAGTTGAATCGCCTTATTGATATCGACAATTTGTTTTTTGAGTGAATCTTTCATTGATCACTGGAGTTTTTTTTGTTTTTGACAGCTATGGTGAAATTGTATTGCGTCTGTGAAGATTAGGAGACAAACAAAAACAGAGAGTGGCATTTTAAGCCCGATATAGAAAAAGGATTATCAATTTTTGATGTTGATGAGAATGTGAAATTTAAGGAATTGCTTGAAATGGTCATTGAAGACTTCGAGATCGTTGAAGATAGAGATGTTAAACTTAGCTATAGACTCCCACCGAGGATGAAAGTGTTCGTTGAGGATTCTCCGCCTGCGTTTGTAAAAAACGACCGCCAACTTCAAACCTTTATCAACTATATAAAAGGAGATCCAGAACTGATTCGTCTGTGTATCACGGTGAGAAATCCTCTTGTGAATGTTGAAGTCGAGAACATTCAGGGCACATATTCAAGTGGAAAACATTCAAGTAACGGAGATGTATCTCATAGAAACCAACAAGTAATGTTTATCTTCCTCAGTTGTCGTTTTAGAATACTTAGGATAACTTTCCTAAATTTGTAGTAATCCTTCTTAACACTGGTTCACTGTGATGCAGCTGTGTGATACAGACTATGTTGTTTCCGTTGGGAACGTTGGGAGTAATGAAGAGATTCGCCAAGCTAGGAATAAACAACTACAGGTAATTCTTCATTGATCTCAAATATCCATTTGTTTCAGGATAGCTTTCCTAAATGCTTATTAAACATTCGTAAAACTCGTTTTGGGAAGACTTAGGATATGTACGGCTTGAGTAGTGAAGAGTTTCACCTTGAGACTTAGGATACTTACGACTTAAGACTTAGGATACTTACGGCTTGAGACTTAGGATACTTACGGCTTGAGACTTAGGACAACTTAGGATAGCTTTCCTAAATATGTAGTAATCCTTCTTCACACTGATTCACTGTGATGCAGCTGTGTGATAAAGATTATGTTGTTTCCGTTCAGAACGTTGGGAGTAATGAAGAGATTCACCAAGCTGGAAAAAAACAACAACATGTAATTCTTCATTGATCTCATATATCCATTTGTTTCACGATAGCTTTCCTAAATGGTTATTAATCATTCTTAAAACTCGTTTTGGGAAGACTTAGATACTTACGACTTGAGATTTAGGATACTTAGACTTAGGACACCTTAGGATAGCTTTCCTAAATCATTCAATTATGGCTTGAGACTTAGGACAACTTAGAATAGCTTTCCTAAATCATTCATTCACTGCATCTCGTGCTATAGTTTCTGTCTTGAGCACTAATACGCCACCATTGATGTTTCTGTCTTTTTTTAGGTCACTCAGAGATGTTTTGTAAGTGACATGTCAGTATCTAGAGAAAACAACAACACATTATCGACTGCTGATGAAGGAGATTATTCGAGTGTATTGCATCCTGTTCCAGATTTTTCTCCTCTTCCTATAGGGCTTTCACATTCAACGCAAGGGCCTGATGATATATATGTCAATAGATATTTCAAGAACAAGAAAGAGATGATGTGTAGGATGAGGAATTGGGCATGAGAGTGTAAGTTTGAGTTCAAGCCTCTGTGGTCAAACAAGTCAAGAGTGGTATTAAATTGCGTTGATGATAAATGCACTTGGAGGATGCGTGCAACAGTTCTCCCTGATTCCGATTTCTTTGTGGTGAAAAAGTATGTTCATGAACATACCTGTGACACAACGCATATGATGCCAACCATAGGCAAGCAACTGCGAAAATGGTTGGATCTCTAATATGTAGCACTTATTCCGAGAAGAAGGATGGTCTTAGGCCAAAACAAATTATCGATCAAGTCAGGATGACTGTACAAATCAATTACACAAAGGCTTGGAGAACGAAAGAACATGCTCAGAACTTGGTCAGAGGAACCCCCGAGGACAGTTATATCAACCTTTCGAAGTGGTTGTGCATGATTAAAGAGAAAAATCCAGGATCAATGTGTTTCCTAAAGATAGACCCGGATGGAAAGTTTTTTTCCTCATCATCTCTATCTGTAGGATCATTTATTCCGAGCTTTTGCTCGATCTTTGATAATCGAGCAAGAACTTTTCTCTGTCCATCTGCAACCAACTTTATGAGCTTGTTCAGCTTCATGTCTAGCGAACTCCTTGAAGAAGAAGGTCCTCCCGTCTCTAGACCCGTAGCAGCAGGTCCATATCTTTCCGAGTTGGAAAATAGATATAAATGCGATGCAATCTCTTGCAGCGCATCATATACATCTAGAACCCTACTCGTTCAGTGCTCATATCTCAATTTGAATCCCTTCTTCAATACATCAAGTAATGAATCAAGATCTTCGTCTTGATTATCTTCCAAACATACATCGTCTTCGAGATCACCCGGTATCTTAGGAAGGACAGGCACCACTGTTAGCTGCACCAACCAGTGGGACAAACAAAGAAATATTAAATCATCATCATCGAAACAGTAGGAAGACGTTCCTTAAATACTACGAATCTTTCCTGAAAAAAACTTCTGGAGAACATAAAAGAAATTATGAAGACGTCCCTTAAATACCACAAATCCATCCTGAAAAACTATTATAGAACATAAACAAAACTAGGAAGACGTTCCTAAAATATAACGAATCCTTCCTGAAAAAACTATTGGAGGACATCAAAACAATGTAGGAAGACGTCCCTTAAATACCACGAATCCATCCTGAAAAACTATTATAGAACATAAACAAAACTAGGAAAACTATGAAGAAAGATGGATTCGATGAGCAGCAACATCCCCAAAGAGAACTTCTCATCATGGGCATCCTTATCAGCCAAGACCACAAGGTTTAGTAGATCGTCTGGTGTATGACCATCCTTCCATCTACCCCAAAGCATACTGTTTTTTTTGTACTTCTCTCTCTGGAACCCATGCAGCACATCTTAAGCCTGTCACCATATGAAATTCTCTTATCGAGAATCTCATAGGCTGTCCACCGAAGTGGAACCAAAGCTCTTTGTCCTTTTGGGTTATCAAGCTCTTCGTCAGAACTATGTGGATCATCTTCCCAGACATCAACAAATTTCTTGAGCATAATTTCAAAACAGGAACAAGAAAAGATTCCTCTATCCTCCTAAACTGAACAGTCCCGATAATCTCTTTCACCTGCCCAATGTAGTTGTAATCTGCATACCTGTCTATGGACTTAAAACCTTCTAGTGGTTATTTCCCCATTTCGTAATGTAGACCATGCATTGTGATGTCACCACTTGAGAATGAATCGCCCATTTTCACCTGCTAGAGATTAAGAAACAAAATATCAGGTTTTTCAATCTACGAATGTTTTCATATAAATTAGGATCACCATCCAAATGCTTCCTAAAACACAACAGATCCTTTCCCAAATCAATGAATTAGGATGACCATCCAAATCCTTCCTAAAATACAGCAGATCTTTCCCAAATTCTGTTTTTGCTCCCAAATTTTTGAAATCTCAAGTGCAAATCTATTTTAAACAGTACATAAAACTACAATTGATAGTGAGGAAATCACAGTTTTTTACCTATTGATGGTTGACTCTTTAAAAAATCTCTGAAACTTGTAAACAAAAAGTGTTCAATTGTGTGAACCTGCAATAAACTAAAACCATACCATTATATCATCTACGAGAAGATCAAAAACATTAAAGATACTATGAATCTTATCAAATATAGGAAAGCCTTCCTAAGTCATTGGTTATATTAAGTTGTTGTTCCCATAACTTAAAACAGTAACATGGCATTCACGAAACCAGCTTAACTTAATTTTTGTCTTCAAAATGATTTCTCAAAGACTCTACAACCCCATCAGACTTTTTACAGTATCATAGTGACACTTAGAAGTTACAACAATAGTGGGTTAATTTTCATTCAGGCATTTCATCAAACACGTTTACCGCATTTTTTGGAAATGTCTCAAAATCCATAAAAACACGTTTATCCCAAAATTCATAGTTTGACGATCATAAATTAGTACTAATCTTCCCCAAATCCTTCCAAAAACACTACTGATTTTAAAGCTATCATTAAAAAACTAGATTTCAGAGACATATCCTAAAGACAAAAAAAAAAAAAAAACCCTATTTTTATGAAAGCGATTCCTAAATCCCGATCGTAAGAACATATATAGACGTGATGAAAATTAGGGATTTCTGAAGAGCTTACCTAAGTGATGGAATTGTTTGTCGCCTTCGTTATTGATCTATGGGTTTCGGAAAATCGCCGTCGTCCATATCGCTGGTTTTGCGGATTGGAAATGCACAATTTTGTGACGAATGGGGGTAGATACGTCAATAGAAAACGTCCTCACATTTTTTTTTTTATCATTTTCCAATCATTTAATAAAACATTTATAAAGACCTATTTTCTTACTTTTACTAACACGTCTTTAGCGGTATAATCTATACTCAACAATACACGAGGTCGACAGTTCGAGTGCTGATTAGTACAATTTTTTATTATTTTTCCAATTATTCAGTTATACACATATAATCAAAATAGTTTAGGGAAGCCTTCCAAAATAGGTAAAACTGATTCCTAAACCATAAGAAACCATAGTCTTTTGAAGTACACCATTTTTTGCAATAGTGGTTCTTTGTTAGTTATTTGCTCTTTTTTAGGGAACCCTTCTAAAATAGGTATAACTTATTCCTAAATGATAAGTTACATTTTAAAATCAAGAAGGTTACATACCTGTATTTTAAAAACACACGAACCAAAAAGAACAGTTAGAAACCTTTCAACCATATCCAAAATGCTAATTAAAGGTAGCAATATAATCATAAATTCTATTTGTTCACAAACTGCCCAAAGATATCCCATACAAGATTGCGCCTTATATCTTAAAGGCCCATGTGAATGATCTTAGAGAAGTCCTCGATCCCCAAGGAGTGACACTCGATCATCTTAAGGGTTAACAATCCACAGTGCTTAACTTTAAAACCGCTCATTGTGCTCAAATTTGGAACCGCTGCTTCAAATTTGTGCACCACCTTGAATGGTTTAAGATTTCTCATTGGTTTTATGCCCTCAGCAATACAGACGAATGCAGGCATCATCTCTGGAACAATACAAAAGATTACATCACGGATCTTGATTAAATATGATTTTTAGGAACACCATTCTAATTATACGCAAGGTTTCCTGAATCATCTTAAACATTGTATATCTTACGAGAAAAGGAAAAATGGTACTTGCTATCTCCGTAGCCTGTTGCAACACTTTTTCTTTCGGCTATGTTGGATGTTTGCAGTTGAAACACTCGACCCGTCTGTTCTTAAAATCAATCCCCAATCCTATCCAATGGGGATTCATAGTTGATTTAACCATTCCATATACTACACCTATATGTGTTTTCCAGCTCTTGTATGGAAAAAACCTTTCCTCTTACAGTCTTGATTACATTATCAGGAAACAGTATTTTACACTTAGCGTTCTTGAAATTGGTATGCGACTATAACAACTCACCAAAGAAGGATGCGCCGCAGAAATACGCACTAGGGAATTGATTGGTCTGGAAGTATGCCACATGTTCCTCTCTTTTCGAGTGGAACATCAATACCGCTGCTGTTATTCCCTGCAAGAACATGAAGGCGGGATAAATTAACAATATCTTAGAGCGAATCCAATAAAACAAATTTGGTATGACTCAACATAATCTCATCGACTAGACTGTTACCTCTTCACTGAAACAAACTTCGGGATCCTCAAGTGATATAAGACTCGGTGTGAGCCTTAAGGCAGGCGGAAGATGGAATCTAGAGGCTGGCTTTCACGCTCTCTCTTCTAGATCAGGGGATGGACGGTGATAGAACAAGGCTTGTTTGCACAAGACTTGAGCCGAACGGTGTCGAACAAGCTGGCTTTCACGCTCTCTCTTGTTGGACGATCTGAGGGGGAAGTGTAGGTGGATCGAAGGGCACCACAGAGGGATGGAGTTTCTCTGATACTGCACAAGCACTTGGCCTTGGTGAATCACACACGCAAGAACACAAGTACGATTCTAAGCAAGCGGCGGCCGCTAGGTTTAGAAGAAAGTTCGTCTCTTTATTGATAATCAAAAGGTAACCAAAGATACAACGCTGCAGGGGAGCTTTATAAACAGCTCGTCAGCTAGCCCTAAGGCCGAAAATAAAAAAGAAAACGACAACATAAAACCTATGGAACTAAACAAAACGCAAAAAGGCAAAATACATGAAAATAGAAAGTTCACTTAAAGCAAAAATAAAAGAAAACTAAGTCTATTCTGCGTGGCCTTCTTCTGGGGCTCGAACCTTGGTCTCTTGGATGGGCTAAGAACCGCTGGGACAAGTCAGATTAGTTGGACAAATTGTATAAAACGTGTATACCTGGTTATGGCGCGCGATGTCCGGAAATGCTTCCTTGGTGGTTGTGTCTAGTCCTGGTCCGTTCCATGCTGGCTTCTTGATGATTCCAACTTCTTGATGTCCAGTGAAGTCAAGCTGATAGCAATCTTCAAGTTCCTTCCCGTGGTTGGCTCTCAAAACGTCTTCTTGCTCCATTTGCTCTCTCTCGGCTTCTAGGCTTGTTTCCGCGGTATCTTGAGGCTGAGACGTGATCTCCACGGGATTCTTGTTGTATTGGACTCCATTACCTGTCAAGTAATCAGTCATACCTTGGTTTGGTAGAGGCTGGTCATATTTGAGGCTCAGCCTTGCAAATTCCTCCAATATGTCTATATCGGGCGCGTTGGAGCTATCTTTGAGGCCGGCTCGTGGTGATGGATTTCTGAACGTGTCTCCCAGCTCCATTGTGTTGAGGAGGGTCTCCACAGCTACATTGAACCCTTCCCTAAGCCTCCTGGTCTTAGACCGTGTCATTGGTGAAGACTTGACCGTCGGTACTAGCTCGTTGGTCTCGGCTAGGTCGATGTCCTCATCATCAAGTGTCTGGAACCTGGATGCAGTAGCATCTATGTCACCAATTATGTGTGTTTTATGATAGCAAATGTCAACTCATTTAGATAAGAGACACACTATATCAAAAATATATACCACAAACATTTCGATAATATATTAACTAACCTCGCTGTCGCATCCTTCTTTTGCCATTTTTTATATGTCGTTAATTGATCTGATTCATGTGTCCGAAACAGTTCCAACATTGGATTTTGACTGATTGTCGCCGCAGATTGCACCTGGTGAATCTTGCTGGCGCATCCTTCTTGAGCATCATCAGATGATCCCTTTGCGATCCTCCTTAGCGATCTTCTTATATACGTTTTGGTCTGCTCTTCACCCTTCTTCTTCTTAGCCGGATGAGTATCCTCATCATTTATTTTTATATAATTAATCTTATTGATTCAAACCAAAAATAAAATTAATCTTATTGGATAAAATCAAATAAAAAATTAATTTTATTCACCAATAAATATGAATATTAGATATTTAAGTTTCAATATATATAGAGATGGTTTCTGTGGCGACCCAACCCGATAATCCTATCCGGGCCGGCCGTCCCGAGTCTAACTCTAGGCAGATTTCATACTTAGCATATTTTTCAGATTTTTCTTTAACTCAAGCAACGGATTCGATTCATAAAAGCCCATTCTTATTGCATAATTATTCAAATTCCAAACGAATATCAGAGGTTCTTAAACAGAAAACTAACTTAGCCAAATTCGATCTAAGTCATAACAGAAACAAAGTCAATATCCAGAATACGCATGATAAATAAAAACCCCCAAAACCCAGTCCTAATCCACTCTTTCTTCACTGCCTTCAAGTCCGCCTTCAAGACTAAACGTCCCGGATAACTTCTTTACCTGCACACTGATATGTCTATATTTTGCATCATTTTGGCATCCATATAGCGTAGGTTTATCATCATTTTAGAGTCTAATATAGCATTATAGTGTTGCATTTTATCATTTAGAGTCCTAGAGTGTTCTTGCATGGTTCTTGCATGTTTTGCATGTTCTTTGCATGTTTTGGGACCTTATTAGGTGAAAAAGACGCTTGGGAATTGAGGATGCACTTGGAGAATGATGCATATCACTTGGAGGGACAAGAAGCAACAAAAAGATGAAGAAGAAGGCTTCTGGCAGCAGATCGACGAACCAGATCGGTGAAGCTCGTCGATCCAGATTTCCAGGAGCGCAGATCGGCGAAGCAGATCGACGAAGGCTCACCGAACCACATTTCCAGAACGACGGATCGACCAA
>JAHZTW010000099.1:3360431-3414189 GCA_020283515.1 Alliaria petiolata
TTTTTATCTCAAAACCCAGTCCTTAAACCAAATGAATTCACTAGCCTTGCAATGTCATGATTCATGGTTTTGATCTTAATGAATGTTAAAGAGTTGGCTTGATAGGGAGACTTGTTTTGATTAAATTCTTAGTACACTTGAATGTTGAGATGGGCATGGCTAACTCTTTTGGAGTAGGAAGTATTCACATGCATTCTAGAATTAAGAACTAGGATATTGAGTTGATTATCATTGTTAACCATCTTGGATATTGAGCTCCCACTTTCAAACCTCTCTCCTTAGCTTGTGTTTCATTTGCTTGTGGACAAGCAAAAGGCAAGTTTGGGGGACTTGATATGTCTATATTTTGCATCATTTTAGCATCCATTTAGTATAAGTTTCTCATCATTTAGGAGTCTAATATAGCATCATTGTGTTGCATTGTATCATTTAGAGTACTAGAGTGTTTTTGCATAGTCCTTGCATGTTTTGGTGCATTTGGAGTCTTGATCATGTAACATAGTTGCTGTGGAGGCAACAATGGAGTTGGAGAGGAATGGCACAGCACTTGGAAGAGCAAGAAGTTGCCAAAAAGATGGAGAAGAAGAATTCTGAGGACGGTTCGACGAGACGGTTCGGCGAAGCTGGCCGAAACTTTCTTCCAGGACACCCGTTCGGCGAGATGGTTCGACGAAGGCACGCCGAAACTTTCTTCCAGGACGACCGTTCGACGACACCGTTCGACGATGCTCACCGAACCAAATGTCCAGGAGTTCAGTTCGACGTGTTGGTTTCGGTGAAGCTCATCTATTGGTATTTGATGGTACCCAGAAGCCAAATCAATCTTCGAGAACCAAGTAGCACCCCTAAGCTGGTCCAACAACTCGTCTATCCTTGGAAGTGGATACTTGTTCTTCACAGTAACGCGGTTTAACCCTCGGTAATCGATGCAAAGCCGGAAGCTTCCATCCTTCTTCTTTACGAACAGAACAGGTGCGCCCCATGGTGAACTGCTTGGCCTTACAAATCCCTTGTCCAGAAGATCGGCCAGTTGATTCTTTAGTTCAGCCATCTCGGCCGTAGCCATTCGGTACGGTGCCTTAGACACAGGCGCGGTTCCCGGCTTAAGTTCAATCGTGAACGGATCTGAACGAGTCGGTGGCATCCCGGAAAAATCTTGGAACACGTCCTCAAACTCTTGTACCCTTGGAATGTCCCTTACCTCCACGTCTGGTCCCACCTCAATAGAAGATATCGTCGCCAGATATGCTTCACACCCTTTCTGTAACATTTTCTCTGCTTGCATTGCTGACACAACCAAGCTACCAGAAGTCGGTCTAATTCCTTGGTAAACCAGAACTTGGCCATCCTTCTCGAACTTCACCCTGCCTCGGTGACAATCCAGATGCGCCTTGTGCTTACCGAGCCAATCCATTCCGAGGATGACATCGTAAGACTTAACCTCGCAAATCATTAAGTCCGCTGGCATATTAACTTCGCCAATCCAGACCGCCACATTCCGAACAGTCCCTAGTGAGAACATCAATTGGCCTCCCGCCGCTCTCACTAGTCTGAATTCTTCCCCGGGTTCCTTCTGGAATCCTCCTTTCCCAATCATCCCTGGGTTAACAAAACAATGACTCGCTCCGGAGTCAAACAGAACATGGGTTTCCACCAGTGATCGGTCGAGAAGTGGTCGGATCTCCAGTCCCGTCCGCAGTCGCTGCATACACCCTTGGCATGATAGCCTGCCTCTTAGTCGGTTGCGCCAATGCATCTCCTGCACGCTTAGGCTGAGTAGCCGCTTGCCCGGCCGCTCCCGACTTCGGACAGTCGCGCTTGTAATGTCCTGGCTCTCCGCAACCGAAACACACCACGGACCTGCTAACACCATCCGACACTCTCACCAACCTCGAGTCTGGCTCAGGACAGTAATGTGATTCTCCCAAAAATCGGCACTCTAGAGTTGGTAAAGGGATAAGCTTTGCATCAAAGAAACCGTGAAGTCTCAAAGATCAAAGGATGTGGAGCGAATGGTCACACTAAGGATGCGGAATGGCCTTAGATTCACCGTGGAGCGAATGGTCGCACAGAAGCTGCGGAAGACTTCTGATTTACCTCTCAAAACTCTCAGATATTACACACTAAAAGCATTGAGGATTTCTTTGGATATTACACACCAAAGAGATGAATCTAACTTAAAAGGGTTTTTAATAAAAAAGATAGATTGATTTTATTCATAGAAAGGAGCCTCTATTTATAGAGGAAATACAACAAATTCGTCCATAATATTTGCTAAACATGCAGAGCATCTAGGGAGATGAAATTCAAACTCTATAGTGCATGTAAGAGAGAGAAATGGACATAATTAAATGAAGTCTTTGCTATGGACGAAAATATATCTTCCTTGGTTATTTCTGGGCTGAATCCAACTTTATGGGCTTCTCTGATGGATCAATATTGTAGAATGAGTCGGTTTGTAGCTTAGTTCATTCAGGCCTAGTCGGAATCCTTCAATGAATGCACACAGGTCCGAATCAAGTAAACCGAAAATCACCTGATTTATAAATTGAATAACTCCTTCATCCGAACTCCATTTGATGTGATTCTTCTTCGAGGAGTTCCGTGATTGAGATGAGCACATTTTCCAGGTAGTTTCATGCATTGAATCGTCGCGATTAGGCAGATACGCTTCGAACAATTCACACATGTCCTGATGCTTTCCATGATCATATCAGACAGTCACAGACCCTATGCTCCAAGCTACCACAACGATGACAAGCTCCAGAAGCACGCCTACACACACCAACATGCACCCTTCCGCAATATCCACACACGCTGCGGTTCCCACTCGACTTAGCCGGAACAATCTTCCCAAACTTTCGGTTCTGTCCTCCAGACGCTTGACCACTCCTGGCCACAGTACCAGCCTTAGCCAAAGCCTCCTCCGCTTGTCCAGACTCCAACAAAGCCGCTTTCTCCACAAGCTCCGTGACCGTTGCATAGTCACGCACCAGACAACCATTACGCAGCTCAATCCTTAGTCCGCTCATGAACCTTCGGATCAGCTTCTCCTTAGTATCGTGGTCACGTCCCACATACTTGCGTAACAAGTTGAACTCAGTCTCATACTGCCGAACTGTCTTGGTCCCTTGGCGCAGATACAGAAACTCAGCTTCCAACTGATTGTAAGCCTCCTGCGGAAAGTACTTACTTTGGAACATCGCAGAAAACGTCTCATACGAACAGTTCGGATTCACCAAACGTCCCGTGGTACTTTTCCACCAGGTGTGCGCAGTACCCTCCAGGTAATGCACAGCTATGTCCTTCTTGTACTCCTCAGGACATCGGATAGACTCGAAATTCCTCAAAAGCCTCATCCTCCACTCATCAGCCTCAATCGGCGCAGTTCCTCCAGCAAAGAACTTGGTTCCCAACCTCGCCATATGATCCAGAACCTTGAGGTAAGATGGAATCACCACGACCTGATCCACTTCCCCAACAGCCACGTTCCCAACGTTCGGTTCCACCACTGGTGCCACGGCCGGTACCACTGGCGGTACAGGCGCAACCACTGGCGGTACAGGCACAACCGCCGGTAAACGCTCCAACACCTGAGCTAACAAACCCAGCACGGCCCCCAGCCTATCCGGAACAGCTCCCGCACCATTCCCACCCACGTTCGCCACTCCAGCCGCGGCCACATTCGCAGCAGCCGCGTTCGCAGCAGCAACAGCCTCAGCCTCGGCCTCCGCAGCAGCCTCAATCTCTTGCCGGTTCTCAACCCCATTCTCAGTTCCAGAACTCCCCGAGTTCACAGCACCATTCAACCTTGCAGCCCTAGTCCTTCTCGGAGCCATCTGCAAGAAAATCAGAACCGGTTAGCCCGAAGCTAACACCAGACAAGAGTTCCAAACTCCACAGAAAACAACAGACCGCGAGACTCGGCAGTGAAATGTGGATATTTCTAACCCCAACTATGCAAATGAACTATCCTAGAATCGACCATGCTCTGATACCATCTGTGGCGACCCAACCCGATAATCCTATCCGGGTCGGCCGTCCCGAGTCTAACTCTAGCCAGATTTCATACTTAGCATATTTTTCAGATTTTTCTTTAACTCAAGCAACGAATTCGATTCATAAAAGCCCATTCTAATTGCATAATTATTCCAATTCCAAACGAATATCAGAGGTTCTTAAACAGAAAACTAACTTAGCCAAATTCGATCTAAGTCATAACAGAAACAAAGCCAATATCCAGAATACGCATGATAAATAAAAACCCCCAAAACCCAGTCCTAATCCACTCTTTCTTCACTGCCTTCAAGTCCGCCTTCAAGACTAAACGTCCCGGATAACTTCTTTACCTGCACACTCCACACATAAGAGAGGCATAAGCATTATCACAAATGCTTAGTGAGTACGGTCATCCCGTACCACCAGCCAATAACAGAAACGCAATCATACATTAGTTAAACAATTTGCATTATTACTTAGCAAGCAAGCACAGAATCACGGTTCTATGATCATCTACCCTAACTCGCGGACCATGACTTATGGACTCGGTTCGGCTCTAGCGTGAATCACACATCACCTAAGCACGAGACTCGATCCGGCTATCCAAACGAGCTAGTTAGACATCATGTATAAACCACGGTATCCAATACCATTCACAATCACAGAACACATTGATCTTGCTAAGCATAAACACTAACTTACACAAGCAATCAATGAAAACCAGATAACCTAGCATTACTACGGATCTAGCTACCAGCTACAGTCACGCACTCACCTTAGACACAAAGGCAGACGCTACAGTCGGATGCAGTTCGGTGGTTACTCGAACAGATTCAGTGCCAGTCGTACACAGCCGCGTCCTCCCGGCTATCGCTACGGCTACACTCGCGAGATCCAATCTCCTCTCGGATATCTTCCTATCCGTTCACTTTTCCTCGAACCAGAATCTGAATCCCCTCGGAAACAGCACATATCAAACGGATTAGTCGAAAGACTTTAGACATAATCTCAATAAAACTCGTGATATCCCATCACTTACCAAAATCGCTCGGACGGATTCAAAAAGCTCTCGGACGGATTCGACAGGCTCTCGGCTAATCCACAATCCGCTCGGACAAAACTCAGATGACTCGGCCAATCCCCGCCTACGGTCAGATTACACGATTAAAGCTCGGCAGAATCAGATCAGACCGAAATCTCACGGTAAAAGCCAGCTTACCTCGACTAACTCTCAGACAGATTCGGATACCCCTCGGCCACGGTCGGATATTGCTCGAACACTGTTGGATTCCTCTCGGCTACGATCGCACGCCTTCGACTACGGTCGGATAACGCTCGAACAGAAATTCTTTCTCTCGGCCAAAATCGCCTCTAGCTGCTTTCTCTCGGATAATTCTTCAGAATGATGCGGCTGGCCGCGACAATTCACGAAAATCAGCTTAAATACTCGGTAAAACCTAGCACCCTGGTTATAGTCGACTCGGTTCGGTTTTATGTCGTACATAACGGGTACGATTTAAGTTTGGCTCGAACATGTCCCACGTCGTTCGGCCAAATCCACGAGCCGCTCGACTATATTCACGGCCCATGGCCCATCCCGACACTTAGTCAAATTTCCACAAAAATCACTCGGTCCAACCACGGTACGGCCCTTGACCTTGCAGACATACCACAGTACGGTACCAGACGTACCACTGTACATACTTATTTACAGAAACGGACGAACCTCTACCATACCAGAACTTATATACAACGGCCATCCCATGACCCGTACGACCATACTCGGGATTTCTGGTCGCGGATGCTACAGTTTCTCTTTAACTTCTTCATCTATTAGCAATGTGGGATAAAGTAAAAAACGCTAGTTACATCACTTTTAACTGATATAAATTTTATATCATTTTCTAATTGATGTTAACCAAAATCATTAGTTACATCGATTATTTAGTTGGTGTAAATTTATAATTTTGTATCGATTTTGTTATAATGCTGCTAAAGAACGAAACAGTTACATCAGTTTTAATAATTGAAGCTAATTCACATAATTATGTTTATATTACATTAGTGTAATTTTTATTAGAATCAGTTTTTAGTGATGCTAATTTTGCATCATTGTTAGAAGTGATGTTAACAAAAATTAATAAATACATCAATCACCTAATTGATGTAAGTTTATATTTTAATATCAATTCTCTTAAAGTGATACAAACTAATAAATTTTGTATCACTTTTATTGAATTGATGTCAAACTAGTTAATTATAACATCAGTTATCGTAATTGATGTTAAGCCATGTATATTTGTTTCATTTATATATAATTAATTCAAAATTAGTATCACTTAGTTTTGTGATACAATTTAAGTGATACAATCCACCCCTTTTTTGTAGTGTGTGTAGATTCAATTCTGATCTCAAAGCATTCATGATCATGCCAATTTATATAACTAGACAAAAGGAGTTATGAGCAAAAAAAACTCCTTTATTCAAATTGTTTTGTACTTTTATTCAGGTTTTTGCTCGTATAGGAGAATGATGGTGGTGAAAGACGACGCGGACAAAGGGAATAATCAGGTTTTACTCTGACTTATCTACATGAACTTGTTTAGTACTTGATTCAGGTTTCGCCGAATCTAGTCTTTGAACTAGATTAGAAGTCAAGTTATACACTTTTTGGTTTTCGTTTCAGTACGCTTTGCATATAACTAAAACCTGCATATATTAGATTTTCGTCAGACTAATTATTCGACATGTCAGATGTGTTCCTCTTCTTGAGATTTATCCCTAGTATACATTGTAGTGCTCACGACTTGCTGTTTGTTCTGTTAATACAACATCATTCTTTTGTATTCTGATTGTTTCTTTCTGTTATTTTTTATTCCTTTACGAATTAGATCTCGTCTGGATGAAGCGAAGGGTAAAGAGGCCAAAGTCATCTCCTCCACCAGTAAAATCAAAGCTTGTTTTCATAATACGCACCAATAGTTTTTCTCCCCTTTGGAATTTAATCATCTTTATATCTGCGAGTGTCCTCATAATCCATCCCATTTTCTTTCTGGTGAGTGGTGACCAGCAAGAACGATATGCACCCAAAGGCAAAGAAAGTTCTTAACAGTGTACGACTAAGAAGCACCTTTACTAGTGTATTTGCCAAAGCAACTGACGGTTTGCTTCAAACGGTTTTGAAAGTGAAGAAACAAAATCTAGACATTGTATAAAATGTTTCTATTTCGTGTTGGCATCTTATGTTTCTGTTTGGTGGTGGCATTTAAATGTTATAGGAATGTGTTCCCAAATATTATTTTGTGTTTTTTTTTAGTTTTTCAAGTTGTTTGTCCTTTCAAAAACAAAAACAAAGGATTCTACATATTTCCGAACGTGTTCCCAAATATTATTTTGTGTTTTGAATGTAAGTTTGTAAAGTTATGCCACTGAAGAGAAAAAATAAGATGGTTGTATCCGGCAAATCAGTTAACACCGTAAAACTTTTTGGTGGGTATGAGTTTGTGATCACTAAGAGAATGGATAACAAAATAACGTCTAGGACTCTCGAGATGATGAATCAATCTTTCCATTCAGACTAGAATCTTTATGTATTTCTCTCTATAAGTGAAGAAATAACAATTTGTTTACTCTGTAGAGAAAGAATCATGAAATAACATAAACTAGCCAGTTCAAGGAAGCAAAATAGATCGGTCAAGTTAGAAACAGAGGCAAGCAAAGATCGAGAAAGAGATCGGTCGTTAGGGAAAAAAATGGCCAATCCCTTTTTTATTGAAGACAAAAAAATCCAAAATCTGACATGATTTATTCTAGATTTGGTTCGATTAAGGAAATTTTGTAGGTTAGATTGGTATTGCTTGCTCTTATTTTTCTTGCTCTTAAGTTAGATTAAGAGCTTTAGACAATTTAGGAATATTTTCTATAAATTTAGGAAGGATTTCCTAAATTTACAAATCTCTTTCTAAATATTAGTAAATCATTTTTAAAGGTTTAATAATTCTTTCCTATATCATGAGGTTTTTCTTAAATGATTGGTACACCATTTAAAAAAGAGGAATTCTTCAAAATGACATGGAAACTAGTGTCCATTGCACAAATACCACACACGCTAACAATCTTCCATCCATAGCATCTTTTATTTACTAATGACTAAATAATCCTTCTTCGTACAAACAATCATCATTTTAATTAGAAAAACAGTTTCTCAAAAATATTTCTCGGCGATGACTCAAGGACGACGCAGATTGGCGACTGGATAGAACACGACGAAGGTGATCAGATATCACGGAGGCTCGAAGCCAATAGAGGAGATCATATAGTTCGACGACGGAGATCGACGGAGTATATCTAACTCAAAAACTGATTCTCAATTCACGAGATTTAATTAGATACTCAAAAGTGTCGAGCATATTTTAGATCACATTTGTAAATGTTTTAAACTCAAAACATATTTTAGAAGAATACTAAGTGAAACAAAATAATAACATTAAACGAATTAGGAAGATTTCTTACAAATTTAGGAAAGGGTTCCGATATTTAGAAGGTTTGGAAGGCCTTCCTAAATTTGTAAAAATCTTTCGTGGAAATCCAAAAGCTTCATATAAATGAAAATAAAGCTTATGAATAAGAATCCTTAAGACAAACGAAAGTAAAGCTTATGAACAAAAATTATACTCACTTCATATGCAGTAAGACAAAAGATACACAGTTTACATAATCTAAAGGTATTACATTTGTTTTTCAATTCTTAATAATTTAGTAAAGTCTTCCTAAATATCTAAATACCTTCCTAACTATTAGATTTCAAGGGTAATTCTTGTCTTAGCTCAGGTCGTATTTTTTCGACTTACGATCATTGTCTACAATTGTAAAGAGCAAAAGATTGAACAATACAAATAATTATAGTTTGTATTAGACAAGTTAAAGAAGTTTGAGTTCAAGTTATCATTTTTAGGAAGCTATCCAAATCTTTAAGGAATCTTATATTACCTTCATATTTATTCAGTTATTCTAAACACCATTATTTTTTGTTTTGATATTCGTTTTTTTACGTATAAACTGGATTAAAATTTTGTTATAATGATTTCTACCAAGAAACAATATATTAATTTAACTATTTGTAACAATTTAGGAAGTTTTATTACAAATTTAGGAAAACCTTCCTAATTTATTTATTTTACAAATTTTGGAAGACTGTTTTGGAATATTTGGAAACTGATGTTGTGGAATCCAATTGTAGGGGAAGAAAAGTGTAATGAGAACTTGTGTTTTTATATCATACAAACTTAAATTTAGGAAATAGTTTTATACATGTAGGAATGATTCATACATATTTAGAAATGTCTTCCCACCTTTGGAGGAGGTTGATGCGATGATGTGCTTCTCTAAGGGGTTGGGAAGGAACTGCTAGCTCATAAGCATCAAAGAAGTAGCGCTCACTCCCAACTTTCGGACTCATAGGCTCCTCCTGGTTTTCCTCGGGGTCAGTCTCGGCGCTTGCTTGACTCGTGGAGCCCATTGCCTTCTTCCCGGTCTCAAGTGGAGGATCAACTGAAGGGTTGTAGAGATCATCACTGGAGGGGCAGAAACGGATGTTACTCCTCTCGCTGAAACTAGTCAAATGGGGGCATGGGAGTCGGATCCTTGCTTCCGTTCTTTCGCCATAAGCAAACTTGTAGACATATCTACCTCCCGATGTTCCACTAAGGAACCTTGTCTTGCGAAGGTATGAAATATCCAGCCATTCCATATCATGTGTAACCTCCCCAAGATCCGCTCCACAAGCCTCGAGAATGGGTGTCACTATACCTCCCACGCTGAGTTGTGGTGCAAAGTCCTTAGTTGTAGCAGCCCACTCTTTATAGCTCAACAGCTTCTTCAGAAGGAGAGTGATCAAGCCTATCCCGGAGCTATCCCCATGCAAAGTTATCACCTTATTCCCAATTCTTATGGTCTTAAGGATGTTCTTAAATCCCATGTCCAAAAGCTCAAGCTCATCTTCAGTCACATAACCGCACTCCTTTCTTGAAAAGAAGGTATGAGCTAGGGCTTTGTGCGCATACCTCACTGCGGGATGTGTGATGGAGCCACTCTTGCTTGCACCAGCCTTGAAGTTGCCAACCGCGATATACTTCCACAGACTTGTAAGCTCATCCCGTCGAAACTCCAAAAGTTTTCCTCTTCTCCATCCTTCTTCAAACCCAAACACTTCATTAAGCTCCTTGAAAGACATCCTATGGTGTTTGCGGCCTGCCTTGAAGGTTATATATCCATGCCCATCTAGCTCCTCTTCTTCAGTTGGGTCCTCACAAAGGGGGTAAAATTCCACCTTGAGAGTAGAGAGGAATTGGCAAAGTGGAGCCTTATGGGTTGGGTGAGCCATTTGGAAGAACTTCCTCACCCCCATTTGTGTGTAGAGCTCTAGCACATCATCAAACAAGCCAAGTTCCCTAAGAGTCTCCATGTGAGGGAACCTTGTCCCTTTGTGCTCCATGTCCATGAGAATCTTATAAACCTCACTTGCAGTGGCTTCTTTCCCGTCGGCTTCCTTCGCACGTGAGGATGCGCGTTTGCTTCCCTCACCATGAACCATTTCTCTCTTCCCTTTTCTCCTATCCTCTCTTTGTTGATCCGTTTCTCCATCATATGGCCCTCTAACTTTCACCATTTGTACCTATGAATAGGAAACGCTTGAGAGAGAGTTAAGTACTTATTATTGCCATCAACAAGATTAGAATTTAGAGACAATAACAAGAGAAAACCACATGCTAAAAATTTCAATACTTAGAGAAAATTTTGGCATGAACTAAAAAAAATTAATTTAGTCAAAACTCAAATCCAAGATGGGCTATGCTTAATCGTGGGTAATGCATCTAATTACAAGCAAAAACCCCAAATTTTGACCACATTTAGAGCACCAATTTGCAATTTTCGGAATTTTTCTATCACTAGAACCCTAAATGCCAAAAATTTCCAAATTTCTCAAAGTAAGCACGTTTTTGCCCACCAAATCAACAAGATTATCATTCCCAAGTATAACCCAAGCTTCTAGCAACCAATTTCGATTCCAATTTACCAATTTCCTCAAGTTCTCCAAAAAGGGAAAATCATGGATATGGAGAGAAATAGAGAAATTAAAAAAATACCTTGTTCCTTGCACAAGAGGGTGGCCCGAAATTGGAATGGAAACAGTTAGACAATAGAATTCCAAGCAAGTGGGTTCTTGAATCACCAAATTTGAGTGAAAATTGAGAGAGTTATGCAAAAAATAGTGAAACAAAGGGAGAATGGAGAAAAAAAACGAGTTTGGGGAAGAAGAAGAGACTAAACCAAGCAAAATTCTGTGAAAATTGGTTTAGAAAAGGCTTGGTTTACTCAAATTGAACCGGTCAAAGGGAGAAAGGAAGGAGTTGACTTACCTTTTGGGGCTGCATCGGTTTGGCAAACCGATGTGCCGCTAACCGATGAACTCTCGGGAAGCTTGGCCTCGGTTTGCTTGTCCGATGCAGCCAGACCGAGGCTTTCTCTGCCATGGTCACCTCGGTTTGGCAAACCGAGGTGCTGCAAACCGATGCAGCCTAAAACTTTTTCTTTTCATGCTTTCCATCAAAGTTCACTTCATATGGCTCAAACCTAACAATCACCAACACTCAAAAACATAATATTAGAAATGAAAAACAAGAATATATACAAGGATACCATGGGAATGCCTCCCAAGTGTGCTTGTTTAAAGTCACTAAGCTTGACTTCTCAAACCCTTAGGCATGTGGAGGATCTTGAAGAAGGCATGAGTTTGCCTCTTCCTTAGACTCATTTACCAAGAATGGCTTGACCCTATGACCATTGACTGTGAAATCTTCACCATTCTTTCCAATCAAGGTGATGGCTCCATATGGCAACACTTCTTTAATCTCAAAAGGGCCTCCCCACCTTGACTTGAGCTTACCCGGGAACAACTTCAATCTTGAATTGTAGAGAAGAACCTTGTCACCAACACTTAGCTCCTTCTTCACAATCCTCTTGTCATGAAAAGCCTTGGTCCTCTCCTTGTAGATCCTTGAGCTTTCATAAGACTCAAGCCTAATCTCCTCAAGCTCTTGGAGTTGAACCAATCTCTTTTCTTGGGCAGTTTTTATGTTGTAGTTGAGAAGCTTCACAGCCCATAAAGCCTTGTGCTCAATCTCCACAGGTAGATGACAAGCTTTTCCATACACAAGGTTGAAAGGAGACCTTCCAATTGGTGTCTTGAAAGCTGTCCTATAGGCCCACAAAGCATCATCAAGCTTGATTGACCAATCCTTTCTTGTTAGACCCACAGTTTTCTCCAAAATAGCTTTAATCTCACGGTTTGAGACTTCCACTTGACCACTAGTTTGAGGGTGGTAAGGAGTCGCTACCTTATGCTTTACACCATGCTTGTTCAATAACCCTTCAAAGACCTTGTTGATGAAGTGGCTTCCCCCATCACTAATCACAACCTTTGGAACACCAAATCTTGAGAAGATTATGCTCTTGAACATCTTAAGCACGACTTTGGAGTCATTAGTAGGACTTGCTATGGCTTCAACCCACTTTGACACATAATCAACAGCCACTAGGATGTATTGGTTACCAAAAGAAGAAGGGAAAGGTCCCATGAAGTCTATTCCCCAAACATCAAATAATTCTACTTCCAAGATAGGGTTTTGGGGCATCTCATCTCTCTTACTTATGTTCCCCTTCCTTTGACAAGGCTCACATCTCTTGATGTACTCATGAGTGTCCTTGAACAATGTAGGCCACCAAAACCCACTTTGAAGCACCTTTGTAGCTGTCATGAATGTGGCGAAATGTCCTCCATATTTAGACCCATGGCAATGAAAGATCACACTCTCACCTCTTCTTGTGCCAAGCATCTCCTATATATCCCATCAGCACATCTCTTGTAGAGGTAAGGCTCATCCCAATAGAATTGTGACATATCTCTCAAAAACTTCTTTTTGTGATAGGTATTGATATGAGTGGGCTCTTCATTGCATACCAAGTAGTTAACAAAATCAGCATACCAAGGCTCACTCTTTGCTTCCATGCCTTGAATCTCATGAAGCATCTTGCCAATTCCATGTACACTAGCAACACTCTTAATCATCATCAATTGCTCTTCCGGGAGTGAATCATTTAGTGGCAAGGCATCCTCAATCCTCAACCTTGACAAATTATCAGCTACACCATTTTCCACCCCCTTCTTGTCAACTATCTCCATGTCAAACTCTTGGAGAAGCAAAATCCATCTAAGGAGCCTAGGCTTGGTCTCCTTCTTGGCATAGATGTGGCGCAATGCAGCATGATCGGTGTACACTATCACCTTTGATCCCACCAAGTAAGATCTAAACTTCTAAAAAGCAAATACCACAGCCAAGAGTTCCTTTTCAGTTGTAGCATACTTGGTTTGAGCTTCATCAAGTGTCCTACTTGCATAATAGATCACATGAAGCTTCTTGTCCTTCCTTTGCCCAAGCACAGCTCCCACAGCATAATCACTAGCATCAGCCATGATCTCAAATGGTAGACCACAATCCGGTGCTTGCACGATAGGGGCACTCACAAGTGCTTTCTTGATTGTCTCAAAGGCTTGCAAGCATTCTTCATCAAACTGAAAATCCACCTCCTTGCAAAGGAGTCTTGTCAAAGGTCTAGCAATCTTTGAGAAGTCCTTTATGAACCTCCTATAAAACCCAGCATGCCCAAGGAAACTCCTTATGCCTTTCACATTTGAGGGTGGCGCCAAGTTGATCATCACATCTATCTTGGCCTTGTCTACTTCTATACCATCTTCAGAAATCTTATGACCCAGCACAATCCCTTGGTTCACCATGAAGTGACANTTTTTGTCCAATTTTCCTGAAATGACTTTTAAAACTAGAAAACGTGGAAATCGCCTTAAAACCGTTGAAAACCGGGTCAAAACACTTATAAACGATCTTGAAATAATAGGTTTTAGGAGTAAAATATGAGTGTTATCAACTCCCCCATACTTAAACCTTTGTTTGTCCTCAAACAAAACGCATGCAAAGCCTGGAAAAGAGTTTTGAAAATATAGGAACTAGCAAAAACTCAGCGACCGTCCTTCTAAACCATAAGTCATCGAACTAATCAATCCAAGCTCAGACTAGAAAATTCTCACTATAGTTCCTTCATCACTAGTCCTTTACGAAGCGTTCACTATCTAAACTTCAAGTTTCAGTCAACTAGCTCTCTAAGTAGTATTAAGTTTGGCGTGATCCTTGTCAAGGGATATAAAGCTAGATTCAACGAGGTTAGGTATATAAAGGCCTTTATTGGTGAGGTTTAGAGTGTTTCGGGTTACCGTATAGATCTCCGGAAGGTGCGAGATATTATGCAAAACAGCAAGAGAAGGTGGAACCGTTAAGATACACGATTTCCAATCACTCTTCGCACGTACACATCCGCGAGTTCTCTTTGATACAGCCATCCCCCAGACTTAGTTTCTTGTTTCTGGTTCGGATTGGATGGCTCTTAAAACTTCTCACCATATCGCCCAGGCTCTGCCTCTATGCATGTTACGATTCTCTTATGGCTCTCAGGCATTTTCTTCCCGTTTCTTTTTATTCTTTTTTTTTTTTTTTGTAACTCTATTTTTTATGGATAAGTAACGTCATTACTCCAAAGAGTTCGGGTCCTCTATCCGAGCTATATTATTATATTTTTTTTTTATGAAACGGGAAGTGCCTTGTTGTGAGAGTCCTAAGGATCGCAAGAATATTACCATTCTTGCGAGTTTCCGAGGCATGAGTCATCCCTCTTTTGTAGCTAACACTTCCGTCCCTTAACCATTCGATCCTTCGTCTTGAGTGACTAGAAATCGTGTCGTTCCTCCCTCTCCGGCGTTTTTGCACATATCTGCATATGGTGAAAACAAGAGAGTTGCGTGAGGTATGAAAAGATGGTAAGGGTTTCGGGTATGGTACCAACTATTGATGAGTTGGCCGTTCGGGGACAACAAGGAAGTGCGTAAATCTGGAAATAGATGTCCCGAACGTTCTTGGCTTTTTCGTTGAATGTTTACATCTGTTGACAAGGAAATTAATAGTCAGTTTAAAGTCCAATAAAAAGTAGAGCTAGTGTATTCCTTCCCCCAAAGTCTTTATGGATCGGCATTCTCCAAGATTTCGTATCTCTGGCTTTCTAGCTACTGCCTAGTCTAGTACTAAAGCTTGAAAGATCTGTCACTAGAAATAGCGTAGAAGCACATTGGTCGAATATCATCCTTGGTTTTGCATCATAATCCCTAAAACCATATTATATATATCGAAATACATCATTCTTAGTTCTTAAAAGAAAAAGAAAAACCAAATAAATAAACAAAAACAAAAGAAAAGCAAAATCATTAGTACGAACTCCCCCTAGACTTAAATCACACTGTCCCCAGTGTGAAAAAGTGGTGGCAGATCGGGAATGACTGAAATAAATGAAAGATAAAGCATAGATAAAAAGTAAGGGATATGGGTGGAATTGATGGAACCAGGCTCGTAAGCAGGAAGAGTGTTGGCCGAGACGCGAAGTCTTCTAGGCATCTGAACTCAGGGTCTAAAGGTCACCATCTATGTGTCCTCTCTCTCGGAGCTGTCGCGCCATCTTCTCGAGCATCTCGTTTTGTCGTGCTAGTTGCTCCTGAAGTGCTTTGATCGCGGGATCAGTCGAGGTGGACGGTGCAGCAGATCGTGAGGTACTGCGCATGGAGGAGGATGAGCTGTGGTGAGTCCTCTGACGGATCGCTTCTCTCCTAGCCTTGGCGGCTACATACTCTCCAATGGTAAGCGGTAGACGTGAGAATTCGGTACGGAACTCATCATGGTTCGGGATCCACTTTGGTGAACCCTCTGAAAGTCGCTTGACTGTAGGAGACGGTAAGTAGACCGTGCGGTCGTCTCTCTTCCCCAATCGGTATCGGTATCCGAACCTGTCCGGATCCATGGCTGCGCCTATCAAGTTCCTGTCCGTCTGGAACTGGGACAAGTCAAACCAAGCCTCAAGTAAGGCCATCTCAATGATGGTGTCTACTCCTGCGGCCTCCATGATCGCTGTGATGATGCCTCCGTAAGTCGTGAAGGCGGTCTCGCATTGGGGTGCGGTGACGTCGTGCTTCACTCGCACGAGTCTCTCTGCTAGGATGCATCCAAAGCATGCTGAAAGTGGCTCATCTCTAAAAGCGGACTGAAGTAGGACGGGCTCTGGAATGAGAATGCATGACTGGTTGCACCGAGAGTAAAGTCGGTGTGCTATGAGGCGGTGCATGAAACGCACGGCTGGATGTGAAAGAAAGGCGGACGGATGCCTCCCTTTGTTGTAAATGCCTCTGCCCATTAGTTCCCAAATATCTTAACTCCATTCTTCTTCAATGGTAGTCTCACTCTTTAAGTCAAAACCAAATATTTCGCAAAGTCTAGGGATGCTCAGCTCGTAATCCTGAGAGTCAATGGTGAAATAGATAGTACCGTCTCTCGGATGTGACTTCCTTCCTCTCTTGTATGACAGCTGAGCCGAAGCTAGGAACTCTTGGGCGAGTCCCTTGTAGGTGGGCCGATCAATCTCCATGAAGGTCTTTAGCCTTAGCTTGTCCAAGTACCATGTGACATCCTCGGTGATGCCCAAAGCATCTAAAGCGGAGTAGTCGATCCTCAAGGTCGTTCTTATGTCCATCTTCTTCATCTCCTTCAAATAATCAATGTTTGGGTCCATAGGTGCCCCAAAATATCGCACCTTGCGCTTAGGAGGAGAAGGGTTCAGCTCTCTTGTTGGCTCCTGAGGTGGAGAATCGTCGCGGCTCGTGCGTGCTATCAATGAACTGCGGAATCTTCTTCTTTGTTCCTTGAAGTAGCTCCCTAGAGTGGTGTCTAGGCTCGGGTTTCCTAGCGCTGTCATGTGTCCTTGCTGTCGCGAAGAATCACTCGAAGAGCTTAGTTGCTCTCTATACTTCGAACGTATCTCGTAGTTTCGGTCGGAACTCATTGTACCAAAATGCGGGAAGCTCGGTTCGGGAGGAAAACATGAGTTTTTCGGGTCGGTGGCTCAGACGACCGCTGGCCGCGCCATGGCCTATCGCGGCCGCGGCCAGGGTGCTCTTTTCCGCGCGGTAGTAGTCCGTCGCGCGGCCACGGCCCTTCTCGCTGCGCCACAGGCCATGCTCGTGCGGCCAGCCTCCTTCTGAGGCTCCTCTTCATATTTTTGGGTTTTTCTCGGCTTTATATTTTTTTTTTATTCATAAGTGCGGAAAACTCGAAAGAAAAAAAAAAGATGTTAGAAATGAAAGAAAGAAAAGAAATCAAAAACACGTACCGGATGGGTTGCCTCCCACCAAGCGCTTTTGTTTAAGTCGTTGAGCTCGACTTTGTTTGAAGTTTAGGCGGTTTGGGAAAGTGCTTCGGGAGTTGTCTCTCCTGAAGCTTCTCCTTGCCTCCGTATCAGCAGCGTCCCTCCGTTTATGTTCCTTAGAATTTTAGCTTCTAAGATTACCTGTAATGTCTTCTCAACTGACTTCGAAACTTCCTGTTCACCCAGCTTAGCTAGCTCGGGAGGAATCAGAATCTTGATTTGGGAGAAGGGTCTAGAATGGAGTTGGCTTGCCTTCAGTATCATTCCCTTTTTCTCCTTCTTAGTCGCGTGGCTCTTCATTTCCGGAGGTGGAGCGTTCGGCCTCTTCGGGTAGTATCTCTTCTGGCTTATTTGCAGTAAGACTACGAAGTTGTTCACGTGGTCGATCCTTTCTCCTACCGTGGTTAAGAAGGGTCTTCCAAGTATCAGTGGTTTGTCTTTGTTCTCCCCCATGTCGAGCACATGGAAGTCCGTAGGCACTATCTTATTCCCGACAAGAAGTTGAACGTTGTGGATCACGCCATCTGACTTCTTTCTAGAAGAGTCTCCGAACACTAGTTGTGTAGGTGAGGGGAAATAAGTTGTAACTCCCAACTTTTCAGCGACTGCCATTGGCATGACATTGATATTGGCTCCCTGCTTGCCTCTTGATGGCTTCAGCGGTTTGAGAGACTTGCATGTCTAATTTCTTCACGTGGGAAGAAAGGGTTTCGAACTTACTGTTCAGGTCATTGTATATGCAATCTACCTTGATGTTGAGATAACAGCAGTTGTTGCATCAGTCCTTCGAGTTTGTCCTCACGAGATGGGTAGGGTGCGTTCGGTGCAGCTTGCGGCGCTCCTTGCTGATTGTTGTAGGGCGTGAGCTGAGAGTTGTAGGGTTGTTTCGCCTGGTAGCTCCCGTTGTTTCCGTAATTCACGTTCTGGAACTTGTTCTGGTAGGGTCTTCCTTGAGGTGGATACACTTGATCTCGCGGGTTCTCCACGTTTGGGTTCCGGTATGACAAGTTGTTGTTGTTCCTGAAGTTGTTGTTGAATCCACTGTTGAAGTTTATGTTTGGATATGAATTCTGTCCTCCTATGAAGTTAATCTCTTCTTCCCGCGTGTAGAACTCGTCTCCATCGTCCCCCGGGCTAGATTCTTCTCTTTACGACGCGGTATCACACGCACTGATATTGCGCTGCTGTCCTTTGAGCAGCTGGCTCATCATATTCTTCAGCTCGGCTATCTGCTTAGAATCGGAGTCTCCGGTTCTTGGATTCCTATCGTAATCCGGACAGTTATTGCTATTGCTTACAGCGAGGTTCTCGATGAGTGCGCGTCCTTGTCGCTCTGTCTTTGTCGTGAAATCTCCATTGCTGGCTGTGTCGTGCGAGAGTTGGTATCTAGCTTGCAGTCCACGGTAGAACGTATTGAGCAAGCTGGCTCCGGAGAAACCATGGTGAGGGCAGTCGCGCTCATAGTCCTTGAATCGCTCCCACGCCTCAAAGAATGATTCGACCGGTCCTTGTTGAAAGCCTTGGATCTTGTTTCTCAGCAAGTTGGATCGGGACTTAGTGTAGAAGTGATTGAGGAAGGCCGACTTGCATTCCACCCAGTTAGTGATCGATCCTGGTGGTAGAGTCTTCAGCCATCTATGAGCCTTGTCGCTCAAAGAAAATGGGAATAGCTTACACTTCAGATAGTCGGGAGGGATACGGTTCTTCTTCGTGGTGCTGCAGATTTCCTCGAATAATTCGATGTGGTCCATCGGGTGCTCGTTTGATAGTCCGTGAAACTGGTTTTGCTTCACCAAAGAGATGATTTGCGGTTTGATCTCCAACTCGTCCTCATGGGGGACGTTGACTTGAATCGCTGCTCGATTATGGAAGTGCTGATCAGGAGTATCGTGATCGGCTATGGTACGGTTCCTAGCTCGCCTCGTAAGGTTGGCTGGTGGGATAGGTCTGACGGCGTCTCGGTCATCCGGTCGTACAATGGGGTTTGCTTGGTTCGCTATTTTTCCGATTATCGGATTGTGTCCTCCTTGCTGCAAGGCAGGATCGCGTTCTTCTTCGTCCGAGTCAGCCTCGGGATTGGTGTTGATAGGGTTTCCATTGTTGTCGAGCTGTGGCTCCCCATCTCGTAAATCGTTAGGTGCTCGACCAGTGTTGCGAAGAACTTCTTCGCGGTTTCGCTGAGCTTCAAGAGCGGCCTCGTTCTCGGCCATGCTGGTATGTCTTCTTAACCTTCGGATTTCTTTTTCGTGCCTGTTGATCTCGATGTGTCGGGGTAAGACGTTGGAAGCGTTCCTCCTAGTGGTCATACACCTGAAACATGAGAAGTAAACACAAGAAAATCGTGAGCAATGAACGGAAAAGCTTGAAAATCAACGTGGTCTAAAAGACAAATTAGAGACTGAAAATTCGCAAAAGAAACAATCCCCGGCAACGGCGCCAAAAACTTGATCGCGGGGTTTATTTCACTTCAAGTTTTACCCCTAAGATAGCTGCAAGTGCACAGCAATCACAGTAGTATATTAAGGGATCGAATCCACAGAGATTGTTGTTTTGCGAAAGTCCTAAGATTTCTAACTTCTTTAAACCAAATGGAACTTGGGGATAGAGTTTGTCACGGTTTGTAGCAATAATATCAAGCAGCAAAAGAGAATTAAACGGTTGTAAATCAATAAATAAAAGGCGTTGGGTTCAGGGATATTCTCCGGGGTTCATGGATCGAATTAAACAAGCAACAGGATAGGTTCTAAATGATTTAATAAGCTAGGTTCTTAAGCTGAAACGGTCGACTATGACTACCCCGCTTTCACGGATCTAGCCACCTGCGTTTGTCCCTCACTGCGGGTATGATCTCTCATCCCACGATGCAAGACAACCGCGCATACGTATCATTCACCTATTTGTAAACACTCACGGTGCGGTCCGTCGATATGCCTAAACATCCTACGGTGCGATCCGCTCGTTAACCCCTAGATCGAGACAATAGACCACATTTTCATGTATCTAATCATCCTAGAATCAGTTGCTAATTGATCAGAGAAGCAAACATGCAATAAGAACGAGACATCAACGAAGATACCTAAAAGGAACTCTATCTCTATCAACCTAGCGAAATCAATCCATGATTAAACCCCTTCGAAAATCCCCTTAAAAACCCAACTAGATGACTACTCGTTCATGGGAACGAGAGACATCTTCGAGATATGAAAGGTGCGAATCGTATTAATGAAAAGAGCAAAGTGAGAAAACTTCTTTAAAGGGAAATCGATTGAACAGAGGTTTTCTTAAAGTATTCAAAAGCAAAGAACTAAAAACGAAAGATGAAAGGGAAAAGAAGGAAGGATAGGCGGCTGCAGAAGAATTCTCTCTCGAGATCCTCGACTCCGGGGCCGTCGAACTTTCTCTCTTCTCCTCTCTCTGTGCGGCGCAGATGTGTCTCGTCGTCTCTTCTATGTGTGTGGCGTCACCCCCCTTCTCTGAAACCCTAAGACTCCTTTATATAGGCTTTCGGTCTTCAGAAAGTGGGCTTCACGTTTTAACCTCGGGAAAATATTGGATAAGTGCAAACGGGTTCGGGATGGGCCGGAGTGGTGTGGCCGCGCGAGCGACCAGGCGTGGCGCGGCCACTGGTCTTCTGAGGATCCGTGGCGCGGCCGGCCTTCTTCTGGGAATGTGTCTGACGGGCCTTCTTGCTTCCTTTGTTACTTGAGATCCAACCGTGGGATTGCTCTCAAACCACTTCGAGGTGAAAGACAGCTGATAAGGCTACCTTGTCTCCAAATATGAGCTTGATCTTGTGGTGGGAAGGTCATCATCTGATGCTGAACTTATGGCTCCGAGCACATGTCCTTCGAAGTTCCCGTTTTGCTCCAAAATGTGTCTTTTTTCTCCAATTTTCCTGAAATGACTTTTAAAACTAGAAAACGTGGAAATCGCCTTAAAACCATTGAAAATCGGGTCAAAACACTTATAAACGATCTTGAAATAATAAGTTTTATGAGTAAAATATGAGTGTTATCATCAATGCAGTCTACTGTTTCTTCATTCACACCCAAGTATGGATGTCCTTCAGTTGCTTAATCACTCTGACATGCCCTGATTTACCTTATCTTTCAAGCATAACCACACTGAACTCCTTCTGCATCGATGCTACTGAGACAAAATTTGCAGAACCTGCAACCATTCTCTTATTATGAGATCACTTAGCTACTTAAACGTGTCCATCTCAAACTCATTTACCAGTGTCTTATTCTTATCTGAGAAACCTGCAACTGACCATTAGATGTCTCTACCATCACCAATCCTTTCTTGTAACCATTCTCTTATTATGAGATCACTTAGCTACTTCAGCGTGTCCATCTCAAACTCATTTACCAGTGTCTTATTCTTATCTGAGAAACCTGCAACTGACCATTAGATGTCTCTACCATCACCAATCCTTTCATCAAATCTGAGAAGCCTACCCCTCATACCTTCTGACGAAATCACCTTGTGACTAAACCTGATGACATCTTTCTCTCCTTGGAACCTTGTCTTCTTCACACACTTATCAACCATGAGTCCTCTACCCAAAAAATAGTGATCCTTATTAATTCTTCCCTCTGTGAGCTAGCAATTAATTCTTAGAACATTTAAGATCTAATAAGATCTGAGAAATCCTTTGGATTCATTTCTCCACCTGAGACCAAACATCTACTAAGTCGCTTGTACTTCATGTAGCTGCAAAGACTCCACCTGAAGCTTGAAATCGTTCATAACTCCATATGTTTCTCAAACTTAGCTCCACAATTTCGAGTTAGAACCATCACTGTCTCATTGCTACCCTCATCTGATGTTGTGTCAGATTTCATGATCATGACTCCTTCATTTGAATTATATGCCAGACCTTAGACATATTTTACTCCTCAAACAGCCACATCAGCTAGTCCCTTAATCCAGAAGACCCTCCAAGATAACCTTACTTCTTATGAAGCTCCCCAATCTGATTTTGTACCATCAAAATTGGACAGATATTTACCACCATGACCATGCAACAACCTGTTATAGCATCAGGCATCTTGACTCTCTTCTTCTCGTCACCCTGAAATGTTCAGAACATACAACTTCTACTACCATCTCAAATGTTCCATTATTCTTACCAAACGAGTTATGTTCTCGGACCGTTTAAGAATCACATCCCCTTTTGAAGAGAAAACACGTGAACATTGTCTTGAGATTACCAAGCAAAACGTAACCTTGAGAATTCATGTCTTGCTCTCCCTTGTTCCTGCCTTACTGACCTTGATGACTCTCCAATGGCTTTCTTATTCTTCATGAACTTCTGGCTGGTCCATTTATGAGAAACCCATTCATCTGTTGTTCCAACAGAAACACACATCTGTTTCTGCACATAAGTGCTACTGGGAAACAACAACAGACCCAGCAGCCTTTATCCATTTTATATGGACAATACCCTTGCTGCTACAAGCTCCATGATGATCCACTTTTGAGCATTGATCATCACCACCTCTGAGCTTAACAAATTCACAAGAATTTAATCCTTAATTATTGAGACTGAGACTGATTTTGCACCCAACCCTTAGCTAACCTTGAAATCCTCAAAGTCCTTAACCTGTCTTGTTCCAAAACAGATTAAACTGATCTCGTTTCAAACTCAACTGCAACTATCTTTGTAACCTTAACCATGAAACCTTAACTGATGTTTAAACAGCCACGAACACTCACAGAATTCCAACATCTAAGGCGTTACCTAGTTATGAGATTCAGACGTGTTACTCACAGCTTAACTTTCAGAAAACACTTGAACACAACCTGCATCAGACGCTTTACCCAGATTTAACGAAAGCAAACAACCTGAACAAAAACCAGTACAACCTTGGCCAATCCTTTGTAGACTCGTCACCCAGCAATGTGTGTTCTACCAAGATTACAATTTCCTTGAATATGCAGATCATGAGCATCCAGAAACAACAATACAAACCATCACAGAGTTACCTTGTGATCGCAGCGGAATAAGACAAATTGTCTTCAAGATTTGAGCCTTGAGAAATTATGAACGATTCTTGTTTTCATCACCTTGAGCCAAACAACCATGACTCATATCTTCTTGAACCCGAATCCAATTTTAACCCGTGAAATCCTTCACCACAAACCATCCTCAAGTTGATTTCTAAACCGCAGATTCAGAACGTACTCATTGATTGAGTGTTCTTGCTTCAGTCTTCAAATCTCACAACTCTCGCGATCGTAAAAACTTCACCAGCAAGTTCTTTGAACCAAACTCACATTTGTTACGGATCATAGTTACCAATGGGAGAAGATAACTTACAGATTCACTCGACATCATAAATCAGAAAACATCAAATCCATTGGGTTTTCCTCTGTGAATCTTTCCTTCCCCAACTCTGGCGTCCACAACCGAGAACAACCACCATCTTCTTCTTCCTTAGCTCGAGACATCGCATAGTCCGTAAATCGTCCGATTCTTCTATCCAGAAGTTGCAATGTTGCAGAATCTGGAAATCCTCCGATTCTTTTCCCGGAACCAGAATCACCTTTACCAGCAAACTTCTCTATATTCTGTGAATCTCAGCTTATTCTTTTCCAGAATCAGACATCGCTTCCACCGGCAAGATTCTCCATCGCTAATCTCTTTCCCGACGCCCGACGAATAAATCAACGATGATTCTTCCTGTCTTGAATTCAATGTCGCCGCCGAATCCATTAATCGAAGAGCCTGAGCTCTGATACCACTTGTTGAAGAATCGATTACCTCAATTCCCATTAACAGGATTCACGAACCATAAATCAAGATTTGAATCAAAGACACAACGCCATTTAACCCGGTTCAAGGTGTTAACAAACCGCTACCGTCCGGTTAGGATCTTTCGATCCCCAATTAGGATTGATCACCGGAAAACACCTCCGGCATGGTTTACACAATCGGAGATCGCTCACCACCGATTACAACTTAATCGGTTTACAAGAAGGAAGAAGAAGATGACTAAGAAAGAGAGAAGAACAGAGAAATCCCCAAGAAACTCTAACCCGAGAACACAAACATCTATTGTATTCTCTAGTCTCTCAATCTCTCAATCTCTCACTCACTCTCTATTAATCGCATCATAAACTCAATGAGGATGAAACCAGCTTATTAAGCTTATGAACCAGAAGCGTATCCTTAAGAAGACAAGCACTCTCTGTCACGTGTGTCTCACGTGTGTCTCACGTGTGTCTCACTAAAGCCCTTCCTCTTTGAAACCTTCTTGCTCAGCTAGAGTATTTATCATACTTAAGCTCATTCTTCTTTTCTTCTACTCTTACGATTCCAAGCTTCAAGTTGAATCATACTTCAACATTTACAATTCTTAGAAGCCTTCAGCTAGCTAGTAGATATCCCTCCTGGGAATTTAAAATAGTTTCCCAAGTATTTCTGTAGTCGCAATCAATTTATTTCGGTTTTACCCCCAAATATTTAGATTTCACTTAGATTCACAAATAGCATGTGTATTCTTGATACTTTTCAAACAACCAAGGTTGGATTGACCCTTAAGTATTGCAATGACATGAGCATGCTAAGGATGTTGATGACATAAAAATCTTGTTATCAAACCTCTTGATCTGCTCAAATCCTAGAACCGTAGCCTCCATTGTAGTGATCAGTGCGTGTCTCCTAGATAATGTGTCGGCCACCACGTTCTCTTTCCCTTTCTTATACTTAATCACGTAAGGGAATGCCTCTATGAACTCTAACCACTTGGCGTGTCGTCTGTAACACCCCGACGCGATCTAGGCCTGATTTGATTCGGCCGGCCGCCCAACAATCAAACAAGAACATGGTGGCCAACCATCCGACCCAAACCAGACCGAAGATGCCACAATGTCGAACATCACCAACGGTCCAGCCATGGCCTCAGAACGAATCCAAAGCCGCGGTCGGTCATCCGCGATATCCGACCCTCTCGACCAAGGCCTAAGGCTTGCCAACCCGTACCCACGCCGAGAGTTGTGTCAGCCCGGACAAGACTAATATCAGATGAAACCGGATAATACAAAAATAACTTTATTTATTCATATATCAAGGTTTCACAAACGTTCAACAAACTTTCTCACTTTGGCCTAACGCCCAAAAGATAGTACAACAACCATCAAACGTTTATTTTCAAAGGCAACAAAAACCTACACTGGCAGCCTAGCGTTCCTTGCTTCCCTCTACTGGTTTCCCGACTATTGGTTACCTGCAAAACAAAGTGAGGGATGAGCGCTACTCGCTCGTGAGTCATGGCTCCCCTAACATATACAATAATTCCCCACCTTAAAACCCAAAATAACACTCAACACGCAAATCACACAAAGTCAGCGTTAGCAAAAACAATCACGTCGCCACCACTCCTTCATCACCACACCATCATCAAGGCCTCGCGCATTCGATCATATCCCTCTCGTGAGATAGAAATTCACTAATCCGAGTCCCGTCTTTCGACCGCACAGGCTCGGCAGGCTCCGACTATATACGGCAAACGCTTGGACTATCCCGTCAGATAGTACTCGGCCATAGGCTGCAATCCCGTCTCTCCGAGTCTTCCCACTTAGCCGGTCCTTTGGCTAAAAATGGGGTAACGAGGTAGGATCGAACCGCCAACACATCAGATCTCAACACCAATCACCATAAAAATTCGGTTGAGTAGACATAAGATCTCACACACAAACGAATAATCTTAACAAAAATTACAATAACTCATGCAACACCAATCATTAAACAAACAGCACCAACATCACACAATCTAGCAAATGAATCCTACCAAACATTTACACATCACCACAACTCACGCATTTAAATAAATATGCAATCTAGCAAATGAATCCTAACAATCAATCACACATCACCACAACTCACGCATTTAAATACACACGCAATCTAGCAAATGAATCCTAACAATCAATCACACATCACCACAACTCACAGTGCTTTAGGCTGAACGGTTTTTAGACTAGACTTCACTACCACAAATGGATCTTCGTTTTGCCACAATACCTCCGGTTTTCTCTTAAGCTCTACCCGAATGCTCTAACTTTTTCTCTCTACCTCTCTCTATTTCTCTCTCTAAGTGGAATGATTCTGGTGTGGTTCTAAATGGTAAAGGGTGAGGGGGTATTTATAGGGGATGGATGGATAAGGGCGTGTGACCATGGTCTAATAGCATCGTGCAACTAGTCGCACTCCAGACGCATGTCTATCCTCTCATCCATAAGGCCACTCATGTTTGAAGACACCTCATGCTTCAAGGCCATGCTTATCCACTGAACTATAAGGACGAAATAGCATTCTAACTGATGTATAAGGACGAAACAGCTTTCCTCCGGATGTATAAGGACGGAATAGCAGTCTTCTGGATGTATAAAGACGGAATAGTAGTCTTCCGGATGTATAAGGACGGAATAGCAGTCTTTCAGATGTATAAAGACGGAATAGCAGTCTTCCAGATGTATAAAGACGAAATAGTAGTCTTCCGGATGTATAAAGACGGAATAGCAATCTTCCGGATGTATAAAGACGGAATAGCAGTCTTCCGAATGTATAAGGACGGAATAGCAGTCTTTCGGATGTATAAAGACGAAATAGCTGTCTTCCAGATGTATAAAGACGGAATAGCAGTCTTCCAGATGTATAAGGACGGAATAGCAGTCTTTCGGATGTATAAAGATGGAATAGCTATCCATCTGATGTATAAAGACGAAATAGCCATGGACACCTCGTGCCTATCCCAATCCGTGCTTATCCAATGATCCCTGATGACGAAACACTGCTGGACACCTCGTGCTTACTTGTCCCAACTCGTCCTTTTCAATTTGGCCGGCCACCTCGGCTATCCTCCTTGGCCGAAATGCTGGTCCTTGGCTATCTTCGAGTTTCTTCGACTAATCTATTAAACTCTACGACCAAAGTGCTTATCTTGGCCAGACATGTCGATCCAAGTACCCTCGAGTCGATTTTTGACTTTTGATTTTTGGACCTTCCCTTGGCCAAAAGTTGGCCGCCTCAGCACGGACGCTCTTAACTCTTGACCGGGTCATTACATTCTTCCCCCCTTAAAAGAATTCGTTCCGAATTCTTAAGGGCAGGTCGAAGGGTTTCCTAAACTTTATGGGTAGGTTCCTATCATATCTAAGAAAGGGTGTAGGGATATCCTAACCAAATTCATACTCAACACAAAACCATGCAAACAACCACACAATCAATCTTTCAAGAAAATTAGAACCCATACTTACCTGTTCTGGGACCTTAAAAAGGTCGTGAAGGTCCGGGTTTATCTATACCTATGGAGTACACATGTCCTACATTCTCTTGCTGCTTGGGTGGCGGAGCTTCAATTACCGGACGGTAAGGTTGTTCAAGCACCATAATGTCGTTGAGCCGTAATTTCTGATCCATCTTTGGACATATATTCCAATAATGTCCTTTCTCTCCACAGTTGAAACAAGTGACATTCGATGGTGCATATCGTATATTTTGTTCTTTCTTTGGACATACTCGTGAAGTATGCCCAACTTCTCCACATGCGTAACATACTATAATTGAATCCGAAGGGGCCCTTGCATGACTATCTTTGTTTTCTTTCTTTCTTCCTTGGTTACTTGACTCTCCTTGCGTAACTCCATCATACTTTCTTTTATAACGTCGGGACCAAACTTCTTCTTCTGCAGTATAAGCGTCTTCTACGTTCACGGCTCTTTTGACTAACCCAAGAAAAGATTTATACTCCGCTGCTTGAAGTCGGCTTTGATGTTCGGGCCTTAACCCTTGCATGAACCTTCTTATTACCGCATCTTCATCTTCATAGCCAAAGTGAACGTACCTTCGAAGTCTTATAAATTCGGCTTCATATTCTCGAACGTGTCGTTTCCCTTGTTCCAACCTTATGAGCTGAGCTTCTAAACTGTCTCTAGCTTCGGGTGGGAAGTACTTCCTTGTAAACTCCGTGCGAAAATCTCGCCATACTCGACCACCATCCCACTGCATCTTTTTCTAAATAGTATACTGCAATATCCTTCTTATTCTCCTCGGAACATCGTGTGGGAGCAAAGTTCTTCTCCATGTTTTGTAACCAGTCATCAGCATCAAATGGATTTGTCCCTCCTCCAAAATGGCGTGTTCCAAGATCCTTCATCAGTCTCACAGTTTGAAGGAAATCTGATGGTGTTGAGCACCGGGGTGCAACATCGGCCATCGTTGGTTGCTGCCGCACCAAATAGTCATGCATATCATGCATCATTGTTCTCATTGAATTCCTCCCTCGATTCTCGGATTCTCTTCGTCGTTCTTGGGTTTGAGTCGACCTATGATAGTCTCCTCTCGAGACATGTTGATTTGGGTGTCCATCTTGTCGCTCGAAATAACGGCACCACGGTGAACTCGTTTGTCTCGACTCACCATGATCACGGCTAGTGTCTTGTTGTTCACTCCCTTCCATTGAAAGCGTTACACTTTCACTATCCACCTCCGTTTCAATATCCTCCGATGATCCCCAATCCGAAAGCGTCGGTGAGCTAGACGGGGTCGGAGAACGATAATGGTTCACTGCTCTACGGGGTAACTGTGATCTCTGCGCCTGTCCTCTCACTGAAACTCGTCGCGTCGACATCTGCATCAATCCGCCAAAGGTAAGTCCTAACCCATCTACCTAAAATGCAAGGAACGTACCAGTTTTCCTAGTTGCCTTTGCGACTCATTTTGACTCGATAAAAAGTTTGAAAACCAAGTCCCAATGTAGCATGAACATGAACCATGCTTTGATACCACCATTTGTAACACCCCCGACGCGATCTAGGCCGGATTCGATTCGGCCGGCTGCCCAACAATCAAACAAGAACATGAGCGGCCATCCATCCGACCCAAACCAGACCGAAGATGCCACAATGTCGAACATCACCAACGGTCCAGCCATGGCCTCGGAACGAATCCAAAGCCGTGGCCGGTCCATCCGCGATATCCGACCCTCTCGACCAAGGCTTAAGGCTTGCTAACCCGTACCCAAGCCGAGAGTTGTGTCAGCCCGGACAAGACTAATATCAGATGAAACCGGATAATACAAAAATAACTTTATTTATTCATATATCAAGGTTTCACAAACGTTCAACAAACTTTCTCACTTTGGCCTAACGCCCAAAAGATAGTACAACAACCATCAAACGTTTATTTTCAAAGGCAACAAAAACCTACACTGGCAGCCTAGCGTTCCTTGCTTCCCTCTACTGGTTTCCCGACTATTGGTTACCTGCAAAACAAAGTGAGGGATGAGCGCTACTCGCTCGTGAGTCATGGCTCCCCTAACATATACAATAATTCCCCACCTTAAAACCCAAAATAACACTCAACACGCAAATCACACAAAGTCAGCGTTAGCAAAAACAATCACGTCGCCACCACTCCTTCATCACCACACCATCATCAAGGCCTCGCGCATTCGATCATATCCCTCTCGTGAGATAGAAATTCACTAATCCGAGTCCCGTCTTTCGACCGCACAGGCTCGGCAGGCTCCGACTATATACGGCAAACGCTTGGACTATCCCGTCAGATAGTACTCGGCCATAGGCTGCAATCCCGTCTCTCCGAGTCTTCCCACTTAGCCGGTCCTTTGGCTAAAAATGGGGTAACGAGGTAGGATCGAACCGCCAACACATCAGATCTCAACACCAATCACCATAAAAATTCGGTTGAGTAGACATAAGATCTCACACACAAACGAATAATCTTAACAAAAATTACAATAACTCATGCAACACCAATCATTAAACAAACAGCACCAACATCACACAATCTAGCAAATGAATCCTACCAAACATTTACACATCACCACAACTCACGCATTTAAATAAATATGCAATCTAGCAAATGAATCCTAACAATCAATCACACATCACCACAACTCACGCATTTAAATACACACGCAATCTAGCAAATGAATCCTAACAATCAATCACACATCACCACAACTCACAGTGCTTTAGGCTGAACGGTTTTTAGACTAGACTTCACTACCACAAATGGATCTTCGTTTTGCCACAATACCTCCGGTTTTCTCTTAAGCTCTACCCGAATGCTCTAACTTTTTCTCTCTACCTCTCTCTATTTCTCTCTCTAAGTGGAATGATTCTGGTGTGGTTCTAAATGGTAAAGGGTGAGGGGGTATTTATAGGGGATGGATGGATAAGGGCGTGTGACCATGGTCTAATAGCATCGTGCAACTAGTCGCACTCCAGACGCATGTCTATCCTCTCATCCATAAGGCCACTCATGTTTGAAGACACCTCATGCTTCAAGGCCATGCTTATCCACTGAACTATAAGGACGAAATAGCATTCTAACTGATGTATAAGGACGAAACAGCTTTCCTCCGGATGTATAAGGACGGAATAGCAGTCTTCTGGATGTATAAAGACGGAATAGTAGTCTTCCGGATGTATAAGGACGGAATAGCAGTCTTTCAGATGTATAAAGACGGAATAGCAGTCTTCCAGATGTATAAAGACGAAATAGTAGTCTTCCGGATGTATAAAGACGGAATAGCAATCTTCCGGATGTATAAAGACGGAATAGCAGTCTTCCGAATGTATAAGGACGGAATAGCAGTCTTTCGGATGTATAAAGACGGAATAGCTGTCTTCCAGATGTATAAAGACGGAATAGCAGTCTTCCGGATGTATAAGGACGGAATAGCAGTCTTTCGGATGTATAAAGACGGAATAGCTATCCATCTGATGTATAAAGACGAAATAGCCATGGACACCTCGTGCCTATCCCAATCCGTGCTTATCCAATGATCCCTGGTGACGAAACACTGCTGGACACCTCGTGCTTACTTGTCCCAACTCGTCCTTTTCAATTTGGCCGGCCACCTCGGCTATCCACCTTGGCCGAAATGCTGGTCCTTGGCTATCTTCGAGTTTCTTCGACTAATCTATTAAACTCTACGACCAAAGTGCTTATCTTGGCCAGACATGTCGATCCAAGTACCCTCGAGTCGATTCTTGACTTTTGATTTTTGGACCTTCCCTTGGCCAAAACTTGGCCGCCTCAGCACAGACGCTCTTAACTCTTGACCGGGTCATTACATCATCTCTTTAGTGATGTCAGCCCTCTCAGGTGTTTTAACGTCTTGTGGTCAGTGTGGATAACAAATTCTTTGGATAGCAAGTAATGCTGCCATGTTTCCAATGCCATCACTAACGCGTATAGCTCTTTGTCATAGGTTGGGTAGTTCAGCCTGGCTCCACTCAGCTTCTCACTGAAGTAAGCTACTGGTCGGCCTCTCTGGTGTAGGACAGCTCCTATGCCTAAGCCCGAAGCATCACACTCTGCTTCAAGCATCACCTCGAAATCCGGCAATGCTAAGAGAGGTGCTTGCGTGAGAGGATCCCTGAGTGTATTAAACGCAGCTTCTTGAGCTTCTCCCCATGAGAATGGAACATTCTTCTTGATAACAGCCGTGAGTGGGGCAGCCACGGTGCTGAAATCCTTGACAAAACGGCGGTAGAAAGAGGCTAATCCGTGAAAGTTTCTAACATGGCCGATGGTAGATGGCGTGGGCCATTCCTGAATGGCCTTTATCTTCTCCTCATCCACTTGCAATCCCTGCACAATTACTACAAAGCCTAAAAAAACAAACTTGTTAGTACAAAATGAGCACTTCTTCAGGTTAGCATAAAGCCTTCCTTCCGAAGCGTTTTTAAAACAAGTTCTAGATGCATAAGATGATCAGGTAAGCATTTGCTATAGACAAGTATATCATCGAAATATACTACCACGAATCTGCCTATGAAAGATCTTAGAACCTGGTTCATGAGTCGCATGAAAGTGCTAGGGGAATTGGTGAGGCCGAAGGGCATCACTAGCCACTCGTATAGTCCCTGCTTAGTCTTGAAGGCTGTCTTCCACTCATCACCTTCTCTCATTCTCACTTGATGGTATCCACTCCTGAGATCCACCTTTGAGAAGATAGTCACGCCACTAAGCTCGTCTAGCATGTCATATAGGCGTGGGATGGGGTGTCTGTACTGGATGGTGATATTGTTGATTGCACGGCAATCAACACACATCTTCTACGTACCGTCTTTCTTAGGTACTAGCAGAACCGGTACGACTCTCTCGGATGTATCCCTTGTCCATCAAGTCCTTTACTTGCTTCTCAAGCTCCTTGGTCTCTTCAGGATTCATTCGGTATGCAGCCTTGTTAGGTAAGGATGAGCCGGGGACCAAGTCTATATGGTGTTCTATCCCACGAATGGGAGGTAATCTAGCCGAAATCTCCTCGGGGAACACATCTTTGAATCGATCTAAGACAGCTTGTACTTCACTCGGAAGTTGTATTTCACCTAAACCTGTACTTAGACACTCTTTGAAAAACATTAGCAGCACGGTGCCACGGGCACTCATGGTTTTAAACACGGTATTACTTGTAATGTACAAGTTAGATATACTTACCTTGGTTTCCTTAGCCATATGTGTTTCCATTTGATGCACCTCGGTGGGGCTCAAGGAGGCTAAGTTGTGCTTTCGGTCCTTGTAAGTGAAAGAATAAAAATTGGACCGGCCATGATGACTGGTTGCTCGATCAAATTGCCACGGCCTTCCCAGCAGAAGATGCCCAACTTGCATCGGCACAACATCACAAGTTACTTCATCTTGATACTTCCCAACACTAAAGGGTACGGTAACTTGTTCCGAAATTCTTAGCTCGGTCTGATCATTCATCCACCTCAGTTTGTAGGGCCGCGGATGTTTAGTCCTCTCCAAACCTAGCTTCTCTACCATATACTTAGAAGCAACGTTAGTGCAAGAACCACCATCGATGATAAGGTTACATACCTTGTTTCGGATGGTACATCTTGTATGAAAGATGTTTTCTCTTTGCACCTTCTCTTCTGGTGTAACTAGAGCGCTTATAATCCTCCTAGTGACAAGCATCTCACCATGGTCAGGGTAGTCTATCTCTCCTTCCAGCTCAACATCAGGCTCGTCCTCGGCCTCGTCTTGAGATTCATAATCTCCACTCGGGGTCAGGATCATGGTCCGTTGGTTGGGACACTCCCTTGATATGTGACCTCGCCCCTGACATTTAAAACATATTATTTCTCTAGTTCTGGATGTACTAGGGAACTTATCTTGCTCTGGCCGTGTGGGTTTGGGAGGTTCTGGAGCCTTGCCCTTGAAGCGTGAGTCAATCTCCACTGCTTTTCCCTTGTCCAGAGGCTTAGAGTTACTTGTGTTCCATGGTTGTGGGTTTCTGGTGCGGTTTGTCATGGAAATCTTTCGCTAGATCTGCTGTTCGACTTGCACTGAAAGGTGTAGAAGCTCATGCATACCACTGTATTGGGTTCTCTCTACTTTCCTGGCTATGCGCTCTTGCAACCCATCTATGAAATGAGCTGATAACTAGCTTTTTCTCAGTGATTATCAAATCCTAAGCATAGTCATGTCATTGTAATACTTTAGGATGTCAATCCAACCTTGGGGTGAAAGATAATAAGAATACAAGAAATTTATGAAGCTAAGCAAAATTCGAGTTAAATGGGTGAAGAATTCTAAAATAATTACTTGCGGTTTTTAAACAGACATGAAAACTATTTTAAAATCCCTACAGAAGGGTTATACAAGTACTAGATGACTCTTAAATAATAAAACAACCGATCTACTAATTTAATAAAATTCAATTTTAAAACCGGATTAATTAGGAAGATTTGATGGTGAGTAGCAAGATTAAAATAAAATATTTCTAAAATTCAAACAATTACCAAATAAACAACAGATAATAAAATAAGACTCTAAGCAATTTCTAAAATAATAAAAATAGTAAAAACACAATTTTACAAATTTATAAAACTATATTGCATAATTAAACTATTTATGAGAAATTTAATCAAGATAAATAAACACAAAACTAGAGGAAAATGGTTTTTGGTTGTAAAATATTAAAAACAGATTCTAGGTTGGGAATCATGCTTAGGGAGGTTGAAGATTCGAACTTGGGATTTAAAAACATAAATTTTTACTCTTTTAGTAATTTTTCTAAACCTTAAGAAAACAATTTAGATTTATCCATGATGTGTGGTATAAATCCTTTCCTCACCTTTTCTTCCTAACCCATGATGTGTGGTGGAAAGAAAAGGTGAAGAACATTAAGAATGGATCTTAAAATAAATGGTTTAACTAGCTCCCTAAGCATCCATGATGTGTGGGAAAGGATGAGCTAGTCTCTTGGATTTGGTTTTAAGGGATTTCCTAAGTCTTGTTAGGATAAGGAAATCCCTAGATTAAAGAGATCTCCATGGAGAATCTCTAGACCTTAAAAACCCCCAAATCCAAGAAGAGAATTTAAATGAAGAACAAGATAAAAACAAAACCAAGAATTTAATCTCCAACCTCCTTAATCATCCCAACCTCAAACCTTAGGCGGTTTACTCACAAATCATGTTCTTACCTCTTTTAAACATAAGTTTAGAGTTATGGAACATGATTGAAGAGGTTAAGAAGAAAAAGTTTGAAATCAGAATTATTTAAATACTCGCTATAAAAATACAAGAGTTTTTACAAAAATCTAAGTAAGAATTAAGAAGAAAGATCTGACATTAGAATAATTTAAACACTTGCTATCTATAATAAAAATAAGGATTTTAACAAAGGATTAAACAAGAATTAAGAAGAAAGACTTGACTTTAGAATAACTTAAATACGAAATATATATAATAAAAATAAGAGTTTTTTAAAGAACTAAATAAGGAGAACTATAGAACTCAAGAACAAAGGAAAGCTTACAAGAACACTAAGAAGACTTTGAAAGTGAGAATATAAAGACTTGATTGAAAACTTGATGAAAAACTGAATGAATTTTACAAGCACATAAACACCCCTTATATAGAATTTTAAACATGGCTCTTGGCCTTAAAAGAGGGGTTAAAGGGCAAGAGACAAGGGGCAAGAGACAAGGGACCAATCTAATCCCACTTACTTAAAGCATAAAAACTTTTATGACTCGGTTTCCTCATTGTTCGCGTGGTTGGGTCGATTGGTCAGTCGATTGGCCTTGGATCGAGTCAGTTGGTCGATCTTTGACTCGATCAGTGTTTAGTTCGGGTGGTCTAGTCGATCGGCTAGTCGATCTACTTCGGATCGGCTCATCTTGGTTGATCATGCGGTCGATCTATTCATAGATCGAGTAGTTCAGCTCGATCTGCCTCTCCATCTCAGCTGGATCGACTGGTCTTGGTCGATCTTGAAGTCGATCGTTGCTCCTTCTCTTTTGTCCAAGTTTCCTTTTGATTCCTGCCAACTCTTATGCTCTTCTTTCATCTTCTTGTTAATGCTCAGCATCTATCACAGCTCCAAGTACTCTAAACAGCCTGAAAAAGATGCAAATATGCAAGAAACCATGCAAATGCTAATGCAAAGTGTTCTAGGACTTAAAATGGTACAAATGATGCAAAATAGTCTATTATGAATGAGGTATGCATGAAAAACCTATTCTAAATGCAAGCTAAATATGCAAAATATATGAGTATATCAAGGAGGAACGAGACTTCAAGGAGATAGGTCTGGAACAGGAATGGTCAGTGCGTATTTAAAGCAAATTTTGTCTTATAAAGATTGGGTGGTCACAACAAAGGATAAGACCCCTCAGCTAAGCATTGGAGGGATTATAACACCGATTTTAGAGGCATGTGGGCATGAGTTGGGAGCAGATGTTATTGAGCCCGAATGGATGGACATCTCCTATCTTAGCAGAAGTGGGTTCCTAACGGGAAGGCTGGACCATAGATTCGCCAACAAGTTTGCAGTGACTTCGGAAACAGAGGCTCGGATTTTTATTCCATGCCCACTATTGACTTCATTCCAAGTTATGTCCAACATCGACTGAGCATGATAAATATGCGAAATATATGAGTATATCAACTCCCCCAAACTTGCCTTTTGCTTGCCCTCAAGCAAACAAAATTCAAGCTAGGAAGAGAGGATCAAAAATGGGGGCTCAAATCCAAAAAGTGTTTTTCAAATGTATCAATTCGAAGGTCCTTGTTCTCAGTTCTAGGATGCAGTATACAAGCATTTACTCAAAAGGACTTAGCCATGATCATCACAAATCGAAAGTCAAATCAAGACTTGTTTATTCCAAGCAATCCAAGAATCAAAACCTTTAACATTCATTAAAAGCTCCAAACCGTGAATCACACTTGTGCCCTTTTAAAACCGAATACATTTGGCAAGGTTTAAGGTTATGAGATAAAAATGATCTCATTTAAATGGGTACTCCAAGCAATGGTTTCTCTCAAAAATGTTTGAACTTATACATAATGCTAAAGATAAAAGGCAATGCATGCATACATGACTAGACTCACATCTACCCAAGTATACTAACAATGATCCTAATCCCTCTCTCATTCATTTTTATATTTTCCAAGCTCACTTACCCTCTAGAAACTACCCAAATCAACAAGGCTATTCACGCCAAGCTTAAACCGACAAAAACTCCATCAAATACTTTCTTTTCTAAGGGAAACTTCTTAAACTTTGCTTAAGGCTAGTTGTATGATCATAAATATTAGCTCTTTTCTTTCTTTTGATAGCTTTCTTCTAAAAATATTTCTTTTATGCATTTGGCCTCTAGGGCTCTTTTTCTTTGCTTGAGCTTTTTCTTATCACAAATCAAGATTAACCACTAGAAATATGTATCCCTTTTTCATCTTTTTCCTTAACACCTTCTTATTCTCAAACCCGTGATCTCCCAATTCCCAAACAAGCCTAAAACTAGCTTCAAAATGCAAAGCTAGCAACATTATGAGAGCCTAAACATGTCGCCCAAAACTTAACACTTTATGCCAAGTTCAAACAGAAAATAAGGCCTCACAATTTGCAATCACACACGAAATTTGGCTTGAAATAAGGCAAGGGTCAAGGTGTGGTATTCTATTTAGGCTTTACAAAGAGTGGTGAAGTGAATAAGAAAGCCTAAATATTTTTTTTTTTTTTTAATCCATGTATTCTTTTTCAAAAGTACAAGCATGATAATTAGATGTTCATTTTAAGGTTCCGATTTTTAAGTATTGATTCAGTTCATGCTTTTTCAACTTTAAGCCAAGAAAATCAAATCAAATGATCCAAGCATGGTTAGAACTTAATTTCAAAGTTGTACAAGGCATCAAAGAACTACTAACAAGGGCCTTGAACTAATACATGAGTTTAAAAACACTTTTAAAGGAAAATTTTCATCATTGCCCCCTATGCATATGAGTGATGCAACTTATATGATAAAAATCTAGACTCAATCCTACAATATTTGATAATGCAAATGCAAGCTATATGAATTTTTTTTCGAAATGTTTATGAATTTTTCTGATTTTGTTTTTTTTTTGTTTTTGTATTTTTTTTATGAATGCAAGAAGACTCAAAAATAGAAAATAAGATCAAATAAAATATGTCAAAGCACAAACTCTCCTTCCCCAAACTTGAATGACACCGTCTCCGTGTTAAACAAATTCAAGAGAAGACACACAAAAATAAAAATAAAAATGCATGTTATATACAAAGTTCGGCGTTTTTGGTACCTTGAAGCTAGAGATGGCCGGAGCTTGAGTTTGCTCCGGTCCTCCTGCTCTTTCTTGGCGTGTCATGGAGTACTCCCTTGTCCTTGTTCCTGGTTGGACGGTTTTGAAGAGAAGGACGTCCAGCTTGGAAATCTTCGGGCTCACGGATTTGTATACCTCCGGTTGAGTGTCTTGCCGCCGTCGTGTTTACTTGTTCAACCTCATCACTCAAAGTTAGCTCTGAAGAGATTCTACCTTGAAGGACTTTGACCTTCCTCACCAGCTTCTTGATCATCTTGCCTTGCCATTTGTTTACTTTGCGCTGAATCTCCACAACCGAGGCAAGAAATTTCTCTGTTTTGGTGCGTGGGTCATAGTCCATCTTCGGGAGATCATAACTTGATGGCATTTCAGCATCAGTGGGAGGAGACTCTGGTGATGATTGGGCAAGTTTTGGTGCTGCTGGAACGCCTCCAAGAGGTGCATAACATTCCTCATCGTTTGGCAAGAATTCGATGTTGCCAACACTATTAGCGAGCGTTTCTTTCGGGTTGGGTAAGATGCACGTCTTCTTCTCATGTTCCTCATTGTAGAATAGGTATGCATAGTAACCTGGAGCTGGAGTAGGTCCCAAGGAATCGGTGTTGATCATGTAGGCTTGATCCATGTAGGCACGTTCCGCGCATGGTGTGAACTCGGTAAGTGGTACTCCCGCTTGCACAAACAGTGGCGTGAGAAAACCACCAATGAGCGCTGATGTGGCTTTGCACTTGATGGCCCAAGATTTGTACCTGAGCAAGGATGAAGCCAGGATGCATCCATAGTTAACGTTATCTCCAAGGTCATCTTCCATCGGTTCATCACTCCTCTTGCTGTCGCATAGAACATGTTTAACCCCTTGGAAAAGGAAGCACAGCTCGTTCTTTGTCACTGTTGGTGTCGTGGATCTCCCACTGAATGTGTTTGCTAGCAGCTTGAGAGTGTATCTTAGCAAAGGGTTTGGCGGTATTAGACTTGTAGTCTCCATCGCTAATCAAGTCCCATAGCTTGCTTGCGGATTTGAATTGTGGGAACTCCATAAGGTCTGCTGCTGCATTGAGTCCATAAGCTTGGCATAGCTCAGGGATGGAGAGACGGTAGGCTTGCTTGCGGATTTTGAATGTGATAAGACCTTCGGTTGGAGTTGGGATGTTGGGGTCTTGATATTCGCAATCCAAGGTGGAGAGGAAGTGAAGCGTGGCTTCGGGGTAGGTGGGACAGTCCATCTGTGAAAGACATGCAAGCCCCATGTTAGTGAGCAGCTCATCAAACCCTTCCAACAATCCTAGCCTTTGCAAGAACTCCCTACTTGCAAATTTTGTGGGCTCAAAACGTAACCTCTCTAGCATCCTCCTTGTTTTCTTTTCCTCTTTGCTCCACTTAGCCGTTTCTTCAACCTCTTGCTGTGTCTTTTCTTGTGCGGCCATAGCTCTACTTCTCTTCCTTGGTGCCATAGTACCTGAAATTCAAAACCTTAGAGAGAAAATTATTGAAGAGCACGGCAAAGAGAAGAACACAAGTTCAATAGGCTTAGACGCTTAAAAAGATTTTTGCTCAAGCTTTTTATTTTTGGGAAAAGTTTTGGATTTATCAATAAATATTAGATGAACAATCTCTTGAGATAAGAATAAATCAAGAAAATTCCCTAATATTTAGATATTTCTATAAATAAAATCCTTTTCCTTAGCAAATTATGCAACCATACAACTTTAAAAAGTAGATTTTCAAAAATTCAAATATGGCATGATAAAATTCGAATTACCTTTGAAAGTTGATGAGAATAAGATGTTCTTCCTCTTTAGAAAACTAGAAAAAACTCACTCTCTCTTTTTAATTTGCAAAACTCGTTTTTTTTTTATGTAAGGAAAGGAGAGAGTGGATGTGTGGTTTTATAGAGAAGGGAATGTTTGGACTTATGCATGCAAGTGGGTTTTTAAATTTGGAAAAACCTCAATTATCAAAGTTCAAAGGAGCCTGGTTGACCAAATTCAAATTCAAATTCAAAAGTAGGAGGGAATGAGAAAGAGGGGGAAATTTGAAAAACTTCCCTTGGCAGACGATCGAGTGGTCTGGTCGATCTACCACTCTATCTCTTGCCCAACTTACTCTGATCGAGTTACTAGCTCGATTGGTCGGTCGATCGGATTTAAATCGAGGCGTGGATCGACTGAAGTCCTCGTTTTAAACTTGTTTTGTTTGTGATCGAGTGATTGGGTCGATCTCTTGATCGATCTTGGCTTACGATCGAGTGGTTGGTCGATCTCTTGATCGATCTTGGCTCGCGATCGAGTGATTTCACTCGATCCTACACTCAATCGTCTCCTCCTGCCCTTTTTTGTTCCTTGCTTTGTAGAACACATTAGCTTGCTTCTTTGCTCCTGTTTCCTTGCACCTACACACTTAAAGCAGAAAGAATAAAATTGAAACAAAATATATACAATGATAGTCATGGGATTGCCTCCCAAGTGCGCTTGTTTTAAGTCTCTAAGCTTGACTTTACTTGGTTAGGCTAGTGGAGGGTCTTGGAGAGGCAATGTGGTGCTCTCCTTGCTGCAGTCACTCGCCATGTAGGGTTTGACTCTATGCCCATTCACTGTGAAGTTCTCTCCATTCTTTCTAAGAAAAGTTATGGCTCCATATGGTAGTACTTCTCTAATCCCATACGGTCCGGACCACCTAGACTTGAGCTTTCCGGGGAACAGCTTCAATCTCGAGTTATAGAGCAGAACCATGCTTCCCACTTCGAGCTCCTTGCGCACCAGCTTCTTGTCATGGAAGGCTTTGGTTCTTTCCTTGTAAATTTTGGCGCTTTCATAAGCATTCATCCTTATCTCACCGAGCTCTTGAAGTTGCACCAACCGTTTCTCTTGAGCCGTTTTGAAATTGTAGTTGAGTTGCTTCACGACCCAAAGAGCCTTGTGCTCTAATTCCACAGGAAGGTGACAAGACTTGCCATATAGGAGGTTGAAAGGTGTTGTCCCAATTGGAGTCTTGTATGCAGTTCTATACGCCCAAAGAGCATCATCTAACTTGCTAGACCAATCCTTTCTAGTGACTCCCACGGTCCTCTCTAGTATAGCCTTGATTTGTCTATTCGAAACCTCCACTTGGCCGCTTGTTTGAGGGTGATAGGGCGTGGCCACCTTGTGCCTAACACCATGTTTTCTCAAGAGACTTTCAAAAACTTTGTTGATGAAGTGGCTGCCTCCATCGCTAATCACCACTTTAGGGACTCCAAATCTTGGAAATATGATCGTTTTGAAAAGTTTAACTACCACCTTTGAATCGTTTGTTGGTGAGGCCATGGCTTCCACCCATTTAGACACGTAGTCTACTGCTACAAGAATGTACTTTTTGCCATATGATGATGGAAACAGTCCCATAAAATCGATCCCCCACACGTCGAAGATCTCTACTTCAAAGATTAGTGATTGTGGCATCTCGTTTCTTTTGGTGATGTTTCCGGTTCTTTGGCATGCTTCACACGACTTGATGAATTCATGCGAATCTTTGAAGAGTGTAGGCCACCAGAACCCAGCTTGGAGAACCTTTGAACCAAAATGACCCCCATAGGTCATACCGTGGCAATGTAGAAGTATGTATCTTGCTTCTTCTCTTGTGACACATCTTCGGTGCATACTGTCCACACACCTTTTGTATAGTTAAGGTTCATCCCAAAAGTAGTGTGAGACGTCTCTCATGAATTTCTTCTTGTGGTATCGGTCCAAATGAGTAGGCTCTTCCCCACAAGCCAAGAAATTGACAATATCCGCGTACCATGGGAGATCTTCATCTTTTAGGCTCAAAACTTCTTCAAGTTTGTCTTCCAGCCTTGCACATACCACGGTATTGATCATCATGAGCTGCTCTTCAGGAAGTGAATCGTCTAAAGGTAGGACTTCTTCCACTCTCATCCTAGAAAGATGATCCGCCACACCATTCTCTATGCCCTTCTTATCCTTGATCTCCATATCGAATTCTTGCAAGAGAAGGATCCATCTTAAGAGTCTCGGTTTTGTGTCCTTCTTGGAATATATGTGCCTCAAGGCAGCATGGTCAGTGTATACAATCACCTTCGAACCCACCAAGTATGACCGGAACTTTTCAAATGCAAAGACAACGGCTAGGAGCTCCTTCTCGGTGGTCGCATATTTCACTTGTGTATCGTCCAAGGTGCGGCTGGCATAATAGATGACATGCAACTTCTTATCTTTCCTCTGCCCCAAGACAGCTCCTACAGCATAGTCACTAGCGTCGCACATGATCTCAAAGGGAAAGTCCCAATCCGGTGCTTGTACTATTGGTGCGGTTACTAGCGCGCCTTTGATGGTCTTGAACGCTTGGTGGCATTCTTCATCAAAGTGGAACTCAGCTTCTTTGCATAATAGCCTTGTGAGGGGACGTGCCAGCTTAGAAAAATCTTTGATAAACCTTCTGTAGAAGCCAGCGTGCCCCAAGAAACTTCTGATGCCCTTCACGTTAGCCGGAGGCGCCAAAGTAATCATCACTTCCACCTTTGCTCTATCCACTTCAATGCCTTGTCCCGAGATCTTGTGACCAAGGACAATCCCTTCTGTCACCATGAAGTGGCATTTCTCCCAGTTGAGCACGAGATTGGTCTCCTCACATCTCTTGAGTACCCTGCACAAGTTAGACAAACAAACACCAAAGGAAGAGCCATACACGGAGAAGTCATCCATGAATACCTCAACCATCTCCTCAATCAAGTCTGAAAATATAGACATCATGCATCTTTGAAATGTAGCAGGAGCATTACATAAACCAAAAGGCATCCTCCTATATGCATATGTTCCATAAGGACAAGTGAATGTTGTCTTTTCTTGGTCATTGGGATGAATCGGGATTTGAAAGAAGCCACTATAACCGTCTAAAAAACAGTAATAAGGGTGGTTGGCTAATCTTTCTAGCATTTGATCAATGAATGGCAGTGGGAAGTGATCTTTCCTAGTGGCTTTGTTGAGTTTCCTATAGTCAATGCACATCCTATGGCCGGTTATAACTCTAGTAGGAATTAACTCGTCTTTTTCGTTTTTTATAACCGTGATACCCCCCTTTTTAGGCACGACATGGACCGGTGAGATCCAAGTGCTATCACTTATGGGGTATATCACGTTGGCCTCTAAGAGTTTAAGGATTTCCTTTTTAACTACTTCTTTCAAATTCGGGTTCAAGCGCCTTTGATGTTCAATTGAAGAAGTGTTCTCATCATCTAAATGAATCCTATGAGTGCAAAGTAATGGTGAAAGGCCCTTGATGTCACTTAGAGAGTACCCAATGGCCTTCCTATACTTCCTCAATTCCCTAAGGAGAGAGTCTAACTCATCATCATTCAGATTGTCATTAACAATGACCGGGTAAGTCTCATTCGATCCTAAGAAAGCGTACCTTAGACCAATTGGTAGCTGTTTGAGGTCCACCTTTGGGGCTAGAAGCTCGCTCCAGTCCTCCTCTTGGTTCTTGTTGAGATGGCTGTCCTCATTTGCTTCCTTAGACCCCGAGTCATGAGCTTCCATACTGCATTCTTCAAGCGTATGCCCCGCCGTGATCGAGTGGATGGGTCAATCGGCTAGTCGATCTGCCGCGGATCGACTTGTTTCCCTCGATTGGCTCAGTCGATCCTCCTTTGATCGGGCAGGAGATCGTGTCGGCTGGTCTATCTCTTTCATGGATCGTGTAGATTGGTCGATCAGCCTGTCGATCTTGTCGTCAGATCGAGTGAGTGGCTCGATCTCTTGGTACAGGCACAACCACCGGTAAACGCTCCAACACCTGAGCTAACAAACCCAGCACGGCCTCCAGCCTATCCGGAACAGCGCCCGCAGCATTCCCAGCCACGTTCACCACTCCAGCCGCAGCCACATTCGCAGCAGCCGTGTTCGCAGCAGCAGCAGCCGCAGCCTCGGCCGCCGCAGCAGCCTCAATCTCTTGCCGGTTCTCAACCCCATTCTCAGTTCCAGAACTCCCCGAGTTCACAGCACCATTCAACCTCGCAGCCCTAGTCCTTCTCGGAGCCATCTGAAAGAAAATCAGAACCGGTTAGCACGAAGCTAACACCAGACAAGAGTTCCAAACTCCACAGAAACAACAGACCGCGAGACTCGGCAGTGAAATGTGGATATTTCTAACCCCAACTATGCAAATGAACTATCCTAGAATCGACCATGCTATGATACCACCTGTGGCGACCCAACCCGATAATCCTATCCGGGCCGGCCGTCCCGAGTCTAACTCTAGCCAGATTCCATACTTAGAATATTTTTCAGATTTTTCTTTAACTCAAGCATCGGATTCGATTCATAAAAGCCCATTCTTATTGCATAATTATTCAAATTCCAAACGAAATAACAGAGGTTCTTAAACAGAAAACTAACTTAGCCAAATTCGATCTAAGTCATAACAGAAGCAAAGCCAATATCCAGAATACCCATGAGAAATAAAAACCCCCAAACCCAATCCTAATCCACTCTTTCTTCACTGCCTTCAAGTCCGCCTTCAAGACTAAATGTCCCGGATAACTTCTTTACCTGCACACTCCACACATAAGAGAGGCATAAGCATTATCACAAATGCTTAGTGAGTACGGTCATCCCGTACCACCAGCCAATAACAGAAACGCAATCATACATCAGTTAAACAATTCGCATTATTACTTAGCAAGCAAGCACATAATCACGGTTCTATGATCATCTACCCTAACTCGCGGACCATGACTTATGGACTCGGTTCGGCTCTAGCGTGAATCACACATCACATAAGCACGAGACTCGATCCGGCTATCCAAACGAGCTAGTCAGACATCATGTATAAACCACGGTATCCAATACCATTCACAATCACAGAACACATTGATCTTGCTAAGCATAAACACTAACTTACACAAGCAATCAATGAAAACCAGATAACCTAGCATTACTACGGATCTAGCTACCAGCTACAGTCACGCACTCACCTTAGACACAAAGGCAGACGCTACAGTCGGATGCAGTTCGGTGGTTACTCGAACAGATTCAGTGCCAGTCGTACACAGCCGCGTCCTCCCGGCTATCGCTACGGCTACACTCGCGAGATCCAATCTCCTCTCGGATATCTTCCTATCCGTTCACTTTTCCTCGAACCAGAATCTGAATCCCCTCGGAAACAGCACATAACAGACGGATTAGTCGAAAGACTTTAGACATAATCTCAATAAAACTCGTGATATCCCATCACTTACCGAAATCGCTCGGACGGATTCAAAAAGCTCTCGGACGGATTCGACAGGCTCTCGGCTAATCCACAATCCGCTCGGACAAAACTCAGATGACTCGGCCGATCCTCGCCTACGGTCAGATTACACGATTAAAGCTCGGCAGAATCAGATCAGACAGAAATCTCACGATAATAGCCAGCTTACCTCGACTAACTCTCGGACAGATTCGGATATCCCTCGGCCACGGTCGGATATCGCTCGAACACTGTCGGATTCCTCTCGGCTACGATCGCACGCCTTCGACTACGGTCGGATAACGCTCGAACAGAAATTCTTTCTCTCGGCCAAAATCGCCTCTAGCTGCTTTCTCTCGGATAATTCTTCAGAATGATGCGGCTGGCCGCGACAATTCACGAAAATCAGCTTAAATACTCGGTAAAACCTAGCACCCCGGTTATAGTCGACTCGGTTCGGTTTTATGTCGTACATAACCGGTACGATTTAAGTTTGGCTCGAACATGTCCCACATCGTTCGGCCAAATCCACGAGCCGCTCGACTATATTCACGGCCCATGGCCCATCCCGACACTTAGTCAAATTTCCACAAAAACACTCGGTCCCACCACGGTACGGTCCTTGACCTTGCAGACGTACCACAGTACGGTACTTAACCTCACAGACGTACCACGGTACGGTACCACCAACGTACCATAGACGTACCACGGTACACACATAATTATCGAAACGGACGAACCTCAACCATACCAGAACATATGTACAACGGCCATCCCATAACCCGCACGACCATACTCGGGATTTCTGGTCGCGGATGCTACAATTCTCCCCCACTCAGTTTGGATTCGTCCTCGAATCCGGCTCTTCCTCAGGAAGTTTCTCAAACCATTTCGGGAACCTTGTACTCATCCTTGACTCTTTTTCCCAAGTCGTTTGCTCATCGCCATTACAGTCCCATACCACTTTGATCATCTTGACCACCTTACCACGCTTAACCTTCTCCTTCCGGCCAACCACACGGATCGGTCTACCTTCCACGGTCAGATCCGCCTGCAGCTCCGGAGGTGGTTCCGATATAACAATCTCACGTTTGGTCATGTGCTTCCTCAGCTGTGACACGTGAAACACATTGTGGTAAGCACTCATTTCCGGCGGTAAGTCCAACTTATACGCCACTGCCCCAATCCTTTCCAGAATTCGGTACGGCCCCATGTACCTCGGACTCAACTTAGCATCAAACGTTGCTCGGCTTTTACCTTTGTAAGTCATAGCCTTCAGATAAACCAGATCGCCCACACTGAATTCCAAGTCCTTACGGCTTGCACCAACCGAACTCGTCATAGATCTTCTCTTGAGACCTTGAACATCTTCGATTCTGCACAAGTTTCGCACCAACCGGATTTTGCACGGGACCAAAATTTAAACCAATCTGACTACGCACAGATTTTGCACGCATCAGATTCTCAAAGGAACCTTCTTTCAAAACAAAGCTGATAACATCAACATCATCTTCATAGACGTCGTAGATCAGATCGCCATAGATTTCTCTATAAATCTCTTGGCTCTCCTCTCTTTCGACAAAAGGACTTTCGTCCTCGAAAGTATAGATGCAATCACTCATCATCGCATCCAGAACCGTTCTTCGATTAAGAAATCAAAGAGACGCAGCTCTGATACCAACTGATGGAGCGGAAGCTACTACGGATAGAACTAGATCCGTTGATTCTAAGAATACCCGGAAACTAGGTTTGTGAATACTCTTCACAGTGCTTTATCAAAAGCTCTTTAGGGTTTGTGAATACTCTTCACAGTGGTTTATCAAAACCTCTTTTAGGAAATCTCCTTTTATTAATTCATCAAAGTCTGAATACAATCGGAGGCATAAATGACTTATTTATAATAAATCCTAAAACCCTAGATAATTAAAATAGGAAAACTACTAAAATATAGAAAATAAAAATAATACATATTTATCTAAATACAAATAAGTAATAACTGATAGCGCAGAGGCAACGATAAACAGCTCAACCAAGGGATTCTAAGGAATCCTCACTTGGGACCTGCCAGCTCAACCAAGGGACTCGAAAGAATCCTCACTTGGGACCTGCTTCGCTCAATCAAGGATTCAATCCTCACATAAAACTCCATGTATTTATATCCCAAATGTTTTTGAATATTAAAACAAAAATTCACCAAATGTATTTAATTACTAAATTCCAAATTTGTAAAGTCAAGGTCGACATCTTACAATTTCAAATATTGGTGCGTAATTTAGTGTTGATAATAAATAATTTGGTGCCCTTTTCATTTTTGGTGATAAATAATTTTGGCGGATAATTTGTTTATATTATTATGTAATTTTGACGTGTTATTTATTTTAGATAACAAGTTAGAAATTTAAAATGGATTTCTTAGGTCTTAAAGTACTTATATATTTTATTTTTGAAATACATCTAGGATTCATTATAAATATTGAATTTGAAATTTAATATGTGAGATTTTAAATTTAAATACCTGATTTTGTATTTATTTTTATTTTTTGTTGAAGAAAATTTATTAAGTTATTCTATGCAAAAATTGAACATAACAACTTTCGAAAAAAATAAAATCATCCATCTTTTTATCGATACAATTTTATAACAGTAAGTAAAGAATTTATAAACAATGCATGTAACTATATAATTCTTATTTATTAAGGGAACATATCAAAGAGTTATGAATACGACGAGGTTAATACGTTATTTCCATTGATATAGTTAGTTGATTATTCGTTGATAATAACTCTATAGTTACTAGTATTATATAATGTGCATGAGTTAAACGAGTCATTGCCAATTGATAATTTGTTAAGCCCATGAAATTTAATATTGAAATTTAAAATCAATTTTTTTGAGTTGGATTACTTATCTTTCAGATAGGCGATTTATTTTTACCACACACACAAACATAACCATCGAATGTAAGAGGTTCATCATTTAGGATGAACATTAATTTGTTCATGTCTATCTGATTTTGCTTTTGTTGGTGAAGGAAAAAAAATTGAAATTATTTCCTCCCTTTTTTTAACATCCACCTTTATTTATATAAAACTAAAAATTACATCAAAAACACAAAAACTAATAGAAAACAACCATAATTAAGGTTATGAGTAAACAAAAAGTAGTAAGATTTGAAGATCTTTTATTATGAGGGGGCCCGTTTAATTTTCTTCTTAATAATGGCCTTCGATCTTCATATTTTTATTTGTCACCTTTTAGATGAAATTTCAAATTCTTTGTTGCAACAGTAACACCAGTTTCCTCTGATATATAATATTGGCCAAATTCGAAATTTCGGTCTAGAGATGTTTGTCGATGAAGAATTCAATATATTGATTCTTCCGATATAAATAAATATTTTGGGACTGCCAACTTTAAACGATTTTATTAATATCATCATACAATAAAGAGAATGCATCTATCCTTATATATGATTTTTTTTCTTTGATCATATTATTTTATTTTATTACTTGAACTTAACCTACATTTGATACAAAAATAATTATAATACTCAAGCTCAAAGAAAATGTGTAATTTTAATACTGTTTCCGCTTAATTAAATGTATGAATCTAGATATTTATTTATATTTAACCTAATGCATAACTATTAGGGGAATTACTAAAAATGACCTAAAACTTGATTCTTTCTCCAAAACTAGACCTCCTATTGCATGTTTGGCAAAAGTAACTCACAGGGGTAGTGAAATTACAACCCTCACCCTTATGACCAAACAAAAAACGTTTGTGATAATGACGGTTTTACCCTAGAGAAGTCTACTACGAGAGAGTAGACTTCCCGAGTAGACTTCTTGACCTCTCCAAGAAGTCTATTGAATAAAGTAGGCTTTGCGGGTATACTTCCAAAGTAGACTTCTCACCCGTGACTTATACCGCAGAGTAGACTTCTCTCAAATAATTTCCTTGTAATTAATTAAAAAAATTATAAAAAATTAATTTTATAAAAAAACTTTGATAAATAACCAAAACATATACATTTTTCATCTATTAAAAATAAATTTTCAAAAAATGAATCCAATTTAAATCAACATAGCCATATTTGGTTAGAAACCATTACATCTAGAAAAGTCTACTAGAGAAGTTTACTAAATCACTAAATCTCAAATTTTAATAAGAAAACTTATAAAAATAATTTGGTAAAAAAATTATGAACGCAATTAAAACACAGACAATTGGCATCTATATAAAATAAAATTTCATGAATATGTATCAATTTATAAGTTTCATGAGTATTCAGTTTAGAAGGGTTATTGTTAAGGTTTAAAGTATAGGGTATAAGGGTGTAATTGTTAGGGTAAGAAAAAATATTTATATGAATTCATAATTTATGGTTTGGTTAATGATTTAGCGTTGATATGTTTATTATTTTAAATGTAATTTGTGAATATGTTAAGTAAATTAATGTTTAAATATATGTTTTATTGAAAATATTATATTTAGGGTCTATGGTAAGTAGACTTCTCAAGTAGACTTCTCTCGAATAGAATTACACTACACAATAGACTTCTCTAGTATACTTCTCAAGTAGACTTCCAAAGTACACTTCTCTCGTGTGACTTATACTGCAGAGTAGACTTCGCGAGTAAACTTCTCGACTAGACTTCTCTCAAATAATTCCTTGAGAATTAATTAAAAAAACTTATAAAAAAATAATTTTATAAAAAACTTAGATAAATAACCAAAACATATACATTTTCCATCTATTAAAAATAAAATTTCAAAAAAGTAAATCAATTTAAATCAACATAGCCAAATTATGTTAGAAACCAATACATCTAGAGAAGTTTACTAGAGAAGCCTACTAAATCAATAAATTTTATAATTTTAATAGTAAAAATTATAAAAAATAATTTGATAAAAATTATTATGAAAAAAATTTAAAAATAGACAATTGGCATCTATATAAAATAAAGTTTCATGAATATAAATCAATTTATAAGTTTTGTGGGTATACAATTCAAAAAGGGTTAGAGTTGATCAGGTTTAAACTATAGGGTATAAGGGTGTAATTGTTAGGGTAAGAAAAATTATATATGAAATCATAGTTTATGGTTTGGTTGATGATTTAGCGTTGATATCTTTGTTATTTTAACTATAATTTGTGAATATGTTAAGTAAATTAATGTTTTGATATAAGTTTTAATCAAAAATATTTTATTTAGGGTTTAGGGTAAGTAGACTTCTCGAGTAGACTTCTCTCGAATAGAATTATACCACACATTAGACTTCTCTAGTAGACTTCTCGAGTAGAATTCTCGAGTAAACTTCATAAAATACAGCGGGAAATTGAAATTATTTAACAAATTAGGCGGGAACTTTAATAAATTGGGCGGGAACTTTAACAAACTGGGCGGGAACTCAATTTTACCGGTTAATTAGACTTCTAAAGTAGATCACTTCTCTCGAGTACACTTATATTATACAGTAGACTTGTCGAGTAGACTTCCAAAGTAGACTTCTCTCAAATAGACTTATACTACATAGCAAACTTCTCTAGCAGACTTCTCGAGTAGACTTCCAAAGTAGACTTCTCTCGAATAGACTTATACCACACAGCAAACTTCTTGAGTAGACTTCTCAAGTAGACTTCTCTCGAAATTTTTTCTAAATATATAAAGAGAGTTTAACCTAATTGTATTAAAAATAAAGTGCTTCTCTCTCTGTCTAAAATAACGCATCTCTCTCCTCTCCCTCCTCTCTGGCCATGAATCCTTCTCCTTCATTTTTTGATGTCATTCTCATATCTATCATCTCTATCTCACCTTCAAACTCCTCTCACTTGATGGTTATGCTAGTGGTAAGCAAATATGAGCTTTTGTGTTCCTCTTTTTGTTTGCTTTGTGTTCATATTACAAATTTGATCTTATTATTACAGATTTCAAATTATTATTGTAGATCTGGGTTTATTGTTGCAGCTCTAAACTTATTATTTTATAAATTTGGTAGATTTTGTTACAGATCTGAATTTTTTATTGTAGATATGTGTTTATTTTTGCTTATATCACAAACCAGATAATTACTTCGGAAAATGATCCACACAGTGATAATTGCTTTGTTTACAAGCTTTGGTTTTTGGTGTGTAGGAGCTTTATCAGATACATCGGAGAGAAGAAAGCGGCATCTTCAGGCTCCAGTTATAGTTCGCAGGTACATACCATATTTGTTTCTTTTATTTGTTTTAGCCTTACAGTAGTATAATATGAATGAAACTTTAGCTAATTCCTGAATTGTTCCTCAAACATAATAATCTTTCGGGTAACTGCAATTAGTCTTTTTCTTTCATTATCTGTTATGTTTTGTCTAAGCCATCTTTTCCTTATGTTATGTTTTCAGTTTTCCAAAGCATTTGGGAAATTCTACGGCCAATCAAAGGCTGCAACGGCCAACGATGCTTCTGAATCCTCTAAATCACGTGGAGGCGTTCATGATAACTGCATAAAGTAAAAATGTCTTAAGCTAAATTTGCTTTTTACAAAATCACATGCAAGACAGTGTCTCTCTTACTCTTTTACTCCATTGTCTGTTTGAGCCTGACCCATAAATTTACCTAATACTTGCAGTTCCATTGTAAATCTGAGCAAAGCGGGGAGTCCTAAAGTAATGCGATTCAGCACTTCAGGTCAGTCACTAATTTAAACTCATATATTCCCTTCATTGAATCAGCTGATTCATTTGCTCGTTATATTGTTTTGTTATTTATAGGATTGGATGGCAAAATAGCCATATGGGATCTAGAGAACATGCAAGAAGAACTTGACCATCAGCTTTAATAAACACAGAAATAAAACAAATATGGATCACAAGTATGTTTAATTTGTGTATCAGATTTTTGTTTACCCTTTCCTAATTTCCTAATTGTTTATTGTGTAAACCACAACAATAAAGGCCTTATTTTTACTGGTTTGTGTAACAGCGAGGAAGGGCAGGTATTAATAAGTTTGCAAGTTATGCCGTTCCCCTCTGGATCTTTGTAATATCTTGAATGCTTTACGATTGATTCATTATTAGTTATAGCATCTTGTAATCCATTTTTGTGAAGTATATTACACAGTTTATGTTTAGCTTTGCGTCTAATCAAAACCATCTCCAGCTTAAATCAAACAATACCAAACCCAAAACATAAAATTTCTTCAAACTTCTTTCAAGTTCTTGAGAATAAAATATAGTAGATTCTGTCTTCTGAACAATACCCATATATTCCACAAAAATGAAACAAATATGAATCTTCTTGTCTCAGATGATACAAGTATAGTCCAGATGCGTAACAGGCAAAACTAACATTTGGTATGTTCCTGCAATGCAATCATCCTCACTTATTGCGAATTTTACCACCGTCCTTTGTCCTAAGCAACTCCCAGAATACCTATAACTATAAGCTTCTTAAGCATAAACTTAAGATTCAACAAATAAGCTTTTTATGCCGAGAAACACAAATTGAACAATCAACTTTATGTCTCCAAGACCATTTCTTTTCGTCCCATAGGCAATGAAGTTGGCGCTTATGTCGTCTGACAATTATTTTATTTAGGGTTTAGGGTAAGTAGACTTCCCGAGTAGATTCTCGAGTAGACTTCTCGCGTAAACTTCTCTCGAATAGAGTTATACTACACAGTAGACTTTTGTAGTAGACTTCTCTCGAATAGACTTCTGAATGGAAACTTTAATAAATTGGGCAGGAATTTTAACAAATTGAAAATGTAGACTTCTACATTTCATTAGAAGTCTACTACTAATAAGCTAAATACCTAATAAAAGAATAAAATTAATTAAAGCTCATCTATAAAAAAACAAACATGTAAAACTCATACATAAGCAATACCAATAAATAACACAAACTCAAGAGTCAAAAAATAATTTTTATTTAACATAAATTACAGATAAATCAATTATATTAAAATAATTGAAAAGGTAGACTTCTAAACTTCATAAGAAGTCTACTTACTTCTTTGAGAAGTCTACTACTAATAAGTTAAATATCTAATAACACAAACTTTGTTTCCATTTGTTGAAGCATCAGAGGTGGTAATGGATAGGATAACTCCACAATTCCGTTTCCAGCATATAATCCTCTTGTGCCATTTCAAGAAGTTCACCATGTGTGCAACCATCTCTCAAGAAAAAAATTAGCCCCCCTTTGCTATTACCCACCTCGAAATGCCACAATGATTCTTTCATCATCCATTCTCCATAAACTGCTGGTATGTGAGTCATTCTCTCTAAGAAAACAAAATCCAAACCACATTAGAAATAAAAATTGAAAATGTAGACTTCTTGGATTTTTTCGAGAAGTCTACTACTAATATGCTAAATGCCTAATAACAGAAGAAAATTAATTAAAGCTCAACTATATTAAACAAACATGTAAAATTCATACATAAGAAAGACTAATAAATAACACAAACTCAAGAGTCAAATAATAATTTTTACTTTTTATAAATTACAGATTAAAGAATTTTATAAGGAAATTAAAGAAGTAGACTTCATCTAAGTCTGG
>JAHZTW010000099.1:3415117-3499225 GCA_020283515.1 Alliaria petiolata
TGGAAAACACGAAATTCTACTGAAAAATTGACTTACCACTCGTCTTTAGCTTCTTTTCTAGCTGATATCTTCGATTCTTGCCACCACCAAGAAGCTCAATCGCAATGAACGACCAGTTCAGCGGATATAGCAAGATCTAAGTGCTTTAATTTTTTAATAGCTAAATTATAGAGTATTTGGGAAGAAAATAGAGAGAAAATGAAAGAATATAAGCATAAGGCAAGAGACAATGAGCTAACGAAGCTCAAAAATGGGTTTTTGGTGCAATTAAAGCTTCAAATTGGTTGAAAATGGTGGTTGGGTGAATTGATGATGATGGCATTTTCGTGAATAAGTGAGGAAGATGAGGATTATTTGGTCAATTGAATTTCCGAAAATCAAAGAAATTAATTTGAATCAATGGCAATTTCGTAAATAATTGAAAGTGAGAAGGATGGTTTGGAGAGAAAGTGGATAATGTTAAAATTGGAAATTTGATGGGTTAGATTTGCAATTAACCAAGATTCTTAGGTCACTTTTGCAAGTAACCCTAACTATTATTATAAGAGATAAAAATTCAAAAAGAAAGCTATAACTTAGTAAACAATATAATGTATTGATTACACAACTTGATGGAAATATTTTGTAGAGAAAATATCTGATTAAATATTCCCCAAATGTTTGATTTACTGGGCTGAAACTTTTTCAAGTCTTTAAATTATATCGATAAAGTTTAAACTCTAAAAATCAAATAATTAGCGCATTCATTAAATGTTTGATTTGGGACATAAAAGTTACAAAGAAATCTAAAGTTGACTTAATTGAGTAGAGAAACTAAGAGACAATACCAATGATATATCTTCTAACAACATGCCAAAAAATAATTATTTTTCCTAGGTTTTAACCGCATCTGATATCAGCATAGATAGTAGATTCTCTATTTTAATTAAGAAAACATGCCACTAAATGATAATGTGTGCCAAAAATAGATAATCCAGTATATAGCGTGTATCATACGCGAGTAAAACCTATATCCTGTGTTTTTTTTAATAAAAATAGAAAAACAAGTCTTGTGTAAATGAGAGAGAAAAAAGTGTTAACATTTATTGTCTTCATATTTATGAATTTAATGTTTTTATTTTCATAAAACTCTATGTATTTATATCCAAAATGTTTTTGAAGATTAAAACAAATATTAACCAAATGTACTTAATTACTAAATTACAAATTTGTAAAGTCAAGGTCAACATCTTACAATTTTAAATTTTGGCGCATAATTTAGTGTTGATAATAAATAATTTGGTGCCCTTTTCATTTTTTCTGATAAATAATTTTGGCGGATTATTTTTTTATATTAATATGTAATTTTGGCATGTTATTTATTTTAGATAACAAGTTAGAAATTTAAACCGGATTTCTGAAGTCTTAAGGTACTTATATGTTTTTTTTTTAAATACATCTAGGATTCATTATAAATATTGAATTTTAATACTAATATGTGAGATTTTGAATTTAAACAACTTATTGTGTATTTATTTCTTTTTTTGTTGAAGAAAAATTATTAAGTTATTCCATGCAAAATATGTAACATAACAATTTTCGAAAAAACAATAAAATCATCCACCTTTTTATCAATACAATTTTATATCAGTAAGTAAAGAATTTATAAACAATGCATGTAACTATATAATTCTTATTTATTAAGGGAATATATCAAAGAGTTATTAATACGACGAGGTTAATACGTTATTTCCATTGATATAGTTAGTTGATTATTCGTTTGTAATAACTCTATAATGACTAGTAATATATAATGCGCATGAGTTAAACGAGTCATTGTCAATTGATAATTTGTTAAGCTCATGAAATTTAATATTGCAATTTAAAATTAATTTTTTGAGTTGGATTACTTATCTTTCAGATAGGCAATTTTTTTTACCACACACACAAACATAACCATCGAGTGTAAGAGGTTCATCCTTTAGGATGAACATTAATTTGTTCATGTCTATCTGATTTTTCTTTTGTTGGTGAAGGAAAAAAATTGAAATTATTTACTCTTTTTTTTAACATCCATCTTTATTTATATAAAGTTAAAAATTACATCAAAAACACACAAACTAATAGAAAAACAACGATAACTAAAGTTAAGAGAAAAAAAAAATGTAGTAAGATTTAAAGATCCTTTATTATGAGGAGGCCGGTTTAGTTTTCTTCTTAATAATCACCTTCAATCTTCATATTTAGCTGTCACCCATAAGATGAAATTCCAAATTCTTGGTTAGAACAATAACACCAGTTTCCTCTGTTATATAACATTGGCCAAATTCGAATTCCGGTCTAGAGATGTTCGTCGATGAAGAATCTAATATATTGATTCTTCCGATATAAATAAATTAGGACTGCCACTTTAAAGGATTCTACGAATATATATCATCATACAATAAAGAGAATGCATATATCCTTATATATGATTTTTTGTTGATCATATTATTTTATTTTATTTCTTGAAGTTAACCTATATTTGATACAAAAATAATGATAATACTCAAGCTGAACGAAAATGTGTAATTTTAATATTGTTTCCGCTTAATTCAATGTATGAATCTAGAAATTTGTTTATATTTAACCTAATGCAAAACTATTATTATAAGAGATAAAATTTCAAAAGGAAAGCTATAACTTAGTAAACAATATACTTTATTGATTACACAACTTGATGGAAATATTTGTTAGGGAAAATACCTGATTAATTATTCCCCAAATGTTTGATTTATTGAAGGTGAAACTTTTTCAAGTCTTTAAATTATGTTGATAAAGTTTAAGCTTGAAAAATCAAACAATTAGCGCATTTATTAAAGGTTTGATTTGGAACATAAGAGTTAGAAAGAAATATAAAAGTTGACTTAATTGAGTAGAGAAACTAAGAGACAATACCAATGATATATCTTCTAACAACATGCCAAAAAAAAATTATTTTTTCTAGGTTTTAACCGCATCTGATACCAGCATACACAGTAAATTCTCTATTTTAATTGAGAAGACATGTCATTAAATGATAATATGTGCGAAAAATAGATAATATACTATGTAGCTTGTATCATACGAGTAAAACATATATCTTGTGTTTTGTTTTATAAAAGAGTGCTGTGCCGGAGATATCCGAGACCCTAATACAAAACCCAAAATCGAGGTCCTAAACAATACAACAAAAAATTTGAATTTTTTTCTTTATCAAAAAAGTGTAAAAAAATCATAGGCCCTATTCAAATGTTTCAAATATGTATTTTGATGCATGGCTCTGGAAAAAAGTGTTAACATTTATTGTCTCCATATTTATGAATTTAATATTTTTATTCTCATAAAACTCCATGTATTTATATCCAAAATATTTTTGAAGATTAAAACAAAAAATTAACCACATGTACTTAATTACTAAATTTCAAATTCGTAAAGTTAATGTCAACGTCTTACAATTTCAAAATTTGGTGCGTAATTTAGATTTTGATAATAAATAATTTGGTGCGCTTTTTATTTTTGCTGATAAATATTTTTTGGCGGATAATATGTTTATATTAGTATGTAAACCCTTAACCCTAAGTTTAACCCTCGTATTTCTTCACGAGTCTTTAGCCTTTTGGTTTAGTTGTGGGAATCTCTAACGTAGAGTATTAAACCCCTTAACTTTTATTTTTGGAATCTCTAACACGGAGTCTTAGACCCCACTTCCGGAATCTCCAACACAGAGTTTTACACCTCTTGATTTTAATTTCGGGAATCTCTAACACGCAGTTATAGACCCCTTAGTCCGTTTTTGTTAATCTTGTTCGGAAATATACGTTTTTCCTTTTTAACAGATTCATTTTATGTTTTCGATAAGACTGGTTATTTAAGACGCAAGTGGTTACCCGAGACTTATCGTTTCAAATTTCTTCCATTATTTAAGGCATGTGTTGATGGGAACATAAAAACCTTTTTCTGCCTATAGATTGTTTTTCCAACTCGCGGCCGAACCACAGTAAATTTTTGTTTTTCCAACCGATATCCTAGATGAAGTCTAACACATTTCTTCCATCTAACAACTTAACAAAGACCATTTCATGGTCTTACTCAATCACGGTTTAACTAGCTACACAGTAAAATAGCAATAAGGCTTTTATGTTGATGGGAACATAAAAACCTTTTTCTGCCTATAGAATAAGGCTTACGCCTTCTTCCTTTTCGTCACTTTCGCTTCATAAAGTTGGTGATTCTTCTTAGGTAAAATCCTCCACTTGAAAATTCATGTTGTAAATGTTTTAATTTGAAAGTGTTGTTGTTATTGATTTACCTTAACTAGCTACACAGTAAAATAGCAATAAGGCTTTTATGTTGATGGGAACATAAAAACCTTTTTCTGCCTATAGAATAAGGCTTACGCCTTCTTCCTTTTCGTCACTTTTGCTTCATAAAGTTGGTGATTCTTCTTAGGTAAAATCCTCCACTTGAAAATTCATGTTGTAAATGTTTTAATTTGAAAGTGTTGTTGTTATTGATTTACCTTTCCTAGCAATACCCGCCATTGTTGTAGCTCATAGCAGTGATTGGTCTTCCCCGAAAGTGAAACTGAAAGGTTTTTCCCCGAAAGTTCCCTTTCATCTTTCCACATATGTAACAAGGGCACTTTGGCGCCTCGCAGTTGGATCTGTTGGACACAGTCGTATTTCAGTGCTAAAGTATGGACTTTTTGTTTGCCTTGATCTCTTCTTTCTCTTAGTCGCTATTTGTTCCTTATTTACTTCTTTTAAGACCATATACCGCCTTAGTTTTTGGAGGTGAGTATTGCTTTGAGGTTGAAGGGAAGCTGAGTGATCAGTGGAGGGAGTACACGAGGAAGATGGCTTCCTTTGAGCCCCCTTGAAAGTTATACTAAGGTTGAGATACTTGAAGTAGAAGGTTTTGCTCAAACTCCTCCTTTTTCTCGACCCTCATCAGATGAAGTCGACATACATATGTTTTTTTTTGTTAGAAATTATGTTTAATCAAAGAGAATGTATATGGCATTTGCGCCTCCTTTTATTTCATGAATAAAACTCTTCCTTAATTTAATATTGTTTGTAGTTGCACTTCTTAAGTTGCCTACCTACCCATTAAATCCCACTTTTTCTACTTTGGGACTTTCCAATCTTTGTCTTCTTTTTTACCGTCTCCGACTCGATATGTGGTTTGACCCACGAGGCGAAACTGTCTTTTTATTTTAGATTTTCGGCGAGTGATCCGATCGATCTGGATCCTCTTATGACTTTTACTCCTTTCGAAGTAGGCAATTTGATGCACTAGTAATATGTAGAGGGGATTGCCCTCATTGAATTTATCAAAGCAGTTCCCCAAATTGCATTGTAAGGAGTTTTGTTGTTCACTACGGAAAATTCCACCATTATGAGCTGAGACTGGCAGTTTGATTGTTCTGATTGAGCTTGCGGTGTCGCCGTTAAATCCTATAGAGTTGACGTCGCGCCTTGAATGTGTTTTTCGTCGATACCCATTTGTCTCAAGGTTTCCAGGAATATGATAATTGATGAACTACATGTATCAATGAGAATTCGTGAGACTTCACAATCATCCATGATATCGAGACTTATTGTGAGGACACCTTCATCAAATTTGTCCAACTCTACTCGATCTTCTTCGGAGAAAGTCACTTCCACTACAGGAGACATTAGTTAGTCGTTAGCTTTTTCTGTGTTTGCACGTCTGATGTTTCTTTATTTATCTTGTTGATTTTCTGTAGAGATTTGATCCACCAATGATAAGGTTGATTCTTTTTTTCTTTTGCTCATGATCTTCTTACCTCGATCTCTTTGGAGTTTCCTTTCTTTGATTTGAAGTCGTTGGTGTTAGAGCAATGATTCGCACCCCCTCTAAAAAGCCTATCATTAATTGAGCTCGACCCATTTCAAAACCCTAAAAGGCTTTCGCCTCTTAGGTCGGCTTAGATAAAAGAAAATCTTTCATTTATCTTGATCCATTCCGGAAAAGCGTTAGGTCGGCCTTATCAAAAAGGAAATCTTCCTAATCCGAAAAGGAAGGAGATCCTCTGAAGACCGACTTAGTTCAGCTATAAATAAAGAAACCTCTTTAACAACCAAGGAGGCGGAAATCTCCCAAGGATCTCCACACTTGGAGAAAACCTAATATGTCTACCTCTCTAGTAATTGAACTACGTCTCGCTTGATCCTTTCTAAAAGGTACGTAGGCAGCCTTTCATAAGGTTCAGCTGTTTCTCAATAAAAACCCCTATCTGATTCAGAAATCGAAAGAGAAAGACCTAGGGCAAACTTAGCAACTCATCGCTTAAACGCTTTAGGTTTCTTCTCTTTCAAGTTTAGGTCGGCGTTCTTATTCCGACGACCTAAATTCACCGTGTACCTCTCGAGCTCCGGCTATTTTTCAATAAAGATCTATCTTTAAACCCATTAACTCTTATTTTCTTCTTTAAGCCGATTTGAGTTATTACATTTGGCACCGTCTGTAGGGAATAAGAGACTCAATCTGTACGAAAAACCGCGGAGCTCGAAGATGGTTGAGACTACTCCACTAACCGACCCGAAGGCCACCGACACCGAAAACCGATCTGAAAAACAAATACCATGTCGGACCGAAGACAACAACGCCATTGATCGGTTCGTCGACCCGATATCAGGTCGGGCTATTGATCCAGAAACATGTTTACCCGTCGCGGAAGAAGACGATCAGCACCGCATTGACGACATGGAGCGCGTTAACCCGCCGCCTGGAGTGCAGAACCTGCCGGAGCCACCACATGTTAACATAACCGACATGATGAAGACCTTCTCGGCCCAGACCAGAAGGGACTCGACGATCGCCTCGATCTGCTCAGGGCCGAACATGAGCTCTTCAAGACGATTCCACTCCAAAACTCTCTTCTAGTCGATCAAGTTTCTTTAAACGACCCCTACCTAAATCAGCGCTACCTAGATGGACAATCACCCTCGAGAATTAGAAGATTAAGAGCAATCAGCACTCCCTTATACAAATTTCGATCGTCAGCTTTCACAGCTACGCAGCTCATTGGTCTATCAGCCAGACAACTCGTCAGCTTTCACAGCTACGCAGCTCGTCAGCTTTCACAGCTACGCAGCTCGTCAGCTTACACAGCTACGCAACTCGTCAGCTTAAACAGCTACGCAGTTCGTCAGTCTTTCAGCCAGACAGCTCGTCAGCCTTCACTGCTACGCAGCTCGTCATCCTCCCAGCAATTCAACTCGGCAACTTTCTTAGTAAAGCAACTCACCAATCTCACACCTAGACATCTCTTCAGATTCGCCTAGCTGACCTTACATGAACTACAAATGGTGTGACTTGGGTTCTTGCACCATCGAGGTAGATCACGCTTTCAACTCATCTTCTTTGAGATGGTTGTTTCAGTTGGTCTCCTTGAAACGGTTGCTTCAGTTCGTCTAGGAGTTTGCTTCAATTCGCCTACTTGAGGATGATCGCTTCAGCACATATTTAAGATGATCGCTTCAGCTCGTCTTCTTTAAGGCGTCCACTTCAGCTCGTTTTCATTAATGAGTTCTTTTTAGCTCGTCAGCCTTAAAGCTATCTTGGTTGCAGCTCATTACACTCAGGTCGTTCTCCCCAACGTCACCTTCAGGTTGCCACCCTCAGATCTTCACCCTCGGGTCATCCTTTAAATAAGGTCCTCCTTTAAATCAGGTCCTCATCCTCAGGATGTCACCCTCAGGTCATCCTCCCCAACGTCACCTTCAGGTCGTCACTCTCAGATCTTCACCCTTGGGTCGTCTTTTAAATCAGGTCCTCATCCTCAGGATGTCACCCTCAGGTCGTCCTCCCTAACGTCACCCTCAGATCTTCACCCTCGGGTCGTCCTTAAATCAGGTTGTCGCCCTTCAGGTCGTCTTCTTCAGTTCGTCCTCAGGTCATCATCTTTGAATCAGGTTGTCGCCCTTCAGGTCGTCGCCCTTCAGTTCGTCCTCATGTCGTCGTCCTTAAATCAGGTTGTCGCCCTTAGGTCGTCTTCTTCAGTTCGCCCCCCTCAGGTCGTCGTCCTTAAATCAGGTTGTCGCCCTCCAGATCGTCACCCTTTAGGTCGTCACCCTTCAGGTCGTCGCTCTCAGGTTATCGTCCTTAAATCAGATTCTCGCCCTCACGTCGTCGTCCTTAAATCAGGTCGTCGCCCTTAGCTCGTCTTCAAAACGCCGCCTACCTGAAACACACCAAGAGAAGACGTACGCCTTCAAAAAAAAAACACTCGCATTATCGAGCTAGCTCACGCTCAAACTCTCATCTCATTCAACAATTCCGACGTGATAAAAAGTCACCGGTTCTACCACAACCGTCTAACAAAACCTATAACGACATCACCACCAGTGTAATAACCCGGTCGAGAGCTAAGAGCGTTCGTGCTGAGGACGGCCGAGTTTTGGCCAAGGGAAGGTCCAAAAATCAAAAGTCAAGAATCGAGTCGAGAGTACTTGGATCGACATGTTTGGCCAAGATAAGCACTTAGGTCGTAGAGTTTAAGAGAATAGTAGATTTAATCCTAAGTTAGCCAAGGACCATCATTTCAGCCAAGGTGGATAGCCTAGGTGGTCGGCTAAACTGTAAAGGACGAGCTAGGACAAGCAAGCACGAGGTGTCCATCAGTGTTTGGTCATCATTGATCATTGGATAAGCACGGATTAGGATAAGCACGAGGTGTCTATGGCTATTCCGTCCTTATACATCAGATGGACTGCTATTCCGTCTTTATACATCCGGAAGACTGCTATTCTGTCTTTATACATCCAAAAGACTGCTATTCCGTCTTTATACATCTGGAAGACTGCTATTACGTCTTTATACATCTGGAAGACTGCTATTCCATCTTTATACATCCGGAAGACTGCTATTCCGTCATTATACATCCGGAAGACTGCTATTTCGTCTTTATACATCCAAAAGACTGCTATTCCGTCTTTATACATCCGGAAGACTGCTATTCCATCTTTATACATCCAAAAGACTGCTATTCCATCTTTATACATTCGGAAGACTGCTATTCCGTCCTTATAGATCAATGGATAAGCATGGCCTTGAAGCACGAGGTGTCTGCAACAAGTTTTGGCCTTATTGATGAAAGGATAAGCTTGAACCTGGTAGTGACTAGTGTCACGTTGGAATTGGTCAGGTCACCTTCGACCTTATCCATCCATCCTCTATAAATAGCTCCCTAGAGCCCCATTCCTTAGTCATTTCCTCAAGTTCAAAGTTAGACAGAAACTCTTAGAGAGAGAAATAGAAAGGAGTAGAGAGAGAAAGTGAGAGCATTCAGGTAGAGCTTTAGAGCAAACGGAGGTATTGTGGCGAAGCGAAGATCCATCTGTGGTAGTGAAGTCTAGTCTAAAAACCGTTCAGCCGAAAGCACTGTGAGTTGTGGTGATGTGTGATTGCGTGTTTTGTTTGCAAGATTTTGTGATGGTTGAGTTATTTTATTATGATACGTTATTGTTGTAAATTGTCCTTATTACGTGTGAGATTCTATGACTACTTAGCTGAGTTTTTATGGGGATTGGTGATGAGATGTGTGGCGGTTAGATCCTACCTCTTGCGGACTAGGAGGAACGGGGTTGCAGCCTATGGCCGAGCACTATCCGACGGGATAGCCGGGGCAGCCGTATAAATTCGGACCCTGGGTTGGTGATGTTCTGTCTCGCGTGCCTTTCTGGCCATGAGATGGGTGTTCATGGGAGGGATAGGATCGAATAGGCAAGGCCTTTGGTGATGGTGTGGTGGTGAAAGAGTGGCGACGACGTGATTGTTTTTGCTAACGCTGACTTTGTGTGAATTGCTTGTTGTGTGTTATTTTGGGTTTTGGGATGGGGAATTGTTGTTTCTGTTTAGGGGAGCCATGACTCACTGAGCGAGTAGCGGTCATCCCTCACTTTGTTTTGCAGGTAACCAATAGTCAGGAAACCAGTAGAGAGAAGCAAGGAACGCTAGGCCGCTAGTGTTGGTTTTTGTTGCCTTTGTAAATAAACGTTTGATGGCTGTTGTATTATCTTTTGGGCGTTAGGCCGATGTGTGAAAGTTTGTTGTATGTTTTGTGAAACCTTAATATATGAATAAATAAAGTTTATTTTTATATTCTCCGGTTTCATCTGATATTAGTCTTGTCCGGGCTAACACAGCTCTCGGCTTGGGTACGGGTTGGCAAGCCTTAGGCCTTGGTCGAGAGGGTCGAATATCGCGGATGGACCGGCCGCGGCTTTGGATTCGTTCTGAGGTCCTGGCTGGACCGTTTGTGATGTTCGGCATTGTGGCATCTTCGCTTTGGTTTGGGCCGGATGGTTGGCCGTGCATGTTCTTGTTTGATTGTTGCGCGGCCGATCGATTCAAATCCGACCTAGATCGCGTCAGGGGTGTTACAAAATAGTGGTATCAGAGCATGGTTCATGATCATGCTACATTGGGACTTGGTTTTCAAACGTTTTATCGAGTCAAAATGAGTCGCAAAGGCAACTAGAAAAACTGGTACGTTCCTTGCATTTTAGGTAGATGGGATTAGAAATTTCCTTTTGCTGATGGAAATAAGCGATTCAAATGGAGGGAAGACGTGGAGTCCATCAGCCAGACATGGAGAGGGAAGAGAAGTTAATCCTTAGGTCTAGATAAACCCTACCCTTCATGACCTTTCTAAGGTCCCCAAAAAGGTAAGTATGGGTGCTAATTCTTTTGAATGGTTAATTGTGTGATTGCTTGCATGGTCTTGTGTTGAGTGAATTTGGTTAGGAAATCCTTAGACCCTTTCTTAGAAACCATAGAAACTTACCCTTAGGGTTTAGCAAACTGTAGCGACCCGACCCGGATTTTCTAACTCGCGGCCGAACCACAGTAAATTTTTGTTTTTCCAACCGATATCCTAGATGAAGTCTAACACATTTCTTCCATCTAACAACTTAACAAAGACCATTTCATGGTCTTACTCAATCACGGTTTAACTAGCTACACAGTAAAATAGCAATATCAAGCGTCAGCTAAACCATACCTTGGCCACATCGCATGATCCATGAACGTCCCATACCGTCCAGACCTCATCCATAACTTCAAACATGCTCACGCTCCTGCTGACCCAGCCACGGTGCTGGCCAACCTACGAACACATCTCCCCCCTGTACTTAGTCACTCAACCAACCATCCCCACATGACCAAGTACAAAAGAGAGATGGCTCGGATCCCCGATCCCTTGCACCTCCAGACACGATCAGCTTGATCTACAGGCACGATCCACACGATCGCCAGACACGATCCATCCGATCGCCAGAACACGATCCACCTGATCGCCAGTCAACCCAGTCACGATCAATCATGATCGCAAGTAAGCCCAGTCACGAACAACCCTGGCCATATCCACGTTCTCATGACCACGGTCGTGATCCTCTCGGCTATCTCTCGAACATAGTCGAATTCTCTCAACTATCTCTCGGCAGAATCACTTTCCTTCGATGAAAGTCTTGGCAGAACGATTCCCGCTCGGTGAAACTCGATCAGAACACAATTCTCTCGGTGGTAGTCACGCACCTCTCGGATATAGTCGACTCGCTCTCGACTAGCTATCGAACACATTTGGATCGCCTCGGCTATCGCACAGCCATGATCAGATTCTCACGGACAACTCTCGGACAAGGTCACACGCCCCTCGGACGCAGTCAACTAGTCCTCGAACACAATCGGCTCACCTCGGCTATCGTACAGCAACATTCTGATTCGGTCGGAGAACTCTCGGCTACGGTCACACGCCCCTCGAACACAGTCGACTCGCTCTCGACTAGCCTCGGCTGAACACAACCACGGTCGGATCCTCTCGGATATCTCACGATCCGCTCGGACAATCCTCGGATAACTCGCTCCCTCTCGGTAAAACATCAAATCAGAACGATTTGTCGGATCATATTCGAATAGAACTTCCTATCTCTCGATGAAAGTAGGAATGCTCGGACGATCCCTCGGATGCCATCGAACACGCGCGGATAGACTCTCGTACACAGTCGAACACGTTCGACTACGGTCAATCTTCCTCGGACGCAGTCGAACACGCGCGGATAATCTCTCGGCTAAAATCGCCTTCTTGACATTTCTCTCGGATATTTTCGCAGAAAAATCACGAAAATCCCCTTTTATACTCGTCAAACCTAGGTATCCCGGTTATAGTCGATGCGCCTCGGTTATGGCCAATTTACTCAAACATATTCGGTCTGATTTAAGTCGCCTTGAACATGTCCCACATCGCTCGGCCATTGTAGCGACAATTCCTTTACCGCCTCGGATATGTCCATTCTTTGCCGACTAAACCCACGGCCCATTGTCCATAACCTCACGAACATAGTCATGGTACAGTCCATACCCTCACGGACAGTCGAACCTCACTCGACTCAGAACAAATTTACATCGGTCATCCCATGACCCACTCGACCATAATAAGAATTCTTGGTCGCGGATGCTACAACTTTCCCCCACTCAGTTTGGATTCGTCCTCGAATCCAGTCCTTCTTCAGGAAGTTTTCTCAAACCAATTCGGGAACTTTATACTCATCCTTGACTCTACTTCCCAAGTAGTTTGCTCATCGCCATTACAGTCCCAAACAACTTTGATCATNAGAAGATATGCATTGATCTCTACAATGGAAGCAAAGATCATGGGATTCGAGCATCTCAAGGAGTTATATGGAGAGGATCCTGATTTTGGAGAACTATACAAGCAATGCACCAGAGGAGCATTAGGACCTTTCTACAGGCATGAGGACTTTCTGTTTAAAGACAAGAGGCTGTGCATTCCACAGAGTTCTATGCGTGAGCTAATAGTTAGGGAATCACATGGAGGTGGACTCATGGGGCACTTTGGCATAGACAAGACTCTAAGCATTGTGACTGAGCACTTCTTCTGGCCTCATCTTAATCGTGATGTTGAGCGTTTCTGCTCCAAATGCATCACTTGCCTCAAAGCAAAATCCTTGTCACATCCTCACGGTTTATATATTCCATTACCTATTCCTGACCTACCATGGGTAGATATATCTATGGATTTTGTTTTAGGTTTGCCAAAGATCAGAAACAAGGATTCAATCTTTGTAGTAGTAGACAGATTCTCAAAGATGGCGCATTTCATCCCTTGTGCCAAGACAAATGATGCTACTCAGATTGCTGACATCTTCTTTAAGGAGATAGTGCGAATACATGGTCTTCCCAGAACCATTGTATCAGATAGAGACACCAAGTTTCTCAGCCACTTCTAGAGAACCTTCTGGAGGAAGCTAGGAACAAAGCTCCTCTTCTCAACTACTTGCCATCCACAAACAGATGGGCAAACTGAAGTTGTAAACCGCACTCTCTCCACCCTTTTAAGGGCCACGGTTGGTAAAAACTTAAGGAATTGGCTTGATTGTTTACCTTTCATTGAGTTTGCCTATAATCGTGTTCCACACTCTGCTACTAAGATCTCGCCATTTGAGATTGTGTATGGTTTCAGGCCATTAGCTCCAATAGATCTTACACCACTGCCACAGAAAGAACAGGTGAATCAAGATGGAGTTAGCAAAGCAGATAGGATGAAGAAGATGTTCCAGAAAGTTAAGGAGAACATAGAGAAGAGAAATGAGCATTACAAGAAGAATGCTGACAAGGGACGCAAGGAAATAACCTTTGAGCCTGGAGATTGGGTCTGGTTACACATGAGGACAGAGAGATTTCCAAACCAGAGGAAGTCTAAGCTTATGCCAAGAGGAGATGGGCCATTCAAAGTCATCAAGAAGATCAATGAAAACGCCTATCAGATTGAGCTTCCAGGTGAGTTTAACATCTCTAGCAATGTTTCTGACTTATTGCCTTTTGATGCAGGATAATCAGTTCTGAGGACAGAACCTTTACAAGGGGGAGAGGATGATACAAGTATGGATACCAGCATTGATGCTACTATTGAAGTTCCCATCATGAAACAAGCACCAAGGACAAGATCAGGAACTAAGGACTTGACTGAGAGCTTTAATCAAGCCGTGGAGACATTACTTACCAGCAAGGAACTAGAAGACATCACTTCTCAGCTCAACAAGTTAAGCATATCCAGAGAAGCAGCACTTGCAAACATGGAGCTTGAAACTCACGGCATTATACAAGCTCATGAAACAAGCTAAGAACATCCAGAAGCTGATTCAAACGGTCCAGGTATGAAAACTTTAAGTTATATCAAAGTATGGCCGGTTATTCAAGAGGAGAAAGGAGTGTCCTTATTTAGCATTAAGCTACTTAAGTGAAAGCCCCAAAACTCATCATTCCATCTAAGCCAAGGTATGTGCATTTCATTTCATTTCCATATGATTATTTGGCTAATAAAACTTTGGTTTATTTCTGTTTAAGCTTAGTAGTTTTTATTTCCTTTCTTTTAGTAGCTAAGTCATATGTTAGCCAACATTTTCTTTTTATATTAGAGTAAGGCATATGTTTGGCCATTTTTATTTACATTTCAGTTTTAATGTAATTTGCTTCAAAGACCCCTAGAAGGGCATAGCTGTTTGGACCAGTATATAATGTCCCCTCTCACAGCAGTGTATTTTTAACCTTGATGAAATAAAGCAGAACTTTCTGGTAAAAGAAAAACCCTAGTTTCTCTAAAGGCTTGTGCGATTCAATCCTTGAGAGTTTCTTGTCTTATCAAAGCTTATACCCATAAAGCTTTGTGGCGGCTTCAATCCATTGTTACTTATTCATAAATCCATCCCTTGATCAATCCAGAAAGAGTTGAACAGCCATCTGTATTGATCCCACACTCGATCCATATCACTCCATTCACCATCCCTAGATCTAGCTGAGAGAGTTGAACAGCCAGCAACTAGATCCCATCCTCCACNTCTTATGGAAACAAATACATCTTGGTAGCTGTAGACTATGTCTCCAAGTGGGTCGAGGCTATTGCAAGCCCTACCAACGATTCAAAACCGGTGGTCAAGCTCTTTAAGACCATCATTTTCCCATTGTTTGGTGTACCTAAGGTGGTAATAAGCGATGGGGGCAGCCACTTCATCAAAAAGGTTTTTGAGGGGCTGTTGAGGAAACATGGGGTGAAGCATAAAGTAGCAACCCCTTATCACCCACTGACCAGTGGCCAAGTGGAGGTATCAAACCGCCAGGTCAAAACCATCTTGGAGAGAACCGCGGGGGTAACAACGAAGGATTGGGCAAGTAAGCTTGATGACGCCCTTTGGGCGTATAGAACCGCTTTCAAGACACCCATTGGGACCACGCCATTCAACCTCCTCTATGGAAAATCTTGTCACCTCCTTGTTGAGTTAGAGCACAAAGCACTTTGGGCTGTGAAGCAAATGAATTTCAATCTTAAGAAATCCCAAGAGAGATGACTAGTGCAACTTAATGAGCTAGATGAGTTGAGGATGGATGCTTATGAAAGTGCCAAGATCTACAAAGAAAGAACAAAGGCCTTTCATGACAAGAAGCTGGTACTTAAAGAGCTCAAGGAGGGAAGCCTGGTGTTGCTCTACAACTCTCGGTTGAAGCTGTTTCCCGGGAAGCTCAAGTCTAGATGGTGCGGACCGTTTGAGATTAAAGAGGTGCTACCATATGGGGCGGTTACTTTGATTGGTACGGGAGGAGAAAGCTTCACGGTGAATGGGCACAGAGTCAAGCCCTACATGGCGAATGACTGCGGCAAGGAGAGCACCACACTACTTCTCCAAGATCCCCCACTAGCCTAACCAAGTAAAGTCGAGCTAATGACATTAAACAAGCGCACTTGGGAGGCATTCCCATGCCTATCATTGTACATATTTTTGATTTGTTTCTGTTTCAATTTTATGCTTTTTAGTTTAAGTGTGTAGGTACAAGGAGTTTAAGACCAGAAATCTTGCTCTCGGATTCACCAAAGACAAGGAAAGGGGAGCAAGAGGCAATAGATCGAGTGACAGATCGATCAAATTTCTCGATCCCCATCCAGGAATCGATGAGACGATCAATCGAGCCACTCGATCCGGACACGATCGAGTAAGACGATCGAGTGATTCAGTCGATTTCGAGAGGATGACCCACCCATGCGTTCAACTTGAAAAACAAACGGGATGTGGATCGACTGATATCACTCAATCTTCGAACTTAGAACGATGTCAAGATCGACCAGCCTACTCGATCTCTGTACAGAGATCGATTAGAAGATCGATCAACATACTCGATCCCGGCTAGAACGACCTCACGATCGACCAAGGAGCCCGATCTAAGGAGTGTGACCACAACCACGAAGGGTCCTAAAACGAGACGAACAGTCGATCTGAGACTCGATTTAAATCAGAACGAATCGACGATCGACCCAGACACGCGATTCCAGGAAGAACAAGCATGAGATCGAGGTCAAGATCGACCGATTTGACTCGATCTCTGATAACCGGTTTTTTCCGTGATCAAAAACCTTAGTATGCTCATGTCATTGCAATACTTAAGGGTCAATCCAAATTGGGGCTGAACAATACTAAGAATACACAAGCTTTATGTGAATCTAAATGAAATCCGAATAATTGGGGGTAAATCCGAAATAAAATGATTGCAACTACAGAAATACTTGGAAAACTATTTTAAAATCCCAGGAGGGATGTCTACTAGCTAGCTAAAGACTTCTAAGAACTTTAAACAAGCAACTACCAGTTTTAGAAAATCGAAATCTAAGATGCGATAAAACAGAGAAAATCTAGCTAAGGAAAAGGATTTTTGAAAACTAGAAATAAAAATCTAATGACCTTGAAACTTTACCAGGGTGAGAAATACACTACTTAGGGAATTCTAAAATACTATAAGATGCAAGAACACTACTTTACGAATTTATAAAACTATTACACAAGGAAAAGACTACTAAATGACTTTCAAGCTAAAAGATCAAGACTTTGAACTAAAGGAAATTGATTTTGTGTTTTTAAAAACTAAGGAAGGATTTTGCGTTTGGGGATCATGTTTAAAGGGGTTCAAGTTCGAGTCTTTGGGTTTTATAAAAGTAGATCTACTCATTTCTTATGAGCTTTCTCTAGACCTTGAGAAACTAGCCTAGTTTTACCCATGGTTTGTGGTGTAAAACCTTTTCTCACTCCTTCCTCCTAACCCATTGATCGTGGTGGAAAGAAGAGGCCAGAAACGTGATGTTTAGATCTCAAACAGTGGTCTTACTAACCCCCCTCGCATCTATGGTGTGTAGGAAGGGATGAGTTAGTATCTTGGGCTTGGTTTTAAGGGATTCCCTAGAACTTTCTAGGAACAAGAAATCCCTGGAATCATAGAAGTCTTTCTCAAGATCTTCTAGCCTTAAACCCCCAAACCCAAGAAGAGACTTTGATTAAAAACTAAAGGAAACCAAAGCTCAAACCATTAAACCCCCCTTAATCTCCCCAAAACGCAAAACCAAGGAGGATTACTCACTCCTCATGATCGAACCACCCACAAACATAAGTTTAGATGGATTCAACATGTTCGGATTAAGCAAAGAAAGAGGATTGAAGCAATAAAAACTAGAAATACTTGGATTTAAATCAAGAAGTACAAGGTTTTTCAAAAGAAGAAAACTTAGAACATGAAAAGCTAGAGAGAAAAATGGTGGCTAGACCTAAAGGGGAAAGATGATAATTAGAATATGCTTGCTTGATCCCAAAAGGATTAGCTGTCTCCTCCAAAAGTGGTCCCCCACAAAAATACAAAAAGCAAAAAGCATAAAGCAAGAAACAAGAGGATAAGGCGGCGCCTGGCGTCAGAGATCGAGCTCGGTAGTCGATCTCTCGGGTCGATCTGGAGTTGGTCGAGTAACTTGGTCGATCTCCCTACTCGATCTCCTTGCCGTCCATGCGAACGTTTCGCCTCAGTCGATCTTCCCACTCGATCTCCCAACTGATCTGGTCAGCTACTCGATCGTCTACTCGATCTCATCTAGATCGAGTGTTTTGGTCCGATCTGCTCCTCGATCTCAGCTCCATTCTTCTTGTGCGAGTCCTTCTTGGTGCTTCCACGAACTCCTGAGCCATCCTCTCGAACATTCCTCAAACTCCAGCATAGATTCCCAAGCTCCAAGTACCAAACAACCTGAAAAGAATGCAAATATGAAAGGAACTATGCAAATGCAAATGCAAGGAGTCCTAGGACCTAAAATGTTGTAAATGATGCAAACTAGGCTACAATGCGGGATTTATAGATGAAAACATATCCTAAATGCAAGCTAAATATGCAAAATATGAGAGTATATCAATCTCATGCCAAGGTTGGTTTAAATCCCCCTTCTTTCTATTTCCCTCTCAATTTGAATTTGAATTGTGCTTAAGGGCAGCATCTTTGACCACAAAAAACGTGCCTTGACCACAATTTTCGAAAACCACTTGCTTGCATAAGTCTAAAATTTATTTTCTTTATATAATACCATGCGTCACACTCACTCTACACTTGCATAAACACATAAATTTTCTGAAATAGAGTGTGAGATTTGTTTTTGCAAAGAAAAGAGCATCTATTCCCCATCTTGTTTCAAGGTATTTCGAATTTTTGAATTTTATAATCAGATTTTCAAAAATTTCCTTTTTATTGGGAGAATTAGATGTTATTTGATAGGGATTAGGAATACCTTTTAGAAATATCTTGATATTAGGGAAATTTTATTGATTTGGTCTTATCTCAATAGAATTTCCTCTTTTATTTACTGTTATAATTGAAACTATCCCTAAAAATCTAGGATTTATATGCATTAGGGTTTTCTCTTGACCTTGTTTTTGCTATCTCATTCGCCACCTATCCTCACTTTCTCCTTGAGGCTTGAATTTCAGGAACAATGACACACAAGAAGAGAAGCAGAGAAGCGGCTCAAGAAGGGACACAACAAGTGGTGGAAGAAAGGGTTAAGTGGAGCAAGGAAGAGAAGAGCGCAAGGGAGCATTTGGGAAGGTTGCTGTTTGAGCCCACAAAGTTTGCAAGTAGGGACCTCTTGCAAAAGATGGGGTTGTTGGAGGATGTTGATATGCTGCTCATAGACATGGGATTGGCTTGCCTCTCAAGGATGGATTGTCCAACATACCCCGAAGCCACGCTCCACTTCCTTTCAACATTGGATTTCACTTATGAAAATCCGAGTATCAAGACTCCATCCGAGGGGCATATCACGTTCAAAATAAGGAAGCAAGCCTACCACCTCTCCATCTCTGAACTTTGCCAAGCCTATGGTCTCAAGGCTGACGCCTCACTTGTGGAATTCCCACGGCTCAAATCGGCAAATTCCCTATGGAACTTGGTGAGCGATGGAGACTACGCGCACAACACCGCCAAGATCAAGAAGGTGTGAAATCCTGTGCTAAGGTACACCCTCAAGTTGTTGGGCAACACGTTTAGTGGGAGATCCACAACCTCAACAGTGACCAGGAACGAGTTATGCTTCCTCTTCCAAGGAGTGAAGAAGATAGTGTGCAATGGTGAGGAAAATGAGAGCCCTTTGGCGGATGAGCTTGGAGACGACGTCAACTACGGCTGCATCTTGGCCTCCTCTTTAGTCAAATACAAGGCTTGGGCAATTAGGTGCAAGGCAACCTCTGCTCTAATTGGAGGGTTCCTCACACCATTGTACATACAAGCCGGAGTTCCCTTAGCTGATTTTGAGCCTTGTGCGGAGCGCGCCTTCATGGATAAGATCTATATGCGCAACACAGATTCCTTGGGCCATACTCCAGCTCCAGGGTTCTATGCCTACTTGTTCTCCAACCATACCAATGAGAAGAAGGTTTGTATCATGCCCAATCCCCAAGAGACGCATCTACAAAGCATTGGGACAATAGAGTTCCTACCTAACGATGAAGAATGCTTTGCGCCTCTTGGAGGCACAGTAGCTCCACCTCAGCTTACTCACACACCATCAGAGTCACCTCATACTGATGCTGAGATGCCACCAAGCTTCGAACTCCCCAAGTTGGACTATGAGCCGCGCACCAAGGTGGAAAAATTCCTTGCCTCGGTTGTGGAGTTCCAACGCAAGGTGAACAAGTTGCAAGGGAAGATGATTAAGAAGCTAGTGAAGAAGATCAAGATCCTTCAGGGAGAAAGCTCATCAGGGATGACATTAAGTGAAGAGGTTGATCAAGGGGGAGATACAATGAGAGGACACTCAACCGGAGGCTTTGAGATCCGTGAGCCGCAAGAAGGTGATCGAGCTGGACGTCTCTCTCTTCACCAAGCACCAACCACAAGCAAAGGCAAGGAGATATCAAAAGATACTCAGAGAAGGAGCAGGAGGACTGGGGCAACCTCAAGCTCCGGTCATGCCTAGCTTTGAGGTACCAAAACACCAACCCTTGTAAATACCATGCATTGTTTTTTATTTTTGCTTTGAATTTTGGTCTCCTCTTGGACTTGTTTGACACCGAGACGTTTTCATTCAAGTTTGGGGGAGAATGTGTGCTTTGACATGCTTTATTTGAATCTTATTTTGTGTTTGCATCTTGAGTCTTCATGCATCCATCTAAGTGCATAGAAAAATACAAAAAAAAAATTCAGAAAAATTTTCAAAATTAAAAAAAAAAAAAATTCATATAGCTTGCATTTGCATTGTACAATATTGTAGGATTGAGTCTAGAATTTTTATCATTTAGGATTGCATTCATATGCATAGGGAGAAATGATGAGCCTATCCAAGTAGGTTGTTAACTTCTGTGATCAATTCAACACCCTAGTAAGTAGTTCTTTGATGCTTGTGAATAGATTTGAAAGTAACGAAGAACCATGCTTGGACCACCTCATTTGTCACTAGCTTTTAGTCGAAAATAAGCCTTGAAATTGATAGCCAACTCTACTCACTTAAACCGAATTTGACATTTAATTATCATGTTTGCATTGAAGGTAAATTCATGGATTTAAAATACTTGAGCTTTCTTATCCACTTTGCCACCCTTTTGCTAGCTCAAGTAGCACTCCTACCATAAACCAACCTCCTTTGAAGCCAAATGTTCTTGTGTGATTACTTGTGAGGCCTTTATTTTGATTGAACCTAGCATAAAGTGTTAGGTTTGGGACGACAAGTATAGGTTTTCATGTAGATTCTAGCCTTACATTTTGGGGCTAGCTTTAGGCTTAAGATTTGGGGGTTTGTTGGCCGTGGTACTACTTGGTATTTTGTGGAAAGTTCGGAAAGAAAGAGGGGTTGAATAAAGGAAAGGTAAAATTAAGGAGAAGTATGGTTTGAAATGGAGAGTCTAGGGTTTTAAAAAGGAATAGCTCTAAGTAATAAATAAAAAAAAAATATGCTAGGTGGTCTTAAGAAAGCAAAAGAGCCGAAAAGGGCCAAATAAAAAAAAATGTATATATATATATAAGGCCGCCTAGAGATCAAAGAAGAGCTAAGATTATAAGAATAGGCTACTCCATTCACCAAGATGATAGGTTGAAGAAGTCCCCCTTAGAGCCTTGAAAAAAAAAGAGAAAACGTGTTTGAAATTCAAAGGGTTTAGCAAGGCACAAAGAGCCTTGGGGAAAAGGGTAGATTCTAGAGGGTTGAGTGAGCAAAAAGAAAATGAATGAGAGGGGTATAGGATCATTGATAGCATTTCGGGTAGATGAAAAATCTATGCTTGTATCACTTGTTTCTTACCTTTAGCATTATGCATATGGTTCAATCTTTCTTGAGTGTCACCCTTACTTAAATGCAAAAACCGGATGAATTAAGATCATTTTTATCTCAAAACCCAGTCCCTTAGCAAAATGAATTTTACTTTCCTTGCAATGTCATGATTCACAGTTTCACACTTAATGAATGTTAAAGAGTTGGTTTGATAGGGAGGCTTGTTTAGATTGAATTCTTAGTACACTTGAATGTTGAGATGAGCATTGCTAACTCTTTTGGAGTAGGATAGATTCACATGCATCTTAGAATTGAGAACTAGGATGTTGAGTTGATCATTATTGTTAGCAACCTTGGATATTGAGCTCCCACTTTTAAACCTCTCTCCCTTGCTCGGATTTTGTTTGCTTTAGGGCAAGCAAAAGGCAAGTTTGGGGGAGTTGATGTATTCATATCTTCCATACATTTAGGTTGCATTTAGGACATAAACTGCATACATATTGCATTCATACTTAGGGAAATTGTAGCTTTTGTTCCATTTTAGGTCCTAAGGCATTTTGCATTAGCATTTGCATGTTTCTTGCATCATATTCATGTTGTTTTGGATACACTGGAGTTTTGGAGAGTGCGTGGACAAGCTGAGGATCAAAATGTAGTCTATGGACACTTGGGAGAACTCGGGCATCAAGCAAAGGAACCGAGATCGAGCTAAGGATCGAGACAGGCAGGTCGATCTTGAGAAGATCGACCACAAGATCGAGTCACGAGGCCATTCTGAGGAAGAAGATCGAGGTCAGAGATCGACCAAGATAATCGAGCGCGAGCACGGACGCGGAAGTAGAACGAGAGCTAGATCGAGCTCAAGACTCGATCATCCAAAGATTGAGTAGACGATCGACAGTGGCACCTGATCTCCCGGATTGGAACGACTAGGCGATCGAGCAAATGAAGGCGTTCTACTGTCAAGATCATGTAAGAGATCGACGACCGAGGTCGATCTCTAACCTTATCCGGACATCTCACATTTTGGAGCTTAGTGAGGGGACCATTACCCTTTTAGTATAAAAGGTCCTTGACCTATTTTTGGCAAAGGATTCGAAAACTTGCGTTTTGTCTCCTTGAGCAAAACCTCCATTGTTAGTCTTTTAAGCTTTTCTAGTTTATGTAAACCTTAAACTTTTCTTTAATCTTAAGTTTTCAAGCATCTTAATCATGCATAGTGAGTAGTAATCTTTTGGGTTTTTGGTTTGGGGTGATTAAGGGGTTTAAAGATTTAAGCTTTGGTCTTTTCTTGTCCTTAAAACCATTCTCTTCTTGGATTTGGGCATTTAAGGCCTAGAGGATCTCGAGAGAGACATCTTTGATCCAGGGATTTCCTTGTCCTAGACANTTTAAGCTTTGGTCTTTTCTTGTCCTTAAAACCATTCTCTTCTTGGATTTGGGCATTTAAGGCCTAGAGGATCTCGAGAGAGACATCTTTGATCCAGGGATTTCCTTGTCCTAGACAGATTTAGGAGATCCCTTAAATCCAAATCCAAGAGACTAATCCATCTTTTTCCAAACGTCATGGTTGCTTAGGGGATTAGTTAAGCCAATATTTGAGATCTATGCATCATGCTCCTCATCCTTTCTTTCCACCACGATCAATGGGTTAGGAGGAAGGGATGAGGAAGGTTTCATACCACACGCCATGGATGAAACTAGCTTAAGCTTCTCAAGACTTAGAGAAAGCATAAAAGTGTAGATCTATGTTTTAAAAACCCAAAGTTTAAATCTTGAACACCCTTAAGCTGATCCCCAAACCATGAATCCATTTCATATCATCTGAAAACATAAAAATCATCCTCCTTTAGTTTAAAGTTTCAATCTTATAACTTAAAACCATCTAGTTGCTTATTTCTTGTTTTCAAGCTTTTTAATTTCATAAAATTGTATTCTTGGTCTTGTTAGTATTTTAGAAATTCCCTAGTATCATATTTCGCACCCTGGTAGAAGTTAAGAGTCAGTAGATTTTTATTTCTAGTTTTTTAAAATTCGTATTAAGTCCTTAGTAATTTCCTGTTTCATCCGGTTTTAGTTTTGCATTTTAGAAAATTAGAAGTCCTGCTTTTTAAATCTTTAGAAGTAGCTTTCTAGTTGTTTAATCCCTTGGTCGGGATTGTAAAATAGGTTTCAAGTTCTGTAGATCACTTCAAGTAGTTTATTTAATATTAATCACCCATTTAATCCGATTCTGCTTAGCTTTACCAAAAGTCCTTGTATTCTTGGTATCCTTTCAAACCTCCCAAATTGGATTGACCCTAAAGTATTGCAATGACATGAGCATGCCTTAGGTTTGCATAACACACTAAAAATGTGTTATCACATGGCTTCTCCAAAGAGACTCTTTTGAGTACACTCTTCCGTGGGGTTCTCCCCAAATTTAGGATGCTTCTAGACACAACAAGTAATGGAAATTTCTTCGGTAAAGATGTAGAAGAAGGTCTACAACTTGTGGAGGACTTGGCCCAAAGTGATGGCAATTATGGTGAAGACTATGATAGGTCATCAAGGAGCGATGATACTTATGAAGACCAAAGGAGGAAAGAGATGAAATCTCTTAATGAAAAGATGGATAAGTTGCTCCAAGCTCAACAAAAGCATGTTCACTTTGTGGGGGATTATGATGAGAGCCAAGGAGTTCAACAAGAGATGAATGAGGTGATAACATGCATACTTTACCCATTTTTACCATCATAAGTGTATGCTTTAATAAGCATTTCACTAAGGTATTAATGTATATTTAGTAGTTTTCGAGTATTTGTGTGTCAAAGACTCTTTTCAGGAATACTTAGGAAAAATGGAGAAAAATGGAGCAAAACGGACATTTTCGGAACATGAGCTTTTTGACAGAAGTTTAGCACAAGACGGAGACCTTCCCACCACTGGATCGAGCTGAATTTTGGTAACAAGATAGCTTGAACTACTATCTTTCACCTCGAAGTGGTTTGAGTCCAATCCCACGGTTGAAACTCAAGTTACCAAGGAAGCAAGAAGGCCTATCAGGCACATCCTCAGAAAAGAAGGATGGCCGCGCCAGGAAAGCTCAGAAGACCAATGGCTGGCCCATGAACCATCGCTGGCGCGGCCACAACAAGTGACAATTTCCGAGCCCGTTTTCAAGCCCAAATCAAGCCCGATAGCCACCAAACTTTGTGGAACCCTAAATGACGCCTAAGAAGACCTAAAGACCTATAAATACACGAGGCTACTCTTATTTTAGAGGGAGTTCGAAGTCAGTAGTCCTAACTTAGAAGAGCGCCGCAGCTAAGGAGGAAGAGAAGAGGAGCGAAAGCCGTCTTCTCCAGTCCCCAATCTCGTCGCCCTATTCGATACTCTCTTTCATCTCTTTTCTGCACTTTCTTTGCATCGTTATCACTTCCTTTATTTTTCTTTTCAAACCTTTGAGATTTTCACACATTGCAATGATAATGAATTTCGATTATATGTCTGAGTAGTCCTTTATTTGGGTTTCACGGGGGTTTCTCAAAGGGATTTCATGGTTTGATTCGATTAGGTTGTTAGATCATATGTAGTATACTTTTCACTGTTCTTCGTTTGGATTCTTTCTTATTGCGTAATCCTTGACTGGCCACTTAAGGATCGGTTGTAGGATCATTAGAACCGTGAAAACACTGAATCTCTTGGCCGGACATAGTCTTAAACGAGCAGGCACCGAAGGATGCTTATGCATATCAGCGGTGTGTTGTGAGCTTCATCGAACTTATTCTTATAGCTGATCTTACTGCGAAGTCGCTACCGAAAGGGGAGCGAACGAGCAGTCTAGGTTTAGGTGTTTGGTTTTCCGAAAGGGAGATCCGACCACTTTCGTGTTTGAGCTTAAGAACCAGTAGAATTGGTTGCTTAGATCAAGTGTTTTAACCATAGAATCACTCCGTGAAATACCCCGAGAGATCCCTGAAACCCAGCGTTCCGTTTTATAGTTTTACAAACCATCTTGATTTCCGTTTAGTTACTAAACCATCACTTCTCCAAAACCAACTTTTATTCCGATCATTCTCATTTGATTTTCTGTTTTATTGGATTAGTTTGAAGCATCATAGTCTATGTGGTTCGACACCCTAAATACTACAGCGCACATCTGTGCACTTGCTGGCAATAGAGTTATAAATTTAAAACTCGAAAGCAGACTCTAAAACCTGTTGCATCAAGTTTTTGGCACCGTTTCTGGGGACTATTGATTTTCTTCTCACAAATTCCTTACTGAAAAATCAAAGAGCAATCGCTGAACTACTCGTTTAACTCCTCGTTTTGCAGGTACTTCTCTGATGGGGGATCAAGTTCGAGACCCCGAAGCTCTTGGAGATCCGTTCAACCCGAACGGAGAACAACGGGTGGAAGAAGAAGAAGATCTGTTGAGCGACNTTCCGTTTTATAGTTTTACAAACCATCTTGATTTCCGTTTAGTTACTAAACCATCACTTCTCCAAAACCAACTTTTATTCCGATCATTCTCATTTGATTTTCTGTTTTATTGGATTAGTTTGAAGCATCATAGTCTATGTGGTTCGACACCCTAAATACTACAGCGCACATCTGTGCACTTGCTGGCAATAGAGTTATAAATTTAAAACTCGAAAGCAGACTCTAAAACCTGTTGCATCAAGTTTTTGGCACCGTTTCTGGGGACTATTGATTTTCTTCTCACAAATTCCTTACTGAAAAATCAAAGAGCAATCGCTGAACTACTCGTTTAACTCCTCGTTTTGCAGGTACTTCTCTGATGGGGGATCAAGTTCGAGACCCCGAAGCTCTTGGAGATCCGTTCAACCCGAACGGAGAACAACGGGTGGAAGAAGAAGAAGATCTGTTGAGCGACGAAGACGAGACGTTCGCCGATTACGCGCCTGGAATCTCAGAGTTCGACGCGCCCCTCAAGTCCTTCCAAGACCGAAACCCTTTTCGGTTGACGCTACCGGAAGGAGACAATTCGAGATCAAGAAACGCATTATAGACCTTGTTAAGCAGAACCAATATCGAGGGCAACCATCGGAGCAACCAATCGAGCACATTGAAGCATTCGAAGGAGTCTGCGCCATCTCCAAGATTAATGGAGACTACTTGAGGTGCATGCTGTTCCCCTACTCTCTAGAAGAAAAAGCAAGCAAGTGGTTGAGATCCTTAGCCCCAACGTCCATCACCACCTGGGAAGAATGTAGAAAAGCTTTCTTAAACCGCTTCTACAGTAAATCCCGTTCCTACCTCCTAAGGAACAAGATACAAGGATTCCAACAAGAAAGGCATGAAACTCTCATCGAAGCGTGGGAGCGATTTAAAGGCTACGAAAGAGACAGTCCACACCACGGATTCACTGACGAACACATGATCAGCACGTTCTACCGAGGAGTCAACAGGAAATTCCAAGCCGCACTAGATATCGCAAGCAATGGAGACTTTTCGTCAAAATCAGTAAAAGGAGTGCGACTGCTAGTGACCAACTTGGCCACTAGCGAGTACAACGGCCTGAACGACCCTAGCCATGCAGCAAGCCGAGAGGTGATATCTCTGTAAATTGCATGTTTTAGCATACATTTCATGCTAGTTAGGACTTCATTCTAGCACTTTCACCTTAGTTTTCATCACATATTCACTCATGATAGGTTTAGATGCATTAGGTTAGGTTTCTGCATAATCTTGCATGTTTGGAGTGTTTTCTCGGGTGTTTAGGATTGTCCGAAGAAAAAACCAAGAAAAGAGATCACAAATGGAGGACGAACAGTTGATATCGAGCATGGATCGCGACCCAGTGGCCGATATGGACAAGCGCACGACGAACCTCCACGAGTAGCAGCGACTTAGTCCCGAAAGGAACACCTCGGAGCAAAGATCCAACAAAAGGATTCCATGAAGACGGATATCGGAGCAAGGCAACGGGAAGTACCAGATTCGAGTAACAAGGAAGGCGAGCCTTCACGACATGATCCCGAAATGACTTGCCCGACATGGAGACTGCCCGAGGAACTAGAAGAATTAGCATATCAGCTTGCTCACCACGACTTGAGCCCAAAACGCTAAAGTCCAAAATCGTACCATTTCGGGAAAGTGGTCCCAACGTTTTAGGTTTTTCCTCTTTTATGTATAAATACTTGTCCTCCACTCTTATCCTTTGAGGACGATTTCTAGTTTTATTTTTTTATCTTCTGTTTCAAACCGAGAACTATTTTTTGTATTTTTTCACCATTAAAGCTTGTTTCAAAGCTTTGATTTTTATGCAATCTTGAAGTTTTAAGTGTTATAGCTTAGTGTTATTTTCTTGAAAGTTTCTTCCTTTTCTTGTTTTTGAACTATCTTGCAGCCTATGAGTTACCCTCTCATCCTTATGGATCTTGAGGTTTCTCGAATGGCTTGTGAGTAGTCTATATCGGTTTTGGGGCAAGGATAGGGAAAATAAGTTAAAAATCCCAATCTTTGATGCGGATCTATGCTTAATCCATCTTAATCTTTTCTTATTTGACATTATTAATGCTTAGTCATCTTCGCTATTTGAACTTTGCCATCGAGCTTCTTCAAGCAAACGCCATGTTTGAATGTTTGCAAGGACCAATCTCATAAGAGATTCGCTCATCCTAGCCTAAGGGATTAGATGCCTAGGGAGCGTTTTGGCATTAGTAGAGTTGTCTATTCAAGCTTGCTGCTTTCATGGATCACTACGTGATAGCGAGGTTAGGTCGTGAGACAGCAAAGAGACTTATACCACGACAGTGGATTCGTCCAGATTCTGAATTCTACGCTAAAGGATTAGCCTTATAGGAAGTAAAAGATATTCACCTCTAACAATTTCCATCTGTACGTGTTCCATGAAAAGATAATGTCGTCCAGATTCTGAACGACATTATTAGCCACGTTAGTACTCCTATAAGAGAGATTGTTGTTCCCCTTATAGTTGTTGTTGTAGTTGTTGTTGTATCCTCCTTGGCCACCCACGAAATTTACCACTTCTTGACCCTCTTGGTACTCAACTTGATCACCACATTCCTCTTGGTTCTTTTCAACAAAATGTACATGCCTTTGGGAAGAAGACATGAGCTTGTCCAACTTGTCATGTAGAGACTTCATTTCCTTTTTGTGAGATTCATATTCACCTCCCCTTGGAGCTCTATCATATTCTTCATTGTAATTACCATCACTCAAGGCAAGATTCTCTACTAGCTCCAAACCATCTTCAACATCTTTGCCCAAGAAATTTCCATTGCTTGCGGTATCAAGAAGCATTCTTATCTTTGGTAGAACACCTCTATAGATTGTGCTTAGTAGAGACTCTTGTGTGAAGCCATGATGAGGACATTGCATTGTGTAGCCCTTGAATCTTTCCCATGCTTCATTGAAAGACTCATTGCTCTTTTGAGTGAAGCTAGAGATCTCATTCCTCAACTTGGCGGTCCTAGAGTTGGAGAAAAAATTAGATAGAAAGGCTTTCTTAGACTCATCCCATGTAGTGATAGTACCGTGAGGCAAAGTTTTCTCCCATTGCCTTGCTCTATCCCCAAGAGAGAAGGGAAAGAGTCTTAGTTTGAAGGCATCTTCACTCACACCATTCATCTTGAATAAGACACAAACTCTATCAAAGTTGTCCAAGTGATCTAGAGGATCCTCCATTGGCAACCCATGGAACTTGTCTTGTTGAACCATAGAGATGAAAGCTGGCTTCACTTCAAAGGTATTGTTTTGAACCGGTGGAGGATTGATACCATAGCGATTTTGATGTGTATTTGGAGCATCTCCAGCCCCAATAGTCCTCCCTAAGCGTGGCGCATGTAAGGGATTTCCATTGCCCCTTTGTGCTTCGCCATGTGTGGTGGAGGGACTTGATCTCTTTGTTGTTCTTCCATTCTCAACCTCTCTAACCTTGCAGCTTCCCTTCTTGCAATCCTAGCAACCCTTTCCAACTGATCAATCTCTTGAAAGCCTTGGAAGTTGTTGTCTCCTTGTGATCTCAAATGCATTCAAGGGCAAACTGAAATCTAGAAAATGAGATGGTCAATAAACACAAAAGTAATACTTAGTCTCAAACTAAACTCAAATCTTAATGATCACACAATCCCAATATGGCAACAGCGCCAAATTGAAACAAGCGTTTTTACACTTGCAAGCAATTCCTCAATTGCTCATATCATTGCAATATATTGAGGTATCAATCCATCTTGGGAGATGATGCAATAAGAATACAAAGTTAAGTCTAAGCTAAGCTAGAATGATAAAAGCAAGTCACAACAAGTATTGAAAGCTAAACACAAACTAAAAGAGATACTACTAGAGCAATACTATGAAACTAAGCCTTAATCACTACTAATCAAGATACTAAGCAAGGATTACTACTAAGCAAGATTATCAATTGACTAAATCGAAACCTAGGGATGGAATCATTGATTTGGGAAACTAAATGGACAACCTTGCAATCATTTAAGCAACTAATCAAGCTAACTCTATACCTAGAACACTTAATTTAGATTAGACCATGATGTGTGGCTCAAATCCCTTTGTTAATCATCCTAATGAACTAATGATGTTTTAGCATTAAGATAATCAACAAGCATTAATAACAAGTCTAAATGGTATGATAAACACTCTAGACATCTAATGTCTTAGGCTAGAAATGTAAATCTCTTATTAAGTTGGTTCAAGCATTTCATCAAACACTTGGTGGGTGGATGAAATGCCTATGATCCAAAATAGCAAAGATTAGCTATTTGGCATGAAGAACTACTTAATAAGAAGAGAAAAGGAAGAATCTATCCTAGATTGCAAGTTTGAACCATAAGAAATCCCTAAATCTAACCCATCCCTAAGTTCCTAAGGAAACTACTCACTAATCATACTTAAACCCATCAAATCAAAGATTAGAGAAAGGTTAAACATGATTAGAGAAAGATAAAACACGAAATCTAAGAAAGATATTGCATTAAACTCAAAGATTCAAGCTTAAACAAAGTATTTGCCCAAAGTGGCTAAAAGTTTAAGCTAAGAACAAGAGAATAAAAGTTGAGGCATAAAATTAGGTCTAAAATGTATTTATAGTGAATAGTGATCGGACCGGGTCAACCCGGAACAAACCGGGTATTGACCCGGTCTTGGCTGGAAAAAGAGACCGCATCGGTTTGCCAAACCGATGGGCTCCAAACCGATGCAAGATGAGGGACGCGTCCCGGCCTGTCCGTCCGAGGCGTCTTGACCGATGGGAACTCTGGCGCCAAACCGAGGAGGCCAAACCGTTTGCAGTCCGATGGAGCCAAACCGATGAACTCTCTGCCGAGGTCATCTCGGTTTGGCAATCCGAGGCGGCCAAACCGATGCAGGTTTTGGTGGCTTCGTCCCGAGCTGCTCCGCGCGTCCAAACCGATAGGGCCAAACCGATGAACTCTCTGCCAAGGTCACCTCGGTTTGGCAAACCAAGGTGCTGCAAACCGATGCGATGCCAGACAACTTCTGTCAATCTTTGTTTCGACTCTTCTTTGATCCGAACTCATCCCCAAAGCTCCAATTGGTTTCTTTAGCTCCAAATGTACCTGATGAACACTCCAAATGCAACAAATATGCAAAGACTATGCAAAGACACCTTAGACTCTAAATGATCAAAATGCAATACAATGATGCTTAAATATACACTTAGATGACGAGAAACTTATACTAAATGGATGCTAAAATGATGCAAAATATAGACATATCAGTTACCTTGAGCTTTTCACCCTTCCCGGATATGCTTCATGGTCCCTTTGAGTATTTCGAGCTCTCTGTTCTTGACCTCTTTATTCATTTAGGCGTGCAGTCTCTATCGAGGAAGTATCAGTCGACGAGACATTATACTCTCCTCTCTCAAACATCTAGACAGAGACATTTGAGACACAACTCTCCTATTTTCTCTTCCCTTAGTCGATTTCTCCCTACTTTTCTAGGGTATCATTTTATTTTTTCTATCGACTTTCTTTTCTCTTTTTTTTTTAATTTTCTTCTTATCTTGAGAATGATCACTTCTTTGAAGTTTTCATGATGTCTGTGAACTGTCATGGTCCTTTTAGGAACTCGGGTTGCCATCCTCAAACTAAGGCTTTTCTTTCTATTTTTTTTATTATTTTTTCTATAATAAGGGAAGATCGAGGAGAGGTTGCATTGCATCAACTTAGTCATGCTAGAGTTTAAAAGAGGAGCAAAGTTCGAAGTACCTCAATCCCTTTGACGAGAAGTTTTGATTCATTAGGTGCGGAGTCAACGCAAGATCCTTCGAGTACTCTAGAGATTAGAACTTTCTCCGCTGGAATGATTTACTTGCAGCGTTCAACTTAATAAACCTTGCTTCTAAACCCGTGAGAATGGTCATTAAGGTTCCTTGTTCGAAACGACTTGTACCTAGCAAAGTTCATAGTTTCCGACTAAAAGAAAAAAAGTTTTCACTCTATAAAACGACTCGATAAATGATGCAAGTATGCAGAAGACTCATCAAATAGAGTAAAGTTAGTAATATAAGAAAACCCCCAGACTTAAATTCAACTGTCTCCAGTTTGTTTAAATCGAGTTGAGGTGAAAAAGATAGGTAAATTCAAGTACAAGCTTGTGAAGACTTACTTGAAAGTGGCGATGGGTTTGGTATGGGTGGATGTGCGTGTGGTATGATTGAGCTAAAGACTTGATCATTCTCCTAATGTCACTGCTTAGAATCGATTTAATTGAACTAAAAAAATAGAAAACTTAGCTTGAAAGGAAATGTGTTGCCCGGTTGAGCTTTCTTGCTTCGTTTCGTGGTGGTGGGCGTGTGGTGATGATGGATGAGGGTGGCGATAGGTGTTTGGTGATTAGCTCGCCTTTGTTGAGAAGAACAGGTACTCCGGTTTTTGAGTACTTGTATTGGTTCCTTGACCTTTGTAAAACACCATGAATGAGAGATGGAAAATCTTCCGTCCTTGCGTCTTGAAGATTGCATCACCTCAGAAACTTGAAGTTTGGGTCTATGCTAGCCTATCCGGTGATGTGTTCGGGGTCCCGGAAGACAGATGTTGCTAGCTTGAACTTCAATGCCATATGAAATTCTTACTTGGCTTCGGTAAAGGTCTCGGTCGCGGAAGAGAGAAGTTAGTCTTCAGGAACTTTTCTCTTCGTGATTTGGTGAAGGAAGCTGCATCTTCTTCCTTCTGTAGCTTGCACTACGGTTTTCATCCTCTAGAATCGTTGTATTCTTCTTCATCTTCTTGGATACAGGTCTGTTGATCGTGCTGAAAGAAGTATATAGAGAGATGGATCACTGACTTAACTTGACTTGGATGTAGTCTTGTCTTGTCTCGCCATCTTTGATGCAACAGCAACTTGCCACGGTTGTGGAAGTGATCTTTGCGGTCTTCAGGACGTGTTCAAGCCTTGGATCAAGGAGGAAACTTGAAAGGCTTGACACAGGTTGAAGGAGATCCGGTTTGGTGAAGTTCGGGATGGAAATCATCTCAGAGGACCGCCGAACACGCGACCAAGCACGTCTCCTCCGCGCCATCATGGCTTGTGGTGCTGTCAGGCTCCTTCTGGCCAGCCCACGGGCAGTTCGTCGCACGGTGAGTGTTCTTCGAAACTTCTTCTTCATATTTTTGGTCTTTTCTGGTTTTTCTGATTTTTTGTGCTTCCGGGGTTTCTGTAAATGCTCTAAACTAAGAAGAAACAAAAAATAAATATTAGTATGGTTAAGGAGATGAGAAAGAGAGTAGATACCCAAAATGGGTTGCCTCCCATTGAGCCGCTCTTGTTTATAGTCTTTTAATTGGACTTTTCTGTGCATCAGGCGACTAATGCGTCGTCTAGGTGCATTGTCTCCCTTATGTCTTCAGGCGTGGCTAGGTATGGCTTGATTCTTTGCCCATTTACAGTGAAGAAACCGCCATCCTTGTCCCAAAGCGTGACTGCTCCATATGGTTTAACCTCTTTTATTTTGAATGGTCCTGACCATCTCGACCTTACTTCCCTGGGAAGAGTTTCAGGTGAGATTTGAATAGTAGGACTTGGTCATCGGCTTCGAATGTGCGTGGTATAATCTTCCTGTCATGGTAGGCCTTGGTTCTTTCCTTGTAGATCCTAGAGCTCTCGTAGGCCTTATGTCTCATTTCGTCTAGCTCATGTACTTGGATTTGTCGCCTCTCTTTGGCTGCCTTTAGGTCAAAGTTGATCTTTTTGATAGCCTACTGCACTTTGTATTCGATTTTCACCGGCTGATGGCCCACTGCCCCTTGTATTCAATTTCCCGTATACTAGATGAAACGGGGTTGTACCCAAAGGTGTCTTGTATGCGGTTCTATAAGCCCATAAAGCATCATCTAGCTTGCCCGATGATAAACAGGATTTTAACCGGTTTGATAATCAAAACCTAAAGGTCTTTTTGCAGTTGTATTACTTTAGATGTCAATCCAACCTTGGGGTGAAAGCTACTAAGATTACAAAAGTTATATGAAGCTAAGCAGAATTCGAGTTAAATGGGTGAAGAATTCTAAATTAATTACTTGCGGTTTGTAAATAGACACGAAAACTATTTTACAATCCCTACAGAAGGGTTATATAAGTACTAGATGACTCTAGAATAATAAAACAACAGATCTACTAATTTAATAAAATACAAATCTAAAACCGGATTTATTATACAGATTTGATGGTGAGTAGCAAGATAATAAGAAAAACTATTTCTAAAATTCAAACAATTACCAAATCAACAACAGGTAATAATACAAGACTCTAAGCAATTCCTAAAAATAATAGAATGATAAAAACACAATTTTACAAATTTATAAAACTATATTGCATAATTAAACTATTTAATGGAAATTTAATCAAGATAAACAAACATAAAACTAGAGGAAAATGGTTTTTTGGTTGTAAATTATTAAAAACAGATTCTAGGTTGGGAATCATGCTTAGGGAAGTTGAAGATTCGAACTTGGGGTTTAAAAACATAAATTCTTACTCTTTTAGTTATTTCTCTAAACCTTAAGAAACCAAATTAGATTTATCCATGATGTGTGGCATAAATCCTTTCTTCACCCTTTCCTCCTAACCCATGATGTTTGGTGGAAAGAAAAGGTGAAGAACATTAAGAATGGATCTTAAAAAAAATGGTTTAACTAGCTCCCTAAGCATCCATGATGTGTGGGAAAGGATGAGCTAGTCTCTTGGATTTGGTTTTAAGGGATTTCCTAAGTCTTGTTAGGATAAGGAAATCCCTAGATTAAAGAGATCTCGTTAGAGAGTCTCTAGACCTTAAAACCCCCAAATCCAAGAAGAGAATTAAAATGAAGTACATGATGAAAACAAACCAAGTTTTTAGTCTCCAACTTCCTTAATCATCCCAACCTTAAATCTTAGGCGGTTTACTCACAAATCATGTTCTTATCTCCTTTAAACTTAAGTTTAGAGTTAAGGAACATGACCAATGAGGTTTTTAAGAAAGATTGAAATTTAATTAAATACTTGTGGAAGATAATAAAATACAAGGATTTTCAAAAGATCTAAATAAAAACTAAGAAGAAGGATTTGACTTTAGAATAATTTAAACACTTGCTATCTATAAAATAAGAGTTCTTAACAAAAGATTTAAACAAGAATTAAGAAGAAAGACTTAACTTTAGAATATGTTGAATACGAAATCTATATAATAAAAATACAAGTTTTAAAGAACTAAAATAAGAAGAACTATAAAACTCAAGAACAAGGGAAAGCTTATAAGAACACTTAAGAAGACTTTGAAAGAGAGAATATAAAGACTTGATTGTTTACTTGATGAAAAACTGAATGAATATTACAAACACATAAACACTCCTTATATAGAGTTTTAAATATGGCTCTTGGCCTTAAAAGAGGGGTTAAGGGGCAAGAGACAAGGGGCAAGAGACAAGGGACCTATCTAATCCCACTTACTTAAAGCATAAAAACTTTTATGACTCAGCTTCCTTTTTGGTCCGCGTGGTTGGGTCGATCGGTCACTCGATCGTGTCGTCAGATCGGGTCACTTGGTCGATTGTCTAGTCGATCACTCTTTGATCGACTCATTTTGCACGATCGTCCAGTCGATCACACCTTGATCGAGTCATTTCGCTCGATCTTCCTCTCGATCTTGATTGAATCGACTGGCCTTAGTCGATCTACCAGTCGATCTCGGCTCCTTTTCTTTTGTCCGAGTTTTCTTTTTTTTTTTTTTCCTGCCAACTCTTATGTTCTTCTTTCATCTTCTTGTTAATGCTCAACATCCATCACAGCTCCAAGTACTCAAAACAGCCTGAAAAAGATGCAAATATGCAAGAAACCATGCAAATGCTAATGCAAAGTTCTCTAGGACTTAAAATGGTACAAATGATGCAAAATAGTCTATTATGAATGATGTATGCATAGAAAACCTATTCTAAATGTAAGCTAAATATGCGAAATATATGAGTATATCAACTCCCCCAAACTTGCCTTTTGCTTGCCCTCAAGCAAACAAAATCCAAGCTAGGAAGAGATGATCAAACTAAAAATGGGGGCTCAAATCCGAAAAGTGTTTTTCAAATGTATCAATTCAAAGGTCCTTGTTCTCAGTTCTAGGATGCAGTATACAAGCATTTACTCAAAAGGACTTAGCCATAATCATCACAAATTGAAATTCAAATCATGACTTGTTTATTCCAAGCAATCCATGTATCAAAACTTTTAACATTCATTAGGATTTCCAAACCGTCAATCACACTTGTTCTTTTTGAAACCGAATACATTTGGCAAGGCTTAAGGTTATGAGATAAAAATTATCTCATTTAAATGGGTACTCCAAGCAATGGTTTCTCTCAAAAAAATGTTTGAACTTTTACATAATGCTAAAGGTAAAAGGCAATGCATGCATACATGACTAGACTCACATCTACCCAAGTATACTAACAATGATCCTAATCCCTCTCTCATTCATTTTTATATTTTCCAAGCTCACTCACCTTCTAGAAACTACCCAAATCATCAAGGCTATTCACGCCAAGCTTAAACCCACAAAAACTCCATCAAATATTTTCTTTTCTTAGGGAAACTTCTTAAACTTTGCTTAAGGCTAGTGGTATGATCAAAAATATTAGCCCTTTTCTTTCTTTTGATAATTTTCTTCTAAAAATATTTCTTTTATGCATTTGGCCTCTAGGGCTCTTTTTCCTTGCTAGAGCTTTTTCTTATCACAATTCAAGATCAACCACTAGAAATATGTATCCCTTTTTCATCTTTTTCCTTAACATCTTCCTATTCTCAAACCCGTGAACTCCCAAATCCCAAACAAGCCTAAAACTAGCTTCAAAATGCAAAGCTAGCAACATCATGAGAGCCTAAACATGTCGCCCAAAACCTAACACTTTATGCCAAGTTCAAACAGAAAATAAGGCCTCACAATTTGTAATCACTCACGAATTTTGGCTTGAAATAAGGTAAGGGTCAAGGTGAGGTATTCTATTTAGGCTTACAAAGAGTGGTAAAGTGAATAAGAAAGCCTAAATATTTTTTTGTAATCCATGAATCCTTTTTCAAAAGCACAAGTATGATAATTAGATGTTCATTAAGGTTCCGATTTTAAGTATTGATTCAATTCATGTTTTTTTTTTTAACTTTAAGCCAAGAAAATTAAATCAAATGATCCAAGCATGGTTAGAACTTAATTTCAAAGTTGCACAAGGCATCAAAGAACTACTAACTAGGGCCTTGAACCAATACATGAGCTTAAAACACTTTTAAAGGAAATTTTTCATCATTGCCCCCTTATGCATATGAGTGATGCAACCTATATGATAAAAATCTAGACTCAATCCTACAATATTTGATAATGCAAATGCAAGCTATATGAATTTTTTTTTTCGAAATTTTTATGAATTTTTCTGATTTTTTTTTTTTTCTTTTTTCTATGCAAAATATTTTTATGAATGTAAGAAGACTCAAAAATAAAAACACAAAATAAGATCAAATAAAATATGTCAAAGCACAAACTCTCCTCCCCCAAACTTGAATGACACCGTCTCGGTGTTAAACAAATTCAAGAGAAGACACACAAAAATAAAAATAAAAATGCATGTTTATATACAAAGTTTGGCGTTTTGGTACCTTGAAGCTAGAGATGGCCGGAGCTTGAGGTTGCTCCGGTCCTCCTGCTCTTTCTTGGCGTGTCATGGAGTACTCCTTTGTCCTTGTTTCTGGTTGCACGGCCTTGAAGAGAAGGACGTCCAGCTTGAAAATCTTCGGGTTCACGGATTTGTATACCTCCGGTTGAGTGTCTTGCCGCCGTGGTGTTTACTTGTTCAACCTCATCACTTAAAGTTAACTCTGAAGAGCTTCTCCCTTGAAGAACCTTGACCTTCCTCACCAGCTTCTTGATCATCTTGCCTTGCCATTTGTTTACCTTGCGCTGAATCTCCACAACCGAGGCAAGGAATTTTTCTGCTTTGGTGCGCGGCTCATAGTCCATCTTTGGTAGATCATAGTTTGATGGCATTTCAGCATCAGTGGGAGTAGACTCTGGTGATGATTGGGCAAGTTGTGGTGCTGCTGGAACGCCTCCAAGAGGTGCATAACATTCCTCATCGTTTGGCAAGAATTCGATGTTGCCAACACTATTAGCGAGCGTTTCTTCCGGGTGGGGTAAGATGCATGTCTTCTCCTCATGTTCCTCATTGTAAAATAGGTATGCATAGTACCCTGGAGCTGGAGTAGGTCCCAAGGAATCGGTGTTGATCATGTAGGCTTGATCCATGTAGGCACGTTCCGCGCATGGTGTGAATTCGGTAAGGGGGACTCCGGCTTGTACAAATAGTGGCGTGAGAAAACCACCAATGAGCGCTGATGTGGCTCTGCACTTGATGGCCAAAGCTTTGTACCTGAGCAAGGAGGAGGCCAGGATGCATCCATAGTTGACGTTATCTCCAAGATCATCCTCCATTGGTTCATCACTCCTCTCGCTATTGCATAGAACATGTTTAACCCCTTGGAAAAGGAAGCACAGCTCGTTCTTTGTCACTGTTGGTGTTGTGGATCTCCCACTGAATGTGTTTGCTAGCAGCTTGAGAGTGTATCTTAGCAAGGGGTTTCGCACCTTCTTGATCTTTGCGGTATTAGACTTGTAGTCTCCATCGCTAATTAAGTCCCATAGCTTGCTTGCGGATTTGAATTGTGGGAACTCCATTAGTTCTGCTGCTGCATTGAGTCCGTAAGCTTGGCATAGCTCAGGTATAGAGAGACGGTAGGCTTGCTTGCGGATTTTGAATGTGAGAAGACCTTCGGTTGGAGTTGGGATGTTGGGGTCTTCATATTCGCAATCCAAGGTGGAGAGGAAGTGAAGCGTGGCTTCGGGGTAGGTGGGGCAGTCCATCCGTGAAAGACATGCAAGTCTCATGTTAGTGAGCAGCTCATCAAACCCTTCCAACAATCCCAGCTTTTGCAAGAACTCCCTACTTGCAAATTTCGTGGGTTCAAAACGCAACCTCTCTAGCCTTCTCCTTGTTTTTTTTTCCTCCTTGCTCCACTTAGCCGTTTCTTCAACCTCATGATGCGCCTCTTCTTGTGCAGCCATAGCTCTGCTTCTCTTCTTTGGTGCCATAGTACCTGAAAATCAAATCCTCAAAGAGAAAATTAGTAAAGACCACTGGCAAGAGAAGAACACAAGTTCAAGAGGTTTAGGCGTTTTTAAAAAGATTTTTGCTCAAGCTTTTTATTTGTAGGAAAAGTTTTGGATTTATCAATAAATATTAGATGAAATCTCCTTGAGATAAGAATAAATCAAGAAAATTTTCTAATATTTAGATATTTCTAAAAATAAAATTCCAATTCCTTAGCAATTTATGTAACCATACAACTTTAAAAAGGAAATTTTCAAAAATCCAAATATGGCATGAAAAAAAATTCGAATTTACATTTGAAAGTTGATGTAAATAATGCTCTTCTTCTTTAGAAAACCAGAAAACTCACTCTCTCTTTTTAAATTGCAAAACTTGTTTATGATGTAAGGAAAGGAGAGAGTGGATGTGTGGTTTTATAAAGAAGGAATGGTTTGGATTTATGCATGCAAGTGGGTTTTTAAATTTGGAAAAAGCTCAATTATCAATGTTCAAAGGAGCCTGGTTGACCAAATTCAAATTCAAATTCAAAAGTAGGAGGGAATGAGAAAGAGGGGAAATTTGAAAAACTTCCCTTGGCAGCCGATCGAGTGGTTTGGTCGATCTACCACTCGATCGTTTGCCCGACTTACTCTGATCGAGTCACTAGCTCGATTGGTCGGTCGATCTGATTTAAATCGAGGTATGGATCGACTGAAGTCATCCTTTTTAAGCTTGTCTTGTTCGTGATCGTGTGACTGGGTCGATCTCTTGATCGTTCTTGGCGCATGATCGAGTGGTTGGTCGATCTCTTGATCGATCTTGGCTCGCGATCGAGTGACATCATTCGATCTCGCACTCGATTGTCTCCTCGTGCCTTTCTTTTACTTGCTTTGTAGAACTCATCAGCTTGCATCTTGGCTCCTGTTTTCTTGCACCTACACACTTAAAGTAGAAAGCATAAAATTGAAACAAAATATATACAATGATAGTCATGGGATTGCCTCCCAAGTGCGCTTGTTTTAAGTCTCTAAGCTTGACTTTACTTGGTTAGGCTAGTGGAGGGTCTTGGAGTGGCAACGTAGTGCTCTCTTTGTTGCAGTCACTCGCCATGTAGGGTTTGACTCTATGCCCATTTACTGTGAAGTTCTCTCCATTCTTTCCAAGCAAAGTTATGGCTCCATATGGTAGTACTTCTCTAATCTCATACGGTCCGGACCACCTAGACTTGAGCTTTCCGGGGAACAGCTTCAATCTTGACTTATAGAGTAAAACCATGCCTCCCTCTTTGAGCTCCTTGTGTACCAACTTCTTGTCATGAAAGGCTCTGGTCCTTTCCTTGTAAATCTTGGCGCTCTCATAAGCGTCCATCCTTAGCTCATCAAGTTATTGAAGTTGTATTAATCTCTTTTCTTGGGCCGTCTTGAGATTGTAGTTGAGTTGCTTCACGGCCCAAAGAGCCTTGTGCTCTAGTTCCACAGGAAGGTGACAAGACTTGCCATATAAGAGATTGAAAGGCGTGGTCCCAATTGGAGTCTTGTATGCCGTTCTATACGCCCAAAGAGAGTCATCTAACTTGCTAGACCAATCTTTTCTAGTGACTCCCACGGTCCTCTCTAGTATAGTCTTGATTTGTCTATTCGAAACCTCCACTTGGCCGCTTGTTTGAGGGTGATAGGGCTTGGCCACCTTGTGCTTAACACCATGTTTTCTCAAGAGACTTTCAAAAACTTTGTTGATGAAGTGGCTGCCTCCATCGCTAATCACCACTTTAGGAACTCCAAATCTTGGAAATATGATCGTTTTGAAAAGTTTAACTACCACCTTTGAATCGTTTGTTGGTGAGGCCATGGCTTCCACCCACTTAGACACATAGTCTACTGCCACAAGAATGTACTTGTTGCCATATGATGATGAAAAAGGGCCCATAAAATCGATCCCCCATACGTCGAAGATCTCTACTTCAAAGATTGGTGATTGTGGCATCTCGTTTCTTTTGGTGATGTTTCCGGTTCTTTGGCATGCTTCACATGACTTGATGAATTCATGCGCATCTTTGAAGAGTGTAGGCCACCAGAACCCAGCTTGGAGAACCTTTGTAGCAGTCTTGAAACTCGCAAAATGACCCCCATAGGTCATACCGTGGCAATGTAGAAGTATGTCTCTCGCTTCTTCTCTTGTTACACATCTTCGATACATACTGTCCACACACCTTTTGTATAGATACGGTTCATCCCAGAAGTAGTGTGAGACGTCTCTCATGAATTTCTTCTTGTGGTATCGGTCCAAATGAGTAGGCTCTTCCCCACAAGCCAAGAAATTGACAATATCCGCGTACCATGGGAGATCTTCATCTTTTAGGCTCAAAACTTCTTCAAGTTTGTCTTCCAGCCTTGCACATACCACGGTATTGATCATCATGAGCTGCTATTCAGGAAGTGAATCGTCTAAAGGTAGGACTTCTTTCACTCTCATCCTAGAAAGATGATCCGCCACACCATTCTCTATGCCCTTCTTATCCTTGATCTCCATATCGAATTCTTGCAAGAGAAGGATCCATCTTAAGAGTCTCGGTTTTGTGTCCTTCTTGGAATATATGTGCCTCAAGGCAGCATGGTCAGTGTATACAATCACCTTCGAACCCACCAAGTATGACCGGAACTTTTCAAATGCAAAGACAACGGCTAGGAGCTCCTTCTCGGTGGTCGCATATTTCACTTGTGTATCGTCCAAGGTGCGGCTGGCATAATAGATGACATGCAACTTCTTATCTTTCCTCTGCCCCAAGACAGCTCCTACAGCATAGTCACTAGCGTCGCACATGATCTCAAAGGGAAAGTCCCAATCCGGTGCTTGTACTATTGGTGCGGTTACTAGCGCGCCTTTGATGGTCTTGAACGCTTGGTGGCATTCTTCATCAAAGTGGAACTCAGCTTCTTTGCATAATAGCCTTGTGAGGGGACGTGCCAGCTTAGAAAAATCTTTGATAAACCTTCTGTAGAAGCCAGCGTGCCCCAAGAAACTTCTGATGCCCTTCACGTTAGCCGGAGGCGCCAAAGTAATCATCACTTCCACCTTTGCTCTATCCACTTCAATGCCTTGTCCCGAGATCTTGTGACCAAGGACAATCCCTTCTGTCACCATGAAGTGGCATTTCTCCCAGTTGAGCACGAGATTGGTCTCCTCACATCTCTTGAGTACCCTGCACAAGTTAGACAAACAAACACCAAAGGAAGAGCCATACACGGAGAAGTCATCCATGAATACCTCAACCATCTCCTCAATCAAGTCTGAAAATATAGACATCATGCATCTTTGAAATGTAGCAGGAGCATTACATAAACCAAAAGGCATCCTCCTATATGCATATGTTCCATAAGGACAAGTGAATGTTGTCTTTTCTTGGTCATTGGGATGAATCGGGATTTGAAAGAAGCCACTATAACCGTCTAAAAAACAGTAATAAGGGTGGTTGGCTAATCTTTCTAGCATTTGATCAATGAATGGCAGTGGGAAGTGATCTTTCCTAGTGGCTTTGTTGAGTTTCCTATAGTCAATGCACATCCTATGGCCGGTTATAACTCTAGTAGGAATTAACTCGTCTTTTTCGTTTTTTATAACCGTGATACCCCCCTTTTTAGGCACGACATGGACCGGTGAGATCCAAGTGCTATCACTTATGGGGTATATCACGTTGGCCTCTAAGAGTTTAAGGATTTCCTTTTTAACTACTTCTTTCAAATTCGGGTTCAAGCGCCTTTGATGTTCAATTGAAGAAGTGTTCTCATCATCTAAATGAATCCTATGAGTGCAAAGTAATGGTGAAAGGCCTTTGATGTCACTTAGAGAGTAACCAATGGCTTTCCTATACTTCCTTAATTCCCTAAGGAGAGAGTCTAACTCATCATCATTCAGGTTGTCATTAACTATGACCGGGTAAGTCTCATTTGATCCTAAGAAAGCGTACCTTAGACCAATTGGTAGCTGCTTGAGGTCCACCTTTGGGGCTAGCAGCTCGCTCCAGTCCTCCTCTTGATCTTGCTTTAGATCGCTGTCCTCATCCGCTTCATTAGACCACGAGTCATGAGCTTCCATACTTGCTTCTTCGAGCTTATTCCCCGCTGTGATCGAGTTGATGGGTCGATCGGCTAGTCGATCTGCTGCGGATCGTCTTGTTTCCCTCGATTGGCTCAGTTGATCTTCCTTCGATCGGGTTGGAGATCGTGTCGGTTGGTAGATATCTTGCATGGATCGTGTAGATTGGTCGATCAGCCTGTCGATCTTGTCGTCAGATCGAGTGAGTGGCTCGATCTCTTGGTCGATCTCCTTGACAGTTTTGCGAGAGTCAAGGATGCGAATGTATTCTTGGGTCTGATCACTTAGGTAACCATACTCTCCACACTCCTTTGTCAGTGCCACTAGTAGATGATCTTCTTGACCCAATTCCTCTAGCAATTCATCAGCTAAAAGATCCATAGCTTCTATGTAGAAGACTTGTCCATCGATCGTCGGTTTCTTCAAAACCTCATTAATATCAAAGTTGAGCTTGACGTCCTTGCCCAAGTGCAATGAAATTTTGCCATTCTTGACGTCAATTATAGCTCCAGCAGTCGCCAAAAACGGTCTTCCAAGGATCAGGGGATCCTTAGGTTCTTCATCCATTTCGAGAACAACAAAGTCCGTGGGGACACTTACATTGCTTATTCTCACCGGTAAATCTTCAAGCATTCCTACCGGGAGCCTTACACTTCGGTCGGCCAAGATCAGCGAGATTCTGCACTCCTTAAACTTGGTGAAGCCTAGCTTCTTTGCAATGGAGTGCGGCATAAGGTTTATGCTCGCGCCTAAGTCACACAAGCAATTGTTGAATTTTAACGGCCCCAGCGCACAAGGTATGGTGAATGAGCCTGGATCTCCTAGTTTCTTTGGCGCAATTTCTCTGTGGATGATTGCACTGCATTCTTGGCTCAACACCATGACTTCTTGGCAACCCTTAGCTGTTTTGGCGAGCGTATCCTTTAGAAACTTTGCGTACTTTGGGACCATGGCTAAACAATCGAGTAGTGGCAATTTCAGCTCCACGTTTCTCAAATGTTTTTCGAATAGGGCTCTGTGCTTCTCCACTAGCTGCTTCTTGAAGCGTCCAGGAAAGGGGAGCTTTGGTTTGTAAGGTGGAGGTATGAAAATGTCTTTGTCTTTGCTCGTTTCTCCCACCGGTTTTTCCAAAACTTTTTCCTTGCCTTTCTTTGCCCTTTCGATGTAGACATTGTCGAAGGTGATCTCTTGATCATTTGGTAAATCACTCTCCCCCCTCTGAACCACAATGTCCTCATTGTCTTTTTCTTTAGCCGTTGGGGCGACTTCCTTGCCACTCCTTAGCGTGATCACATTCGCATATTCTTTTGGATTTGCTTCGCATTGACCGGGTAAAGTACCTTGGCTGCTTGTACTGGCTTTTCCTTTTTCTAGGTGACGAATTTTGTTGTTGATGTTGGCGAGCTGGGTAGAGATGTCTTGAAAGGATGAGTCCATGCGTTTGTTGATATATCAACATGTTTCTGATCATTGGTCACTTGGCCTTGGATAATTTGATTGAGCATTGCTTGTAGCGATTCTAGAGTTGGCCCTTGATTTTGTTGTTGCTGAGGCATGAAACCAGGAGGGTATGGTTTGTTCCCTTGCTGTTGTTGGCCTTGGTAAGGTGCCTGTCTTTACCCTTGATACCCACCGTTTTGTTGGAAACCACCTTTGTTGTATGGTATAAACGGTTTGCCTTGATTTGGTTGTTGTGGAGGGTACACTTGATCTTTTGGATTTTCCACATTTGTGCTTCTATAAGACAAGTTGTTGTTGTTTCCTTGGTACCTTGAGGCGTATCCCTGTGGCTTTGGATAGTCTTGGCCTCCAACCCAATTTGCTTCCTCAAACTCGTCTCCAATTCTTCCTTGAGACATGTCCGCGGCTTCACCGACGAAGTGGACTTGTTTTGTGTTGACGAGCATCATCTTGTCAATTTTTTCATGGAGGGACTTCAACTCCTTTTTGTGTGCCTCCAGTTCATGTCCTCTTGGTGCCCTGTCATAGTCCTCCGAATAATTCTCATCACTCAAAGTGAGGTTGTCAATGAGCTCCATACCATCGTGGACATCTTGGCCAAGAAAGTTCCCTCGGCTTGCCGTGTCAAGTAGCATTCGAATTTTTGTCAATGCTCCACGGTATATAGTGATCAATAGAGTTTCTTCACTGAAGCCGTGGTGAGGACACTGGATGGTGTAGTCCTTGAATCGCTCCATTGCTTCACTAAAGCTTTCATTGTGTTTTTGAGTGAAGCCACTTATCTCGCTTCTAAGCCGAGTGGTTCGAGCATTTGAGAAATTTTTTGAGAGAAAGGCCTTCTTGCACTCTATCCAGGACGTGATGGTGCCTTGTGGTAATGTTTTCTCCCAATGCCTTGCCTTATCCCCAAGAGAGAAGGGAAAAAGTCGCAGTTTGAAGGCATCCTCGCTTACGCCGTTGATTTTGATCATTCCGCACACTTGGTCGAAGTTGTCCAAGTGCTCCAATGGGTCTTCCATAGCCAGGCCGTGGAATTTGCTGTTTTGCACCATAGAGACGAAGCCAGGCTTGATCTCAAAATAGTTGTTTTGGACCGGTGGAGGCGTGATGCCGAAGCGATTGGTTTGTGTGTTTGGTGCATCACCGGCTCCAATGATGCGTGGTGCCCTTTGTGGATGGTAAGGCTATTCTAATCCTCTGCCAGCAGCGGCGTGTTGAGGTGGATCCTCCACCTGGTCATGGTCAGCCATCACTTCTTGATGGTATTCTTCGATTTGAAGTAGGAGTCTCTCCCTCCTATGTCTTGCGCTCCCTAGTTGTTGGATGTTTTCTAGTGGCGTGAGCAGGTTGTTGTCGCCTCTAGACCTCAGGTTCATGTACCTGAAAACACAAGCACAATAGCACCAAAATTAGTAACCAAATAGAAAAGAAAACTTAGACTCCACTAATCTCCAAATCCTAATACTTTCAATTTTAACCCAAGTTTGGCAACGGCGCCATTTGATAAACAGGATTTTAACCGGTTTGATAATCAAAATCTAAAGGTCTTTTTGCAGTTGTAGTACTTTAGATGTCAATCCAACCTATGGGCCGAAAGCTACTAAGATTACAAAAGTTATATGAAGCTAAGCAGAATTCGAGTTAAATGGGTGAAGAATTCTAAATTAATTACTTGCGGTTTGTAAATAGACACGAAAACTATTTTACAATCCCTACAGAAGGGTTATATAAGTACTAGATGACTCTAGAATAATAAAACAACAGATCTACTAATTTAATAAAATACAAATCTAAAACCGGATTTATTATACAGATTTGATGGTGAGTAGCAAGATAATAAGAAAAACTATTTCTAAAATTCAAACAATTACCAAATCAACAACAGGTAATAATACAAGACTCTAAGCAATTCCTAAAAATAATAGAATGATAAAAACACAATTTTACAAATTTATAAAACTATATTGCATAATTAAACTATTTAATGGAAATTTAATCAAGATAAACAAACATAAAACTAGAGGAAAATAGTTTTTTGCTTGTAAATTATTAAAAACAGATTCTAGGTTGGGAATCATGCTTAGGGAAGTTGAAGATTCGAACTTGGGGTTTAAAAAACATAAATTCTTACTCTTTTAGTTATTTCTCTAAACCTTAAGAAACCAAATTAGATTTATCCATGATGTGTGGCATAAATCCTTTCTTCACCCTTTCCTCCTAACCCATGATGTTTGGTGGAAAGAAAAGGTAAAGAACATTAAGAATGGATCTTAAAAAAAATGGTTTAACTAGCTCCCTAAGCATCCATGATGTGTGGGAAAGGATGAGCTAGTCTCTTGGATTTGGTTTTAAGGGATTTCCTAAGTCTTGTTAGGATAAGGGAATCCCTAGATTAAAGAGATCTCGTTAGAGAGTCTCTAGACCTTAAAACCCCCAAATCTAAGAAGAGAATTAAAATGAAGTACATGATGAAAACAAACCAAGTTTTTAGTCTCCAACTTCCTTAATCATCCCAACCTTAAATCTTAGGCGGTTTACTCACAAATCATGTTCTTATCTCCTTTAAACTTAAGTTTAGAGTTAAGGAACATGACCAATTAGGTTTTTAAGAAAGATTGAAATTTAATTAAATACTTGTGGAAGATAATAAAATACAAGGATTTTCAAAAGATCTAAATAAAAACTAAGAAGAAGGATTTGACTTTAGAATAATTTAAACACTTGCTATCTATAAAATAAGAGTTCTTAACAAAAGATTTAAACAAGAATTAAGAAGAAAGACTTAACTTTAGAATATGTCGAATACGAAATCTATATAATAAAAATACAAGTTTTAAAGAACTAAAATAAGAAGAACTATCAAACTCAAGAACAAGGGAAAGCTTATAAGAACACTTAAGAAGACTTTGAAAGAGAGAATATAAAGACTTGATTGTTTACTTGATGAAAAACTGAATGAATTTTACAAACACATAAACACTCCTTATATAGAGTTTTAAATATGGCTCTTGGCCTTAAAAGAGGGGTTAAGGGGCAAGAGACAAGGGGCAAGAGACAAGGGACCTATCTAATCCCACTTACTTAATTCATAAAAATTTTTATGACTCAGCTTCCTTTTTGGTCCGCGTGGTTGGGTCGATCGGTCACTCGATCGTGTCATCAGATCGGGTCACTTGGTCGATTGTCTAGTCGATCACTCTTTGATCGACTCATTTTGCACGATCGTCCAGTCGATCACACCTTGATCGTGTCATTTCGCTCGATCTTCCTCTCGATCTTGATTGAATCGACTGGCCTTAGTCGATCTACCAGTCGATCTCGGCTCCTTTTCTTTTGTCCGAGTTTTCTTTTTGATTCCTGCCAACTCTTATGTTCTTCTTTCATCTTCTTGTTAATGCTCAACATCCATCACAGCTCCAAGTACTCAAAACAGCCTGAAAAAGATGCAAATATGCAAGAAACATGCAAATGCTAATGCAAAGTTCTCTAGGACTTAAAATGGTACAAATGATGCAAAATAGTCTATTATGAATGATGTATGCATAAAAAACCTATTCTAAATGTAAGCTAAATATGCNCTTGATCGAGTCATTTCGCTCGATCTTCCTCTCGATCTTGATTGAATCGACTGGCCTTAGTCGATCTACCAGTCGATCTCGGCTCCTTTTCTTTTGTCCGAGTTTTCTTTTTGATTCCTGCCAACTCTTATGTTCTTCTTTCATCTTCTTGTTAATGCTCAACATCCATCACAGCTCCAAGTACTCAAAACAGCCTGAAAAAGATGCAAATATGCAAGAAACATGCAAATGCTAATGCAAAGTTCTCTAGGACTTAAAATGGTACAAATGATGCAAAATAGTCTATTATGAATGATGTATGCATAAAAAACCTATTCTAAATGTAAGCTAAATATGTGAAATATATGAGTATATCACCCGACCAATCCTTTTGGTGGATCCTAGTAGTCTTCTGCAGGATCGACATGATTTCTCAGTTGGAAATTTCTACTTGGCCGCTCATTTGTGGATGGTATGGCGATGCTACCATTTATAGTGTAGAAACCCCCATCCTTGTCCCAAAGCGTGACTGCTCCATATGGTTTAACCTCTTTTATTTTGAATGGTCCTGACCATCTCGACCTTAGCTTCGCTGGGAAGAGTTTCAGGTGAGAGTTGAATAGTAGGACTTGGTCATCCGCTTCGAACGTGCGTGGTATAATCTTCCTGTCATGGTAGGCCTTGGTTCTTTCCTTGTAGATCCTAGAGCTCTTGTAGGCCTTATGTCTCATTTCGTCTAGCTCATGTACTTGGATTTGTCGCCTCTCTTTGGCTGCCTTTAGGTCAAAGTTGATCTTTTTGAAAGCCCATTGCGCTTTGTATTCGATTTCCACAGGCAGATGGACCACTGCCCCTTGTATTCGATTTTCCGTATACTAGATGAAACGGGGTTGTACCCAAAAGTGTCTTGTATGCGGTTCTATAAGCCCATAAAGCATCATCTAGCTTGCCCGACCAATACTTCCGGTGGATCCCAGTAGTCTTCTGCAGGATCGACATGATTTCTCTGTTGGAAATTTCTACTTGGCCGCTCATTTGTGGATAGTATGGCGATGCAACCTTGTGCCTCACTCCATTCTTCTTTAATAGGTTATCGAATACCCTGTTTATAAAGTGTGACCCTCTGTCGCTTATGACAACTCTGGGAAATCCAAAACGGGGGAAAATGATCGGCTTGAACATCTTGACAACGACGCGAGCGTCGTTGGTTGGGCTGGCTATTGCTTCCACCCACTTTGAGACATAATCGACGGCCACGAGGATGTACTGATTTCCAAAAGTAGTTGGGAATTCCTCAAACATCAAATACTTCTATTTCTAAGATCAGGTTCTGTGGCATCTCATTTCTCTTGCTTATATTCCCCATTCTTTGGCAAGCATCGCACCTCGAGATGAAAGTATGCGTGTCCTTAAACATTGTTGGCCACCAGAATCCAGCTTGCAGTACTTTCGAGACGGTCTTGAAATTAGCGAAGTGTCACGCGTGCAGAATGCCCTCAACGTCTTCTTCTGCCACGCACCTTTTGAATAGTCCGTCTGTGCACTGTCTGTAGAGGTATGGCTCGTCCCAGAAGTACTTGTGGGAGTTTCTTAGAAACCTCTTCTTGTTGTATTCCACGAACTGAGGTGTTTTGATGTCAGCTGCAAGGTAGTTTGCGATGTGTCGGAACAATGGCGTGTTGTATGCCCCGGATTGCGCCATAGGTGGATGTCTCAATGTTTGTTCTCCTGTTGCGGAAACTGCATTGATCACGTTCATGCTTTCTTCTGGGAGGCTGTCATTTACAGGGATCTTGTCCCCAAATGATACTCGCGAAAGGTGATATGCTACCTCGTTATCAGCTCCTCTCCTATCCTTTATCTCCATGTCGAATTCTTGGAGTAGAAGAACCCACCTAATCAGCCTAGGTTTCGAGTCTTTCTTCGCCATTATGTGCCGGATTGCTGCATGATCGGTGTGTACTATAACCTTCGATCCGACCAGGTACTGACGGAATTTTTCAAATGCAAATACGATAGCTAGGAGCTCCTTCTATGTCGTTGTGTAGTTGCACTGGGCGTCGTCCAGGGTTTTGCTCGCATAGTAGATTGCGTGCATCTTCTTATCTTTCTTCTGTCCTAGCACTGCTACTGCATAATCACTGGCGTCGCACATAATGTCAAATGGTTGTTCCCAATCAGATAGTTGTACTACTGGAGCTGATACCAGAGCTTCTCTAATCTTGTGGAAGGCTTGCAGGCATTCTTCGTCGAACTTGAATTTTGTGTCTTTGCAGAGAGGACGTGTCAATGGTCTTGCTATTCTGTGTCTTTGATAAGTATCATATGTCCACTATTGGGGTATCAATCTATTTGGGAGTGTTTAGTGGACAGATCGGTTATATCGGTATTGCAAGTCAAGCTTAATATAGCGAAAGGTTGAGACTTTACTACTAGAAAAGACTAAAAACTAGACCTTGTGTCACTCAAGATCATAAATATGTAAACTTTAAACTACTTGAGCAAGAAGTAAAGATTTAAACGGTAAAAAGATAAGCTTTCTAAAATAAAGTAAGGATCAAGATGGGTTACATGAACTAGGTAACTCTCGGATTATTTATTAAGCTAAAGCCTTTAGATCACATCAAGACTTGGTCTTAGATGGTGATTCTTAGGTAAAGGGATCCTCAAATCGTTTAGCCCATGGTTTTTGGGTCTAAACTCTTTGAATCTCTATCACTAGCTCTCGCTTAGCGGTACAATAGAAGAAACAAGAATGCTAAAACGTTCCTATTGAACCGTAAGACCCTTAGACAGATGGATCGTCTGAGCCTAAGGAATCAAACTCTTGTTCATGGTTCCGGCTAAGCTAGCACGTGTTTTTCGTGTCAAGCCGCCTATCATCTTTAGACTAGATGATCAAGCTAGACTAAGCATTGATAATGATAAACAAGAAAGAATCTAACTTTATGTTCTAGCTAAGCAAGAAATCTAAATCCGAGAATCCCTTGGTTCTTTTAACCCACCGAAATCCTTAAAAGGGCTACTAACGCGCCATTTGAGAAACTTCAAGATCCATAAGGATAAGAAGGTAAGTCATGGTTTGCAAGATAGTCAAAAACAAGAAAAGGAAGAAGATTTAACAAGAAATTCTATGAAACAATACTTATAAACTTCAAAATAGCACAAAAGATTCAAGCTTTGAAACAAACTTTAATGGTGAAGAACTAAGAGTTCTTGCTCGCAAGAAAGACATAAAAACTAAATCTGGAACGTCAGCCTGAGAGATAGGCGTGGGGAACAAAGTATTTATACTTAAAAGAGGAAAAACCTAAAACGTTGGGACCACTTTCCCGAAATGGTACTCTTTTGGACTGTAGCGAATCGGTTTCACGTCGTGGGAAACAAGCCGATATGCCACCTTCTTGTGATTCTTTGAGCAACCTCCATATCGGGCAAGTGTTTCGGGATCAAGCCGTGGTGACTCATCTTCCTTGCTACTTGGATAGGGGTCTTCCCGCTGCCTTGCTCCGATATCCGTCTTCAGTGAATCCTTTTGATGGACCTTCGTTCCAGGTGCCTCTTTCGGGACCAAGTCGCTGCTACTCGTCGGCGTTCGTCATGCGCTTGCCCATATCGGCTAAGGGGTCGTGATCCATGCTCGATATCATCTGTTCACCCTCCTTTCGAGATCTCTCTCCATGATTTCTTCTTCGGACCAGCTTCATTCACCATAACACCTGAGAAAACACTCTAAAACATTCAAGAATATGCAAAGACCTAACCTAATGCATCTAGACCTAACATGAGTGAAAATGTGGTAAAAACTAAGATGAAAGTGCATGAATAGGGTCCTAACTAGTGTGAAATGTATGCTAAAAACATGCAATTTACAGAGATATCATGCAGCTAAAGTGCAAAGAGCACAACTGTCCAAAGAAGTTTGCTTTTATATGGATAAGGATTCACTAGGGTTTGGTGGCTCGCCTATAAATACCCTTAGACCCCCAAAAGCGAAACCTCTCTCTCCCTCTTAGATCTATTTTAGTTTGTTGTTAGTTTTCTCTTTATTTTCAAGAACTTTGTATATACGTTTATTTTTAAATTAGTTTTTGCACTTCTCTTAATTTATTCTTGTTCATGCTTTCTAGTCTTGTTTAGCCACATCTTCTTCGTAGATTTTGTGGTTATTCTTGATTAGGATTTATGTTTAAGCTTTTATTTTATTCTTGAGTTCAAGAACTTTTTTTTTAGGTTTATGCTTAATCAAGACTTGTTCTTTACCATTTCTTGGTAATTCCTTTGCCTTTATTTTATTTCTTGTCATTGATCTTCTTTCTAATATTTCTTAGCTTTTATTTTCTTATGGATCTAGAGGTTAACAATATGATTAGGGAGTAGTGATTTCGCAGTTCTTAGGGTGTGATAGGTTTATGGTGATGGATCTTGATGCTTATGTGCTTAATGATCTTAATCCTTCTCTACTCACCATATTTACTGCTTAACTTAAACTGATCACTTAGGCTAAAGTTCATAGGCTTCCCTAACTAACGCCACGTTAGATGAATGCTTGAACCGTTTGTAGAGGATATACCCTTCCTAGATTAAGACGAACCATCTATCTAGGGGGTATTTTGGCTTTATAGGGTTGGGTATTCTTGCTTGCTATCCTCATGTATCATTGTGCGGGAGCCAAGGTAGGTTGTGAGTTAGCAATGTGACTTCTACCACGGCAGTGGATTAGTCTTGATTAGAAATGCTATGCCTAAGGATTACCATCTAAGACCCAAGGTCTAGATGTTGTTATAAGCCTTCTTGATCCAAAATGTTCGTCATAGATCATTTATCTCATCCTAGGAACCTCTTTTGTCTTTTCTATTCTTAGTCTTTGCTTAGGTTATCTTGTCTAGCTTCCTTCTTTTCTTAGTCTTTGTTTAGGGTTTGTTAGCTTTTGTTCTCTTTTCTTTTGGTAATCATTTAGGTTGTTAGAAAACCTTCATTCTCTATTAGCTTAGCTTAGCATAGTTCTCTATATCTCAAGTGTCATTAGCTTCCCAAGTGGATTAACACCTCAAGTACTACAATGACATGTGTGTTTGAGGATTGAACTAAGGCATAAAAACCACTGCATCAGTACCATGACTTCTTGCAGCTCCTTGGCTATCTTGGCTATTAATATACTCATATATTTCGCATATTTAGCATGCATTTAGCATTGATTTTCATCCACACTGCATCCATAATAGGTTAGTTTGTAGACTTTATCATAGGTCCTAGGATACATTCCCTGGGAAGAGTTTCAGGCGAGAGTTGAATAGTAGGACTTGGTCATTAGTTGCGAATGTGCGCGGGATAATCTTCCTGTTGTGGTAGGCCTTAGTCCTTTCCTTGTAGATCTTAGAGCTTTCGTAGGCCTTATGTCTCATTTCGTCCAGCTCATGTACCTGGATTTGTCGCCTCTCTTTGGTTGCCTTTAGGTCGAAATTTATCTTTTTGATAGCCCACTGCGCCTTGTATTCGATTTCAACTGGCAAGTGGCAGGCTTTCCCGTATACTAGATGAAACGGGGTTGTTCCCAAAGGCGTCTTGTATGTGGTCCTATAGGCACATAAAGCGTCATCTACCTTGGCTGACCAGTCCTTCCGGTGGACGCCAATCGTCTTTTGCAGAAACGACTTGATTTCCCTGTTGGAGATCTCTACTTGTCCGCTCGTTTGTGGATGGTATGGCGATGCTACCTTGTGCCTTACTCCATTCTTCTTTAACAGGTTATCAAAGATCCTGTTTATGAAGTGCGATCCCCCATCGCTTATGACAACTCTTGGGACTCCAAAACGGGGGAAAATGATCGTCTTGAACATTTTGACAACTACGCTAGCGTCGTTTGTTGGGCTGGCTATTGCTTCCACCCACTTAGAGACATAATGGACGGCTTACAAGGATGTATTGATTACCATAAGAGGTTGGGAACGGTCCCATGAAGTCGATTCCCCATACATCAAATACTTCTACTTTTAGGATGAAGTTCTGTGGCATCTCATTTCTCCTGCTTATATTCCCCATCCTTTGGCAAGCGTCGCATTTTGAGATAAAAGTATGTGTGTCTTTAAACATGGTCGGCCACCAGAATCCAGCTTACAGTACCTTAGAGACGCTCTTGAAGTTGGCGAAGTGTCCTGTGTAAGACGATCCATGGCACCCATGTAGTATCCCCTCGACTTCCTCTTCCGCCACACATCTTCTGAATAGTCCATCTGTGCATTGTCTGTAGAGATACGGCTCGTCCCAAAAGTATTTGCGTGAGTCTCGCAGAAACTTCTTCTTGTTGTATCCCACGAACTGAGGTGGTTTGATGTCAGCCGCAAGGTAGTTCACGATGTGTTGGAACCATGGCGTGTTGCATGCTACGGAATGCGCCATAGGAGGATGTCTCATTGTCGGCTCTTCAGTTGTGGGAACTGCATTGATTGCGTTCAAGCTTTCTTCGGGGAGACCGTCGTTTATAGGGGTCGTATCCTTAAATAGTACTCGTGAAAGGTGATCGGCCGCTCCATTATCAGCTCCTCTCCGGTCTTTTATTTCCATGTCGAATTCTTGAAGTAGAAGGACCCACCTAATCAGCCTAGGTTTCGTGTCTTTCTTTGTCATTATGTGCTTGATTGCTGCGTGATCGGTGTGAACTATGACTTTCGATCCGACAAGGTACTGACGAAATTTTTCGAATGCAAACACGATAGCTAGGAGCTCCTTCTCTGTTGTCGTGTAGTTGCATTCGGCGTCGTCCAGGGTCTTGCTCACATAGTAGATTGCGTGCAACTTCTTGTCTTTCTTCTGTCCCAGCACTGCTCCCACTGCATAATCACTGGCGTCGCACATAATCTCAAATGGCTGTTCCCAATTAGGTGGTTGTACTACTGGAGCTGACACCAGAGCTTCTCTGATCTTGTGGAAGGCTTGAAGGCATTCTTCGTCGAATTTGAATTATGCGTCCTTGCAGAGAAGACGGGTTAGCGGCCTTGCTATCTTTGAGAATTCTTGGATGAATCTCCTGTAAAACCCCGCGTGACCCATGAAGCTACGTATCCCCTTGACGTTTGACGGTGGCTCCAGGCTTGTCATGACTTCTATCTTTGCCTTATCAACTTCGATCCCTTCTGCGGAGACCTTATGTACGAGCACTATGCCCTCTCGCACCATTAAATGGGACTTTTCCCAATTCAGAACTAGGTGCTTATCTTCGCATCTTTGTAGGACCTTTCCTAAATTACTCAGACATTATTGGAAGGACGGTCCGTGGACCGAAAAGTCATCCATGAAAACTTCCATAAATTTCTCAATATAATCAGTTAAGATCGATAGCATGCACCCTTGAAATGTCGCAGGAGCATTGCAGAGGCCAAATGGCATCCGCCGGTACGCGAACGTTCCGTAAGGGCACGTGAAGGTCGTCTTCTCCTGATCCTCCGGCCGTATTGAGATCTGAAAAAATCCGGAGTATCCGTCAAGAAAACTATAGTATTGATGGTTTCCTAACTGATATACTCATAAATTAGCATATTTTAGCATTCATTTTAGATAGCTTTGCATGTTCTTTTGCATTCATTTAGCCACTTTTATTCTCATTTGCATACATATTAGAGTTTTGTGAGTGTTAGCTTAGGTTGTTGTATATTTGTACATATTGAGTTCTTATTAGGTGTTTTGGAGGCTTGAAGGACTATGTGGAGTCTCATGGATGATCAAGAGGAGAAAGAGAAGCAGCCAAATGATAAGCCAAAGTCTTTTAGAAGCATATCGAGCATTTGAAGGTAAGAAATGTATGTGTCCGTAAGAAGGTCTTGCACTTAGATTCAGACTGAGTTCTAGTGCCATTGGAATCAAGTCATTCGGATCCGTGGTTAGAAAGTTACATCGATTTTAGTTCGGATCGACCTAGTGGATCGACCAGGCAGCTCGATCCACTTTTCCAGGGGTTCGGATCGACCTAGTGGATCGACCAGGCAGCCCGATCCAGAAAACCAGGGGTTCGGATCGACCTGCTGGATCGACCAAGCATGTCGATCCGAACCAAGAAGCCAAGAAGAAGACGGACGACCAGGGGTTCGGATCGGCCAGCCGGATCGACCAGCCAGGTTGATACATATTTTTTCCGGGTACAAATCGGATCAGACGAAGACTTTCCGCTCCGATTCAGCCTTCGAGCTCTTTATGAAAGTTGTAGGTAATGGAATCATCGTTCATTTGGATATGGCGATTTCCGCAAGACTGCTACCCCGGGTCAAACCCCGGTTTGTTTCGGGTTGACCCGGTTTGACCTCCTTCCCTAAGGTGTTCAATCTTGCAATCTAGATTAGATTCTTTCATCTCTCTTCTTATTAAGGTGTTCTTAATGCCAAATAGCTAATCTTTTGCTATTTAGGATCATAAGCATTTCACACACCCATCAAGTGTTTGATGAAATGCTTGAACCACTTTTCTAAGAGATTTACATTCCTAGCCTAAGATATTAGTTGCCTAGGGTGTTTATCATGCCATTTAGACTTATGCTTATTGCTTGCTAATCATTTTAATGCTAACACATCATTAGTTTATTAATGTGATTAGGAAAGGGATTAATACCACACATCATGGATTAGTCTTTATTAGTGATCTAGGCATAGAGATAACTTGTTTAGTTGCTTAAATGATTGCAAGGTTGGCCATTTGAATGCCCAAATTAATGATTCCATCCCTAGGTTTCGTTTTTAGACAATTAGTTATTTTGATTAGTAGTTAATTGCTTGATTATCGCTTAATTAGTGATCATTAAGGCTTTAGCTCATATAGTTAGTCTTGTGGTGTCTCTTTTAGCTTGTAGTTTGCTTTTATTAGTTCATTGTCACTTCAATTTCGAATTTGGCTTAGATTAAATAGTTTCATGTATTCCTAGTGTTGTTAATCTTAACCCCTTTGGATTGACATCTCAAATACTACAATGACATGAGTAGTAGAGATTAATTGAAAGAGGAAAAATCTTACTATCAATTTGGCGTCGTTGCCATTGGGGTTTAGTATTAACCATTAGGATTTTGATTCTTTTGAGACTAAGCTTTTATTTTACCTTGTTTGCTCATCTCTATTTGAGATGATGAATTTTTTCTGATGTGTGGTTACTAACTTGTCTTCCTTAATTCTATTGTTCTTTCAAAGGTACCAAAACAAAAATAAGAGAAATGGAAAGACAAGATCATTTGAGGTGTTGGAGATGGACAACCAAATAAGCATTATTAAATCTCCACAACCTCAAGAATTGGTATCCACTCCTACCCAAGCTCAATAGAACAAGACAACAATTGGGAGCTTTGAAACTCCTCATTATCATGAGTTGAGATTTGGAATACATCCTCCTCCAATAGAAGCCAATGCCTATGAGATCAAGCCAAGCTTTATAAGGTTGATTCAATGCTCTAAGTTCTTGGGGATAGGAATGGAGAATCCTTATGATCATTTGGACTCTTTTGAGCGGTTGTGCAACACATTTAGGATTGAAGGTGTGCCCGAAGATAGTATCATGCTCATTTTGTTTCCATTTTCACTTGGAGAAAAGGCAAGCAAATGGGAGAGATCTTTACCATCTCACTTGGTCAATTCTTGGGATGATTGCAAGAGGATCTTCCTTCTAAGGTTCTTTCCCACCCAAAAAACAGTCCAAATTAGGAGGAACATCTTGAGTTTCAAGCAAGGCATACATGAGACCTTTCATGAAGCATGTGAGAGACTTAGAGGATACACTCGGGATTGTCCACATCATGGGTTCAAAAAAGAAGCAATCCTTAGCATTTTACTCGGGATTGTCCACACTCAGGATTGTCCACATCATGGGATCACAAATGGACATTGGATGTGGCTAGCATATGGCGTTTTGCAAACCTCACAATAGAAGAAGGAGAACTACTTGTTGAGAACTTGGCAAAGTCTAGTGAAAGCTACTGTGAAGGGCATGATACAACACCTCTAAAGAGATCATGTGAAGACTCCACATGGAAGGACTTGCATGATAAAGTGGATATAATGGAAAAGCTCTTAAGTGTGCAACAAAGAGGAGTTAGTTTGGTTCATGAGAAGTACCAAGAGGAAACAAATTTAGTGGTCAACAATGGGAAATTCAACCAAGGGAGTAAGCTTCTCAATCAATGGTCTAACCATGGAGTTCAAGGAAATCAACAAGGCTACCAAGAGAACCATGAGATTCCTCAAATCTCTAACCAAGATGAGGAACAAAGAAAGGTTCTCCATCAAATCTTAGAAGGTCAACAAATGAATGATATTAGGTTTGTCAAGATGATGAGAGCAATGGATGACAAGATTGAGGGTTTGCAACATGAGTTAACCCTTAAGCTTGAACAATCAACCTCACATTTGGAAACAATAGAGTCCAAATTGGTTCAACTCTCTTTGCCATCCAAGAACCCAAAAGATTCAAGCCATGTCATTTCACCAATTGTTGATGTTGAGGTTGATGAGGAAAGGACACCCAATGTTTTTAATGGACGAATTGGAGACCAAAAGCAAGCAGAGGAGGTTAGAGACGTGGGCAAAGCTCTAAGCTATAGTTTACCTTCCATCCAATGGGTTCATGAAGAAAAGAGTACTTTTGATAAGAATAAAGGGGATGCATATGCTCTCAATGAAAAATGCCTAAGCTCTTTCTTCTTTCCCTCATTGGAGACTAAGGAGGATGTGAGTAATTGTGAGACAAAGAATTTAGCTTCACCCCCAAAACAATGTAAGAAGGAGAAAGAATCTCATGAAGAGAATGTTTTGGGTTATGGTAATGTTGAAGAAGCTTTAGCATCCGATGGAGCTTGCTTGGAAACTCTTTTCTCTACCACATTGGAAGATGAGAATGAGAATAGCAAGGGGCAAAAGATAGGTAAAGGAAATAAGGCCAAGAAGACGCCAAACCAATACAACCATCCCACTATTGCTCCATCCTCTCACACTATGAGTCTACACCCTTTTAGACTAATAGATGGAGCCATTGAGTACAATGTGAAGTGCAAGGGTATTCCTAAACCCTTTGCACGTGTCAAAGCCATTTGTCATTCCACAATGAAGGAGAATGACAAGGAAAGGGTTGAAGAGCTACTCTCCAAGGTTCTCAAGCTTAATCTCACACATGGGACTAGGTTGGATCCATCTCTTGCACCTCATCTCACCATCACCACCTCAACAAGGAGTTACATTACTCCTCCTCTCCAACTCCCTAAGGACAAAGGCTAGGGCCAAGGTATGGTCGTCTTTCTATTTCATTGTATATACCATTTTGTTTTTGTTGCTTTGGTCTCTCTTGAACTTCTATTACACAAGGGACTGTGTAATTTAAGTTTGGGGGAGAGATTGAGAGATTTAATCGTGTGTCTTGTGTTCTTATTTTTCCTTTAAGCATATTTGAGTCTTCATGCATATACATTTGCATATAAAAATCAGAAAATTTTCAAAAATTTCGAAAAACAATTCATGTAGCTTGCATTTGCATTTGTAAATTTTGTAGGATTGAGTCTAGTTTTTTTATCATGTAGGTTGCATCATTCAAGTGCATAGGGGGCAATTTTCCTTGTAAAGTGTTTTAAGCACATGAATTGGTTCAAGGCCCTAGTTAGTAGTCCTTTGATGCTTGTCCAAACTTGAAGTTAAGTTCTAACCATACTTGGATCATTTGTTTTAATTTTCTTGGCCTAAAGTTGAAAAAAGCATGAATTGAATCCTTTCATATCAAGTGAAACCTTAACATGGATTTTGAATTATCATACTTGTGCATTTGAAAAAGAATCCATGGATTACAAAAAAAATATTTAGGCTTTCTTATTCCCTTCACCACTCTCTTGTAAGCCTAAATAGAACACCACACCTTAACCCTTACCCTCCTTTCAAGCCAAAATTCTTGTGTGATTGCAAATTGTGAGGCCTTATTTTCGATTGAACTTGGCATAAAGTGTTAGGTTTAAGGCGACATTTATAGGCTCTCATATTGATGCTAGCTTTGAATATTGAAGCTAGTTTTAGGCTGGATTTGGGGTGGGAATTCACGGGTTCTGTAGAAAATGCTTACCTTGTTTCGTGTTTGAGAAGAAGTTGGTGTTTGGAGTTTGAATAGAAAGAGATACATAGTTTTAAGTGGTTGGTCTTGAATTGTCTTGATTAAAAGCTCAAGTTGAAAAGAAAAGGAGATAGCTCTCTAGAAAAAAAAAATATATATCTAAGAAAAGAGCCAAAATGGCCAAGTGCATAAGAGAAAGAAAAAAAAATATATGAGAAGAGAGCTATCAAAGTAAGTGAAAAGAGCTAATATTTGAATGGCCATACCACTAGCTATAAGTAAGGTTGAAGAAGTTTCCCTAAAGTGAATGTGATTGATGAAGTTATTGTGGGTTTGTACTTAGCGGTTTCTTGCTTGATTATGGGTATCTCTAGAGGGTGAGTGAGCAAAAAAATGAATGAGAGGGGAATTAGGATCATTGTTAGTCTATATGGGTAGTTGAGAGTCTAGTCATGTATGCATACATTGCCTTTTACCTTTAGCATTATGCATAAGTTCAATCCTTTTTGAGATAAACCATAGCTTGGAGTACCCACATGAATGGGATCATTTTTATCTCATAACCTTGTCCCTAGCCAAATGTATTCGGTTTTAAATGCATAAGTGTGATTCACGGTTTGAGCTTTAATGAATGTTAAAGGTTAGGATTCTTGGATTATTTGGAATAGACAAGTCTTGATTTGAAATTCAATATATGATGAGTATGGCTAAGTTCTTTGGAGTAGTGTTTGGATACTGCATCCAAGGACTGAGAACAAGGACCATTGATTTGATTTATTTGAAAAACACGTTTGGAATTTAACCCTGATTTTTAAACCTCTCTCTCGGATTTGTCTTTGTTTGCTTGAGGACAAGCAAAAAGGCAAGTTTGAGGGAGTTGATATACTCATAAATTAGCGTATTTTAGCATTCATTTTAGATAGCTTTGCATGTTCTTTTGCATTCATTTAGCCACTTTTATTCTCATTTGCATACATATTAGAGTTTTGTGAGTGTTAGCTTAGGTTGTTGCATATTTGTACATATTGAGTCCTTATTAGGTGTTTTGGAGGCTTGGATGACTATATGGAGTCTCATGGATGATCAAGAGGAGGAAAAGAAGCAGCCAAATGATAAGCAAAATTCCTTGTTATTATGAGGTAGTTGAGAGTGTAGTCATGTATGCATTCATGATCCATGATCCGATTCAGCCTTCGCGCTCTTCATGAAAGTTGTAGGTAATTGAATCATCTTTCATTTGAAGGTGGTTCATGTCATTATGAGCTGTGGTTAGGGAGATATGGCGATTTCCGCAAGACTGCTACCCCGGGTCAAAACCCAGTTTGTTGTATCGTCTCTTGTACCTTCCCTATAAATACTTAAAAACCTAATTTTTATGTATCGTCTCTTGTGCTTAAACACAAAAATCGACCCTTTGTGGTTTTGAGGAGATTTGGAAGATTTCTTTTAAGTTTAATGCAATTTGATTCTTGTTTCTTCTAATCTTTCTTTTTCTATTCATCTAATCATGTTTACTAACACTTCTTGCATGAGATTTGTAAGATTAGCTATGATTAGTGAGTAGTCTCTTAGGAACCTGGGGATGGACTAGATTTATGGTTTTCTAATGGTTCAATCTTGCAATCTAGGTTAGATTCTTTCATCTCTCTTCTTATTAAGGTGTTCTTAATGCCAAATAGCTAATCTTTTGCTATTTAGGGCATGTTCAACGCAACAACCCCTCTTGGGTTCTTGAATAATATTTAATTATAATTTTTTTTTTCCTTCTCTCTCCTTCCTCGGGAAACTTCTCTCCTCTCTTCTTCTTCCTCCCTCAGCCGTTCTTCTCCTCACATATGCGACTCCGAGCGGCGATGATTTGGAGCAGAAGATCGACGGTGGTGGTGATTCAGACTGCGGAGATCTGCGATAGTGGTGGCGATCTGCGGGATGGACGCTCGCAGACGAATCTACGGACGACGGTGGTGGCTCGCGGACGGATCTACGGACGACGATGGTGGCTCGCGGACGGATCTACGGACGACGGTGGTGACTCGCGGACGTGACGGCGATCTGCGATGGTGGTAACTCCGGTAAGTGGCGGTGGACCTCCGGGTGTTAGACAGAGGCGTGACACGTAGCACTTAAGAACCGGTCCTTAAATTTCTTAATTAAGGATCGAATCTAAGTTTTTAACTGAATTTTCATTTTTTTTAATTTAAAAAAGGCTAAGAAACCTTTCTAAGAAACCGCGTTGAACATGGTCTTAGGATCATAAGCATTTCACACACCCACCAAGTGTTTGATGAAATGCTTGAACCACTTTTCTAAGAGATTTACATTCCTAGCATGAGATATTAGTTGTGTAGGGTGTTTATCATGCCATTTAGACTTATGCTTATTGCTTGCTAATCATTTTAATGCTAACACATCATTAGTTTATTAAGGTGATTAGAAAAGGGATTAATACCACACATCGTGGATTAGTCTTTATTAGTGATCTAGGCATAGAGATACCTTGTTTAGTTGCTTAAATGATTGAAAGGTTGGCCATTTGAATGCCCAAATCAATGATTTCATCCCTAGGTTTCGTTTTTAGTCAATTAGTAATCTTGATTAGTAGTTAATTAGTTTCGTTTTTAGTCAATTAGTAATCTTGATTAGTAGTTAATTGCTTGATTAGCGCTTAATTAGTGATCATTAAGGCTTTAGCTCATATAGTTAGTCTTGTGGTGTCTCTTTTAGCTTGTAGTTTGCTTCTATTAGTTCCTTGTCACTTCAATTTCGAATTTGGCTTAGATTAAATAGTTTCATGTATTCCTAGTATTGTTAATCTTAACCCCTTTGGATTGACATCTCAAATACTACAATGACATGAGTAGTAGAGATTAATTGAAAGAGGAAAAATCTTACTATCACTAACCTTTCCAGCATCTGGTTGATGAATGGTAGCGGAAAATGATCCTTTCTGGTTGGCGTGTTTAGCTTCCGATAACCGATGCACATTCGATGGCCGGTCAAGGTTCTCGTAGCGATCATCTCGTCCTTGTCGCTTTTAATAACCGTAACTCCTCCTTTTTTCGGGACCACATGAACCGGGCTTACCCATGTGCTGTCCGAGATTGGGTATATGATCCCTGCCTCCAAAAGCTTCATTACTTCCTTTTTGACTACTTCCATTAGGTTCGGGTTGAGTCTCCTCTGCTGTTCGACAGAGTTTTTAGCGTTTTCCTCCAAATGGATCTTATGCACGCAAAGGTCTGGAGATATTCCAGGAATGTCATCTAAGGAGTATCCTATCGCTTTCCGGTGTGTCCGCAGCTCACAAAGCAACAACGTTGCCTCGACGTTGTTCAGGCTAGAATTTATGATCACTGGATAAGTCGAATCTTGTCCAAGAAATGCGTACCTCAGCCCAGCCGGTAGCGGTTTCAGCTCAACCTTTGGCGCTTTGAGTGGGTTCCAAGGGTCTGGAATCGTTCCCCGGGCGTCCTTTGGTGGTAAGGGCTTGTGTTCTTCGTCCCCTAGATCCAGAAAGGGGGTGGGTCCGATGTGAGGCTCGGTCTGGTCCAGCATTCTTATACAACTTTTAGTTTCCTCGCGACTGGGGTCGCTTGCGGTGTTCGCGTTTGTCAGGGCTACCTCCAGCGGGTCATTCATAAGCATCTCCTCGTATATCTCTTCCGCAGCTCCTGCGAGCTCGTCGATGCGAAAGACTTGCCCGTCCAGGGTAGGCTTCTTAAAATCTTTGTTCATATCGAAGTTTATAACGAGATTTCCCAGGTGCAGTTCTATCTTTCCTTTTGGAACGTTGATGACTGCTCCGGCTGTAGAGAGAAATGGGCGGCCGAGAATGAGAGGGTCCCGAGGTTCCTCTTCGATATCTAACACCACAAAGTCGGTTGGGATTGCGCAGTCCCCGATGATGACCTGGACGTCGACCAAAACTCCGACGGGTTGCCTGCTCGATCTATCCCCTAGGATTAGGGTAATTCTTGTAGGTAGGAATTCGTAGTACCCGAGGCGTCTTGCTACAGAGAGCGGCATCATGTTTATGCTTGGCCCCAAATCGCATAGAACTCGCTTAAACACTTCCTCTCCAATCGAACAGAGAGTACAAAACTTTTGGGATCTTCACGTTTCCGAGGGGGAAGGTTCTGGATGACCGAGCTGCATTCTTGGGTGATCATCATAACTCCCTCTTCCAGGTTGAGAGAGTTAGTTACAATACTCTTCATGTTGGGATCATGGCGCAAGCTTCTATAAAAGGTAGTCCCACAGATAGTTGTCTTATTAGCTCCTTCAGTCTTGCTCTTTCTCTCTCCTTTCTGGGCGTGCTTAGACAGCGCGGATAGTGTGCTTTGGGTGCGTGGACTCGTGTTGGCGGTGGTGGTGTTACTTCTTTCGGTGGAATGTCCTCCGTCACGGCTTCCCCATTGACGCTGTCTTTTCTATGTTTCTGACTACTTGATCTTCGCCGCCGCTGTCCTTCTCCTTTTCCACTGCTTCCTTATCCTTTGGAAATTCGGGTTCCTTGTAGGTTAGTCCGCTTCTAAGCTCTACTGCCTTCACGGTGTCATAGCAGTCTTTTCCTTCTTTGTCTTCTTCTTCTGGTTTGGCCATTTTTCATTCTCCTTTGGTTAGCCTCTCGTTTTCTTTCGCCACTCTTCGTATTTCTGAAGCGAGGTGCTCGATCTTGCCATTCGCCTCATGGCGGTTACGTTCAGCATCTTTCTTAGCATCGCTTGAGGTTCTCTCGAAAGAATCCACGAGTTCCTGTATCTTGTCCTTGAGTCTATTAATTCGATCCGAATGGCCTCGGTGAATTGAAAGGTCGAGGGAGTGGCTCACTCCCATTAGATATCGTGTTTAATGGGCGCCGTGATGATGCACTATGCTCCTTTCTAAGTTCTCGTGATGGAGGTCGAGGTCGCGGCAGTGCCTTGTGTCGATGTCATGGCCCGAGTTGTAACGCATGCGGAAATCCTATAGTTCTCGGATGGCTTCTGACTGTTGTGTATGTTCTGAGTCCATTTTAGCTAGATCGCCCATTATGACCTTCAAGGGGTCTGCTTCGGCTTCTTCTTTGCGGTTTTCTGCATGGCCAGGGTCGTTCAGGCCGTTGTACTCGCTACTGGGCAGATTGGTCACTAATAGTCTCGCTCTTTTTACTGATTTTTACGAAAAGTCTCCGTTGCTTGCATTATCCAGCGCGGCTTGGAGTTTCCTGTTGACTCCTCGGTAGAACGTGCTGATCATGTGTTCGTCAGTGAATCCGTGGTGTGGACAGTCTCTTTCGTAGCCTTTAAATCGCTCCCACGCTTCGATGAGAGTTTCACACCTTTGTTGTTGGAACCTTTGTATCTTGTTCCTTAGGAGGTAGGAACGGGATTTAGTGTAGAAGCGGTTTAGAAAAATTTTTCTACATACTTCCTAGGTGGTGATGGATGCTTGGGCTAAGGATCTCAACCACTTGCTTGCTTTTTCTCCTAAAGAGTAGGGGAACAACATGCATCTCAGGTAGTCTCCATTAATCTTGTAAATTGCGCAGACTCCTTCGAATGCTTCAATGTGCTCGATGGGTTGCTCCGACGGTTGCCCTCGGTATTGGTTCTGCTTAACCAGGTCTATAATGCGTTTCTTGATCTCGAAATTGTCTCCTTCAGGTAGCGTCAACCGAAAAGGGTTTTGGTCTTGGAAGGACTTGAGGGGCGCGTCGAACTCTGAGATTGTAGGCGTGTCCTCGGCGAACGTCTCGTCTTCGTCGCTTAACAGATCTTCTTCTTCTTCCATCCGTTGTTCTCCGTTTATATTAAACGGATCTCCAAGAGTTTCGGGGTCTCGAACTTGATCCCCCATTAGAGAAGTACCTGTAAAACGAGGAGTTAAACGAGTTGTTCAGTGATCGCTCTGTTGATTTTTCATTAAGGAATTTATGAGAAGCAAATCAATAGTCCCCGACAACGGCCCCAAAAACTTGATGCAACAGGTTTTAGGGCCTGTCTTCGAGTTTTAAATTTATAACCCTATTTTCTGCAAGTGCACAGATGTGCGATGTAGTATTTAGGGTGTCGAACCACAGAGACTATGATGCTTCAAACTAATCCAATAAAATAGAAAATCAAATGAGAACGTTCGAATTAAAAGTTGGTTTTGGAGAGGTGATGGTTTAGTATCAGAACGGAAATCAAGATGGTTTGTAAAACTATAAAACGGTGCGTTGGGTTTCAGGGATCTCTCGGGGTATTTCTCGGAGTGATTCTACGGTTAAAACACTTGATCTAGGCAAATCAATTCTACTGGTTCTTAAGCTCCAACACGAAAGTGGTCGGATCTCCCTTTCGGAAAACCAAACACCTAAACCTAAACTGCTCGTTCGCTCCCCTTTCGGTAGCGACTTCGCAGTAAGATCAGCTATAAGATTGGGTTCGATAAAGCTCACAACACACCGCCGATATGCATAGGCATTCTTCGGTGTCTGCTTGTTTAAAACTATATCCGGCCAAGCGATTCAGCGCTCGCGCGGTTCTAATGATCCTAAAATCGATCCTTAAGTGGCCAGTCAAGGATTACGTAATAAGAAAGAATCCAAACGAAGAACAGTGAAAAGTATACTACCTATGATCTAACAACCTAATCGAATCAAACATGAAATCCCCCTGAGAAACCCCCCCTGAAAAACCCAACTAAAAGACTACTCAGACATGTAATCGAAATTCATTATCATTGCAATAGGTGAAAATCTCAAAGGTTTGAAAAGAAAATAAAGGAAGTGCTAACGATGTAAAGAAAGTGTAGAAAAGATATGAAAGGGAGTATCAAATAGGACGACGAGATTGGGGATTGGAGAAGACGGCTTTCGCTCCTCTTCTCTTCCTCCTTAGCTGCAGCGCTCTTCTAGGTTAGGTCTTGGTGGCTGATTTCAAACTCTCCAAAAAATAAGAGTAGCTGTGAGTATTTATAGGTCTTTAGGGTCTCTTAGGCGTCACTGATGAACTCCAACAAGAAGCTGAAGGGTCTATAGAAGAACTTGAAGCTCTTCTTGGATGCACGGTTGATAAAAATCTTGTTATAAGATATGAAGATCCTTGTGAAGGTGATTTGGTTGTTGATTGCATAGGGAATGCAAGTGAGAGCTCAATTGTTGAGAAAAAGCTCTCAACCAAGAAGGAAACACATGTGCAACTCATTTCCAAGATGGTAAAAAGGATAGTCACATTGAAGAAGCCTCCAAGGAGGGTGAAGAAGAAGAATCTCCAATGGCACAACCTTTTGCCAAGTATCTTGGTTTAATCTCCACCAATGAAGAGAGCATTGATGATCCATGGAAGTTACCCTTTGAGGAGGTTAGGATGCAAGAGTTTAGGGGATGGTTCTATGATGAGTATGATCCTGGTGATCCGAGCTTCAACATGTCAAGCTAGAGACTCAAATCAAGCGCACTTGGGAGGCATTCCCATGTTTATCCAAGCAAAAGGGATGTTCGAGGTCATGGAGCATGGTACAAGGTCGAATTTTCCCAAGGAAAAGTCTCCAAAGCTTCCTCTAGCTTCACTCCTCCTCCTCTTCACGTTTTTGAGGTATCTCCACCTCCCTTGTACATTTTTCTTTTAGATTTTTGTTTTTGTATCTTGTCATGTTGATTGAGGTCTCCCTTGGACTTTTATTACACAAGAGACTGTGTAATTTAAGTTTGGGGGAGAGGTTGAGAGATTTAACATTGTGCTTTATGAGTCTTATTTTCCTTTTATGCATCTTGAGTCTCATGCATTCATTTAAGGCATAGAAAAAACCAAAAAAATTGAAAAATTTGAAAATTTTCCAAAAAAAAAGTCATTTAGATGTTGCATTTGCATTTTAGGATTGAGTCTAGTTGCATTGCATGTAGGAATTGCATTCATTTGCATTGGGCGCAATGATGAGCTAATCCTTGTAGAATGCCAACTCATGTAATCAATTCAATGCCCTAGTTAGTAGTTCTTTGTTGCATTTGAGCTAATCTTGAAAGTAAGGAAGAACCATGCTTGGACCAGTTCACTAGCCACTAGAGTTTGGTCGAAATAGGGCCTTGAAATTGATAGCCAACTCTACTCACTTGAACCTAAATTTGACAATTAAATATCATGCCTTGCATTAGAAGTGAATTCATGGATTGAAAATATTTGAGCTTTCTTACTCACTTTGCCACTCTCTTGCTAGCTCAAATAGTACCCCTACCATACCTTACCTCCTTTGAAATTGTTCTTGTGTGAATACTTGTGAGGCCTTTATTTCTATTGAACTTAGCATAAAGTGTTAGGTTTGAGACGACAAGTCTAGGCTTTCATGTAGATTCTAGCCTTGCATTTTGAGCTAGTTTTAGGTTTAGGATTTGGGGGTTGTTGGCATTGGTATTACTTGATGAGTTGTGGAAAAGTTTGGAAAGAAAGAGGTGATGAATGAGAGCTTGGTAAAGATAAGGGGAAGCATAGTTTGAAATCGTGAATCTTGTGTTAAAAAAAAAAAAAAAAGGAATAGCTCAAAGTCAAAAGCTCTAGGTAGTCTTAAGGAAAGAAGAAAAGAAAATCAAAAGAGCCAAAAAAGGGCCAAAGAAGAGAAAGACTACCTAGAGATAAAAAGAGGAGCTAAGTTAATAAGAAGGATTACACCATTCGCTATGAGTAATAGGTTGAAGAAGTTCCCCTTTAGAGCTTTAAAAAGAAAAAGTGTGTTTGAAATTCACGGTTTAGGCAAGGCACAAAGAGTCTTGAGAAAAAAGGTAGATTCTAGAGGGTTGAGTGAGCAAAAAAAAAATGAATGAGAAGGGTTTAGGATCATTGATAGCATTTCGGTTAGATGATAGTCTATTCTTGTATGCATCACTTGTCTCTTACCTTTAGCATTATGCATATAGTTCAATCTTCTTTGAGTGTTACCTTTATTTAAATGCGAAACCGGATGAATTTAGATCACTTTTATTTCAAAATCCAGTCCCTTAGCCAAATGAATTCACTTGCATTGCATTGTCTTTATCCACGGTTTGCACTCAATGAATGTTAAAGAGTTGGTTTGATAGGGAGGCTTATCTAGATCGGAATCTTAGTGCATTTGATTGTTGAGATGGGCATGTCTAACTCTTTTGGAGTAGGATGAATTCAAATGCACCTTAGAACTAAGAACTAGGACATTGAGTTGATTGTATTCGTTGGCATTTTTGGATAATGAGCTCCCACCTTCAAACCTCTCTCTTGGAATTGTCATGTTTGTTTGCTTGAGGGCAAGCAAAAGGCAAGTTTGGGGGAGTTGATATACTCATAAATTAACATGTTTTAGCACCCATTTTAGATAGCTTTGCATTCATTTATGCATTCATTTAGATACTTTTAGTCCAAATTGCATCCATATTAGAGTTTAGCAAGTTTTAGCTTAGGTTGTTGCAAATTGTTCATATTAAGTCCCAATTAGGTACTTTGGAGGTTTGGAGGACCTCTTTGGAGAGTTGGGTGACAAGGAGGAAGAAAAGAAGGGAGCCAAAACATGAAGCAGACAATCTTTAGAAGTGTATCGACCTTGGTGTCGACCTACCAAGGTCGATATAGCTCGGCAGGAAGACGGAGCGCGCGTATCGGGCATTTTTATCGGACTGTTAAGGTCGATACACATCTCATCCGAAGATTGAAGAATAGCGTATCAGGCATCTGTGTCGAGCTACCAAGCTCGACACACTCTTTGAGGAAAGCTTTAGCAGCGTATCGAGCTGCGTATCGACCTAGCAAGCTCGATACGCTGCCCGATTTTCAGGCTTAAACCGGGTCAATACCCGGTTTGTTCCGGGTTGACCCGGGTCGTCCATTGTTCACTATAAATAGGAAATAACCTAATTTTTCCTAAGTATCTTGTAATCTCTTGTTCTTTCTTAGAAAACTTTAAGTTTATGCAATCTAGTGTTTATATCTTTTATTCTTTCATCTTCTATCTCTCCAATCATGTTTGTCTCTATCTCTTTCATATGATTTGAGGGATTAACCATGATTAGTGAGTAGTTTCTTTAGGATCTAAGGATGGTTTAGATCTAGGGTGTTTTAAGGATTAATCTAGATGTCTAAGGTTAGATCTTCTCATTTTCCTCATTGTTTAGTGTTCTAAATGCTAGTTTAGCCTTGATCATGCTAAAACTAGGCCTTAGGGAATTTCAGACCCACAAGGTGTTTGATGAAATTCACCAACCAACTAAACAAGGGATTTACATTCCTAGCTCATGGAAGTGATTGTCTAGGGTGTTTATTGGCAATTTAGAATTGTTTCCTAATGCTTGTTAACTTCCTTTTCACTAATGAAAGTTAGATCTTGATTAGGATGATTAATGAAGGGATTAATACCATGAAAGTGGATTAGTCTAGCTATTGAGTTCTAAGCCTAGGGATTAGCTTATATTGTGATTGTTTGGCATCAAATATTGATTCTTGGAACACCTTAGGTTGATAACCCCATCCTTGGATTCATTTTAGTATTTTGATAATCTTGATTAGTAGTTAATTAGCTTGCTTTGGTTCATTTGTATGTTAAACTTCAAGCCTTTATTTCTAGCATAGATTAAGAAGTTGTATGAATTCCTAGTGTCTTAACTATATCCATATGGATTGATCCTCAAGTACCTACAATGACATGGGTGGGTTTGAGTCATTGTTAAGTACCACAAAGAAATCGCTTATCAATTTGTCATGTTTGTTTGCTTGAGGGCAAGCAAAAGGCAAGTTTGGGGGAGTTGATAGACTCATAATTTAGCATATTTTATCATTCATTTTAGATAGTTTTGCATGTACTTTTGCATTCATTTAGCCACTTTTAGTCCCATTTGCATCCATATTAGAGTTTAGTGAGTTTTAGCTTAGGTTGTTGAATATTTGTACATATTTAGTCCTTATTAGGTGTTTTGGAAGCTTGGAGGACCATATGGAGTTTCATGGATGATCAAGAGGAGGAAGAGAAGCAGCCAAATGAGAAGCAGAAGTCTTTTCGAAGCATATCGAGAATTTAGAGGTGCGAAATGTATGGGTCCGGACGAAGGTCTTGCACTTAGATTTAGATTCCGAAATCTTCTTTAAAGTTGTAGAGGATCCAGTGAGTTTTCTAATGCCGTTAGAATCACGTCATTCGGACCAAGGGTTAGAAAGTTACGGCTATTTTAATCCATATCGAGCACATGCATCGAGCTACTAAGTTCAATACAGTCCAACCGAGACGACGTCTGGCACCATATCGAGCTACATAGCTCGACACAGACTAACAGGGAAGACGAAGGCTGCGTATCGGGCATTTGTATCGAGCTACATAGCTTGATACTACGTCTGGCAACATATCGAGCTTTCATATCGAGCTAGTAAGGTCGATACAGATCTATTCCGGGTAAATCGGATCAGACGAAGACTTTCCATTCCGATTCAGCCTTCGATCTCTTCATGCAAGTTGTAGGTAATTGAATCAGATTTCATTTGGAGGTGGTTGCATGTTATTACGAGCTGTGGTTAGGGAGATATGGCGATTTTCGCAAGACTGCTACCCCGGGTCAAAACCCGGTTTGTTCCGGGTTGACCCGCTTTGACCTCCTTCCTTATAAATATTTAAAAACATAATTTTTATGTATCTTCTCTTGTGCTTAAACAGAAAAACGCCCCTTTGGGGTTTTGAGGAGATTTTGAGAGTTTTTTTTAAGTTTAATGCAATTTGATTCTTGTTTCTTCTAATCTTTCCTTTCCTAATCATCTAATCATGTTTACTAACATTTCTTTCATGAGATTTGTTGGTTTATCCATGTTTAGTGAGTAGTCTTTTTAGGATCTAGGGATGAGATAGATTAGGGTGAGATTAGGGTTGATCTATCATGTTTAGGGCCTAGAATCTATAAATCTTTTCTTGTTTAGTGATCTTCATGCTAGATTAGCTTTGAGAAAAGTGATTTAGACCAAAGGGCATTTCCCACCCACCAGGTGTTTGATGAAATGCCCCAACCAATTAAATCAAGAGATTTGCATGCTTAGCCTATGGAAGTAGATGTCTAAGGTGTTTATTGGTAGATTAGAACTGAATATTAATGCTTGTTGATTATCTTTTCACTAATGACAATTAGCTCTTGATTAGGTAATTAGCAAAGGGATTAGTGCCATGAGAGTGGATTAGTCTTGTTTAGAGTTCTAAACCTAAGGTTAGCATTTATGTGATTGTTTGAACATAATAGGTTAGCTCTAGGATCACCCAAAGTCCATAATCTCATCCTTAGATTCAATTTTAGTCTTTGTTTATCTTGATTAGTAGTTTTACTTAGTTTCTTGTCTTGCTTTAGTTTCTTGTTTTGATTTCTTAAGTTGTTAGCTTTCTTTGCTTTCATTTCACTTAGGTTGTTAGATAAAAACCTTCCCTTATTTGATTTTGCTTAGCTTATGAAATTTTGTGTATTCCTAGTGTTTAGGTCTCTAGTTCCCTGTGGATTAGATATCTCAAATACTACAATGATATGAGTAGTTGGGATTAATTGAAAGTGTGAAAAATCCCGCTATCACCTATGTAGAACAATCACATGTCACACTAAGGAGACTGAAGAGGGACCACCAAGGGGGCAGCTAATGGGTCTCACTTGTGGGGGTGATGAATGAAAATGAAGCCCTTAATCACAATGAGTATGATGGGTCAAGCTTTGATGGTGAGAGTCTTCTAGCCATGTTTGGTGGACTCAAGGTTATGAAGCCTATGGCTGAGCCTCCAAATAGGTTTAAGAAGAAGAAGAAGGTGCTACAAGCTGGAAGAAGCACCATGTTCACCAAGAAAGGAGAAGGAAAGCAAATTTCACTCCTTGTTCACCCCCATGCCTAAGGGTTTGAAAAGTCAAGCTTAGTGACTTTAAACAAGCACACTTGGGAGGCACTCCCATGTCTATCTTCGTATATATTTGCACTTTTTAATTCAATAATGTGTTTTCTAGTGTCTGTGTATGATAGATAGGTTTGGATCAAGGAGGTTGATCCAACGGCAAAAATGCTTGCTAAGGACTTCAGGCACTGTATCGTGCTCCGTATCGAGTTACTAAGCTCGATACAGCCCTCACAGAGATTTCGGAGGAGCCGCATCGGGCATTTGTATCGAGCTACTAAGCTCGATACAACCCGGCCAGGGAAAAAGTTCGAGGCGTATCGGGCATTCGTATCTAGCTTCATAGCTCGATACAGTTCTAAAACCCGCTTCCGTAAGTGTATCGAGCTATGTATCGAGCTACATAGCTCGATACACTTCTTTTCCAGGAAAGTCAACGGGGTTTGACCGGTTTAATTCACTCGAATTAAACAGGTTTTCCCCCTTTTTCTTCCCCAAAACTCGAAAATTCTTCACTTCTTCCATACACACGCGATTTTTGGCACTTTCTCTCTCAATTCTCAAGTAATTTTGTGATTTCAAGTGCTATTAGCTCGAATTCTTGTGCTAGTTTTGTTTCTAGGCCCATTTGTGTTCATCCCTTCGCTCATTCACGAGGTAAACAATCCAAAAACCAAGTTTTTCATCCTTTACTCTAATGGTGGAAAATTTGGGGGATTATGTACTAGGGTGTTCGAATTGATTGTTTATGGCTTGGGCATTGCTTGGTTAGGGAGTAGATTTCGAGTGCTATACTAGGATTTCCAAGGTTAGTTTTCGAAAATTTGACACTTAGGGTTCATAGTGCAAAAATTCAAATTAATCTCTTGAACCTTGTTAGTTTTTGGGGCTTTCACTTGCATTACCTTGCATTAACCATGCTTATGCATTGCCAATTGATAGCAATCGAAATTTGGCAACTTGAATTTTTGCAAAATTTTTGTGTTTGCCAAATTTTTGCTAAGTGTGGAATTGAAGTGAGTTTCGAAAATGTGGCATTGTCTCTTGCATATGGCTTACTTGATGCATTTTTTGCTTGATCAAAATGAGTTGCTAATGCCATATCCATGCTTTGTTTATTTTAAAGGTACAATGTCATCAAGGAGTAGAGATGAAGACTTGGCACAACAGGAAAAGGAATTGGTGGTATGGAGCATTGAGGAGAAGAGGGCAAGAAAAAGGTTTGAGAGAATGCGTTTTGAGCCTACGAAATTTGGAAGCCGAGGCTTCTTGCAAGAAATCGGGTTGTTGAGAACTTTCGATGGGCTACTTGAGGACATGGGGCTCTCTTCTTTGGCAACCATGGATTGTCCCATGTACCCCGAGGCTACCTTGCACTTCCTATCCACAATGGACTTCTCCTATGAAGATCCAAATCTCCTAACACCATCGACGGGACTCATGACATTCAAGGTCCGGGAAACTACTTTCAGCCTGACCATACAAGACTTATGTCGTGCCTATGATTTGAATGAAGAGGCACCACTGGTGGAGTTCCCACAGTTCGAGTCAGCAAGGGCTCTATGGGATTTGATAGGTGATGGCAACTTCAGGAACAACAAACCCAATATCAGCAATGTGAGGAATCCTTTTGCTAAGATACATGCTTCAACAAAGGACCACGTCCTCCACATTAGCCGAGAACGAACTTAGCTTCCTCTTTCAAGGCGTGAAGGAAACCACGTGTGAACTATGGATGCATCTTGGCCTCTTCACTAACAAGGAACAAAATTTTGGCGCTAATGGCAAGGCCATTCTCAGTCTACATAGTAGGCTTTCTCACTCCTTTGTTCGTGAAAGCCGGGGTCGACCTATCAGCATTCAAGGCATGGATGGGTCGAGCTTACATGGACCACGACTACATGGTAGCAATTGGTTTCTTTGGACCGCCTCCAGCCCCTCACACTTATGCTTATCACTTCACCAATAAGGCAAATGAGAGGAAGGCTTACATCCTCCCAAACCTGAATGAAGTGCTAGTGGATACATGGCGATAGGCAGCACAGCTGCAATTCCAATTACACTAGACTCCTCTCCCTCCTCCGTCTCTTCACGTTTTTGAGGTATCTCCTCCTCCCTTGTACATATTTCTTTTAGATTTTTATTTCATCATATTGGCATGTTGATTGAGGTATCCCTTATACTTTTATTACACAAGCGACCGTGTAATTTAAGTTTGGGGGGAGAGGTTGAGATATTTGAAATTGTGTTTTGTGAGTCTTATTTTTCTTTAATGCATTTTGAGTCTCATGCATTTCATTTAAGGCATAGAAAAACCAAAAAAATCGAAAAATTTGAAATTTTCCAAAAAAATGTCATTTAGATGTTGCATTTGCATATTAGGATTGAGTCTAGTTGCATTTCATGTAGGATTTGCATTCATATGCATTGGGAGCAATGATGAGCTTATCTTTGTAGAGTGCCAACTCTTGTAATCAATTCAATGGCCTAGTTAGTAGTTCTTTGATGCAATTGAACAAGTCTTGGAAGTAAGGAAGAACCATGTTTGGATGACTTCACTTGTCACCTAGATTTTGGTTGAAATAGGGTCTTGAATTTGATAATCAACTCTACTCACTTGAACCGAATTTTGACATCTAATTATCATGCCTTGCATTGAAAGTGAATTCATGGATTGTATGCATATTTGAGTTTTCTTACTCTCTTTGCCACCCTCTTGCTAGCTCAAGTAGTACCCCCACCTTACCTTACCTTCTTTGAAGCCAAATGTTCTAGTGATATTGCTTGTGAATAGTCCGTATGTGCACTGTCTGTAGAGGTATGGCTCGTCCCAGAAGTACTTGCGGGAGTCTCGTATAAACTTTTTCTTGTTGTATCCCACGAACTGAGGTGGTTTGATGTCGTGTTGGTAGTTTGCGATGTGTCGGAACGATGGCGTTTTGTATGCCCCGGATTGCGCCATAGGTGGATGTCTAAATTTTGGTTCTCCTGTTGCGGGAACTGCATTGATCGCATTCATGCTTTCTTCCGGGAGGCTGTCATTCACAGGGATCTTGTCCGAAATGATACTCGCGAAAGGTGATATGCCCCTCGTTATCATCTCCTCTCCTATCCTTTATTTCCATGTCGAATTATTGGAGTAGAAGAACCCACATAATCAGCCTAGTTTTCGAGTCTTTCTTAGCCATTATGTGCCGGATTGCTGCATGATCGGTGTGTACTATAACCTTCTATCCGACCAGGTACTGACGGAATTTTTCAATTGCAAATACGATAGCTAGGAGCTCCTTCTCTGTCGTTGTGTAGTTGCATTGGGCGTCGTCCAGGGTCTTGCTCGCATAGTAGATTGCGTGCATCTTCTTATCTTTCTTCTGTCCCAGCACTGCTCCTACTGCATAATCACTGGCGTCGCATATAATCTCAAATGGCTGTTCCCAATCAGGTGGTTATACTACTGGAGCTGATACCAGAGCTTCTCTAATCTTGTGGAAGGCTCGCATGCATTCTTCGTCGAACTTGAATTCTGTGTCTTTGCCGAGAAGACGTGTCAATGGTCTTGCTATCTTCGAGAAGTCTTGGATGAACCTCCTATAAAACCCTGTCTGACCTAGGAAGCTCTGTATCCCTTTGACGTTTGATGGCGGCTGCAGGCTTGTCATGACTTCTATCTTTGCCTTATCAACCTCGATGCCTTCTGCATAAATCTTATGTCCGAGCACTAGGCCGTCTCGTACCACGAATTGACATTTCTCCCAATTCAGAACGAGGTGCTTATCTTCGCATCTTTGCAGGACCTTCCCTAAATTACTTAGGCATTCTTTGAAATACGGTCCATGGACCGAGAAATCATCCATAAAAACTTCTATAAATTTTTCAATATAATCTGTAAAGATTGATAGCATGCACCTTTGAAATGTTGCAGGAGCGTTGCAAAGGCCAAACGGCATTCGCCTGTATGCGAACGTCCCATAAGGACATGTGAAGGTCGTCTTCTCTTGGTCCTCTGGTGGTATGGGAATTTTGAAAAAATCCAGAATATCCGTCAAGGAAACAATAGTACTGATGGTTTGCTAACCTTTCCAGCATCTGGTCGATGAATGGTAGCGGGAAATGGTCCTTTCTGGTCGCTGTGTTTAACTTCCGGTAATCGATGCACATCCGATGGCCGGTCACGGTTCTTGTAGCGATGATCTCGTCCTTATCGCTCTTGATGACTGATATCTATGTAAATTGCATGTTTTTAGCATACATTTCACACTAGTTAGGATCCCATTCATGCACTTTCATCTTAGTTTTTACCACATTTTCACTCATGTTAGGTCTAGATGTATTAGGTTAGGTCTTTACATATTCTTGCATGTTTTGGAGTGTTTTCTCAGATGCTATGGTGAATGAAGATGGTCCGAAGAAGAAATCATGGAGAGAGATCTCGAAAGGAGGGTGAACAGATGATATCAAGCATGGATCACGACCCCTTAGCCGATATGGACAAGCGCATGACGAACGCCGACGAGCAGCAGCGACTTGGTCCCGAAAGAGGCACCCCGGAACGAAGGTCCAGCAAAAGGATTCACTAAAGACGGATATCGGAGCAAGGCAGCGGGAAGACCCCGATCCAAGTAGCAAAGAAGATGAGTCACCACAGCTTGATACCGAAACACTTGCCCGATATGGAGTTTGCTCGAAGAATCACAAGAAGGTGGCATATCGGCTTGTTTCCCACGATGTGAAGCCGATTCGCTACAGTCCAAAAGAGTACCATTTCGGAAAAGTGGTCCCAACGTTTTAGGTTTTCCCTCTTTTATGTATAAATACTTTGTTCCCCACGCCTATCTCTCAGACTCACGTTCCATATTTAGTTTTTCTGTCTTTCTTGCGAGCAAGAACTCTTAGTTCTTCACCATTAAAGTTTGGTTCAAAGCTTGAATCTTTTATGCTATTTTGAAGTTTATACGTATTGTTTCATAGCATTTCTTGTTAAAGCTTCTTCCTTTTCTTGTTTTTGACTATCTTGCAAACCATGAGTTACCTTCTTATCCTTATGGATCTTGAGGTTTCTCAAATGGCATGTGAGTAGTCCTTTTAAGGATTTCGGTGGGTTAAAAGAACCAAGGGATTCTCGGATTTAGATTTCTTGCTTAGCTAGAACATAAAGTTAGATTCTTTCTTGTTTATCATTATCAATGCTTAGTCTAGCTTGATCATCTAGTCTAAAGACGATAGGCGGCTTGACACGAAAAACACATGCTAGCTTAGCCGGAACCATGAACAAGAGTTTGATTCCTTAGGCTCAGACGATCCATCTATCTAAGGATCTTACGGTTCAATAGGGACGTTTTAGAATGCTTGTTTCTTCTATTGTACCGCTAAGCGAGAGCAAGTCTATGGTAATAGAGATTCAAAGAGTTTAGACCCAAAAACCATGGGCTAAACGATTTGAGGATCCTTTTACCTTAGAATCACAATCTAAGACCAAGTCTTGATGTGATCTAAAAGCTTTAGCTTGATAAATAATCCGAGAGTTACCTAGTTCATGAAACCCATCTTGATCCTTACTTTATTTTAGAAAGCTTATCTTTCTACCGTTTAAATCTTTACTTCTTGCTCAAGTAGTATAAAGTTTACATATTTATGATCTTGAGTGACACAAGGTCTAGTTTTTAGTCTTTTCTAGTAGTAAAGTCTCAACCTTTCGCTATATTAAGCTTGACTTGCAATACCGATATAACCGATCTGTCCACTAAACACTCTCAAATGGATTGATACCCCATACACTATACTGGATACGGTTAACAGTGTTGGGTCATTGACCTAACGGGGGAAAAAAGCCTGTTGTCAATGACCGTAACCCCCCTTTTTTAGGGACCACGTGAACCGGGCTCACCGAAGTGATGTCCGAGATCGGGTATATGATCCCTGCCTCCAAAAGCTTCATTACTTCCTTTTTAACTACTTCCATTAAGTTCGGGTTGAGTCTCCTCTGCTGTTCAACCGAGTTCTTCGCGTTTTCTTCTAAATGAATTTTATGCATGCAGAGGTCCGTAGATATTCTAAGGAGTATCCTATCGTTCCACTGTGCTTCCGTAGCTCGCAAAGCAACAGTGTCGGTTCGACGTTGTTTAGGCTAAAATTTATTATCACTGGATAAGTCGAATCTTGTCCCAGAAATGCGTACCTTAGCGCAGCTGGTAGCGGCTTCAGCTCAACCTTGGGTGCTTTGAGTTGGTTCCAAGGGTCGGGAACTGCTCCTAGGGAATCTTTTGGTGGTAAGGTCTTGTGTTCTTCGTCCCCTAAATTCAGAAAGGGGGTAGGTCCAGCGTGAGGTTCGGTTTGGTCCAGCATTCTTGTACAACTTTTTGTTTCTTCGCGACTGGGGCCCCTTGTAGTGTTTGCGCTTGCCAGGACTATCTCCAGCGGGTCGTCCATAAGCATCTCTTCGTATATTTCTTCCACAGCTCCAGCGAGCTCATCGATGTGAAAGACTTACCCGTCCAGGGTAGGCTTCCTAAGATCTTTGTTCATATCGAAGTTCATAACGAGATTCTCCAGGTGTAGATCTATCTTTCCTTTCAAAACGTTGATAACCGCTCCTGCAGTAGAGAGGAATGGGCGACCGAGAATGAGAGGGTCCCGAGGTTCCTCTTCGATCTCTAGTACCACGAAGTCAGTTGGGATTGCGCAGTCCCAGATGATGACTTGGACGTCGACTAAAACTCCGACGGGCAGCCTGGTCGATCTATCAGCGAGGATTAGGGTAATTTTCGTAGGTAGGAATTCATAATAGCCCAGACGGCTTGCTACAGAGAGTGGCATCATGTTTATGCTTGATCCAAAATCGCATAGAGCTCGCTTAAAAACTTCTTCTCCAATCGAACAGGAGAGTACAAAACTTCCGGGATCTTCACGTTTCCGAGGGGGACGGTTCTGGATGACCGAACTACATTCTTGTGTGATCATCATAACTCCCTCGTCCAGGGTGAGAGAGTTGGTCAGAATACTTTTCATGTACCTTCTCAGTGTCGGGATCATGGCGCAAGCTTCTATGAAAGGCAGCCACACAGAAAGCTGTCTGATTAGTTCTTTCAACCTTGCTCTTTCCTTCTCCTTCTTGGGCGTGCTTAGACAGCGCGGATATGGTGTTTTGGGTGCATGGACTCGTGCTGGCGGTGGCGGTGCTTCTTCATCTCGAATAGTTTCTTCTGTCACGGCCTCCCTATCGACACCGTCTTCCTCCATATTTCTGACCCCTTGATCCTCGTCACTGCGGTCCTTCACCTTTTCTACTGCTTCCTTATTCTTTAGAAACTCGGGCTCCTTGTATGTCAACCCGCTTCTAAGCTCCACTGCCTTCACGGTGTCGTAGCAATCTTTGCTATCCTCGTTTTCTTCTTCTGGCTCAGATGTTTTTCTTTCTCCTTTGGTTAGTCTCTCATTTTCTTTTGCTACCCTTCGTATCTCTGAGGAGAGGTGCTCGACCTTACCATTCGTCTCGTGGTGGTTACGCTCAGCTTCTTTTTTAGCATCGCTTGAGGTTCTCTCGAAAAAATCCACGAGTTTGTGTATCTTGTCTCCGAGTCTCGATTTAGGGAAAGGTCGAGGGAGTGGCTCGCCCCCATCAGGTCTCGGGTTTGATGGCTGCCGTGGAGACGAACTATGCTTCTTTCTAAATTCTCGTGACGGAGGTCAAGGTCGCGGCAGTGTCTTAAGCTGATGTTGCGGCCCAAGTTTTCACGTATGCGGGAATCCTGCAGTCCATTCTAGCTTGCGCACCCATTATGATCTTTAAGTGATCTGCTTCGGTTTCTTCCTCACGGAGTGCAGTTTGACTAGGATCGTTCATGCCATTGTACTCGCTAGTAGCCAGGTATGTCACCAATAGTCTCGCTCCTTTCACTTATTTTGAGGAGAAGTCTCCGTTTCTTGCGATATCCAGCGCAGCTTAGAGTTTTCTGTTGATTCCTCGGTAGAACGTGCTAATCATGTGTTCGTCAGTGAATATGTGGTGTGGACAGTCTCTTTCGTAACCTTTAAATCGCTCCCATGCCTCGATGAGAGTTTCACACTTTTCTTGCCGGAATCCTTGTATCTTGTTCCTCAGGAGATAGGAACGGGACTTAGTGTAGAAGCGGTTTAGCAAAACTCTTCTACATTCTTCCCAGGTCGTGATGGACGCAGGGGCTAAAGATCTCAACCATTTGCTTGCGATATCCAGCGCGGCTTGGAGTTTCCTGTTGATTCCTCGGTAGAACGTGCTAATCATGTGTTCGTCAGTGAATATGTGGTGTGGACAGTCTCTTTCGTAACCTTTAAATCGCTCCCATGCTTCGATGAGAGTTTCACACCTTTCTTGCCGGAATCCTTGCATCTTGTTCCTTAAGAGATAGGAACGGGACTTAGTGTAGAAGCAGTTTAGCAAAACTCTTCAACATTCTTCCCAGGTCGGGATGGACGCAGGGGCTAAAGATCTCAACCATTTGCTCGCCTTTTCTCCCAAAAAGTAGGGGAATAGCATGCATCTCAGGTAGTCTCCATTAATTTTGGATATGGCGCAGACTCCTTCGAACGCTTCAATGTGCTCGATGGGTTGCTCCGATGGTTGGCCCAGGTATTGGTTCTGCTTAACCAGGTCTATAATGCGTTTCTTGATCTCGAAATTGTCTCCTTCAGGTGGTGCCAGCCGAAAAGGGTTTCAGTCTTGGAAGGACTTGAGGGGCGCGTCGAACTCGGAGATTGCAGGCGCATCCTCGGCGAACGTCTCGTCTTCGTCGCTCAACAAATATTATGCTTCTTCCACCCGTTGTTCCCCGTTTAGATTAAACGGGTCTCCAAGAGCTTCGGGGTCTCAGACTTGATCCCCCATTAGAGAAGTACCTGCAAAACGAGGAGTTAAACGAGTAGTTCAGTGATCGTTTTGTTGATTTTTCGGTAAAGAATTTGTGAGAAGCAAAACAATAGTCCCCGCCAACGGCGCCAAAAACCTGATGCAACAGGTTTTAGAGTCTGTTTTCGAGTTTTAAATTTATAACCCTATTGCCTGCAAGTGCACAGATGTGCGCTGTAGTATTTAGGGTGTCGAACCACAGAGACTATGATGCTTCAACGAATCCACTAAAACAGAAAACCAAATAAGAACGATCAGATTAAAGATTGGTTTTGGGGAGGTGATGGTTTAGTAACAAAACGGAAATCGAAAAGGTTTGTAAAACTATAAAACAGAACGTTGGGTTTCAGGGATCTCTCGGGTTTTCCACGGAATGATTTTACGGGTTAACACACTTGACCTAGGCAAATCGATTCTANTTTAGAGTCTGTTTTCGAGTTTTAAATTTATAACCCTATTGCCTGCAAGTGCACAGATGTGCGCTGTAGTATTTAGGGTGTCGAACCACAGAGACTATGATGCTTCAACGAATCCACTAAAACAGAAAACCAAATAAGAACGATCAGATTAAAGATTGGTTTTGGGGAGGTGATGGTTTAGTAACAAAACGGAAATCGAAAAGGTTTGTAAAACTATAAAACAGAACGTTGGGTTTCAGGGATCTCTCGGGTTTTCCACGGAATGATTTTACGGGTTAACACACTTGACCTAGGCAAATCGATTCTACTGGTTCTTAAGCTCAAACACGAAAGTGATCGGATCCTGTTTCGGAAAACCAAACACCTAAATCTAAACTGCTCGTTCGCTCCCCTTTCGGTAGCAACTTCGCAGCAAGATCAGCTATAAGATCAAGTTCGATAAAGCTCACAACGCACCGCTGATTTGCATAAGCATCCTTCGGTTCCTGCTTGTTTAAAACTATATCCGGCCAAGAGATTCAGCGCTCGCACAGTTCTAATGATCCTACAATCGATCCTAAGTGGCCAGTCAAGGATTACGCAATAAGAAAGAATCCAAACGAAGAACAGTGAAAAGTATTCTACCTAGGATCTAACATCCTATCGAATCAAACCATGAAATCGCTTTGAGAAACCCCCTTCGAAACCCAACTGATGGACTACTCAGACATGGATTTTAAGTTCATTATCATTGCAATAGGTAAAAATCACAAGGGTCTGAAAAGAAAAGAAAGAAAGTAATAACGATGCAAAGGAAGTGCAGAAAAGGATGAAAGAGAGTATCGAATAGGGCAATGAGATTGGGGAGTGGAGAAGACGGCTTTCGCTCCTCTTCTCTTCCTCCTTGGAGGCGGCTTCTCTTCTAGGTCGTGGTCTTGGTGGCTGTCTTCGAACTCCCAAAAAATAAGAGTAGCAACGTGTATTTATAGGTCTTTAGGTCCTCTTAGGCGTCACTTAGGGTTCCACCGAATTTGGTGGCCATCATGCTTGTTTTGGGCTTGCAAACGGGCTCGGGAACGTCACTTGTCGTGGCTGCGCTAGCGACGGCTCATGGGCCGGCCATTGGCCTTCTGAGCTTTCCTGGCGCGGCCAGCCTTCTTCTGAGGATGTGTCTGACGGGCCTTCTTCCTTCCTTCGTAACTTGAGATCCAACCGTGGGATTGGACTCAAATCAATTCGAGGTGAAAGACAGCTGATAAAGCTTCTCTTGTCACCAAAATTCAGCTTGATCTCGTTGTGGGAAGGCCTCCGTATAGTGCTAGACTTTTGTCAAAAAGCTCATGTTCCGAAAATGTTCGTTTTGCTCCGTTTTGCATCCTTTTTCCTAAGATTTCCTGAAAAGAGTCTTGGACACGCAAATACTTGAAAAATACTAAATATACATTAATACCTTAATGAAATGCTTACTAAAGCATACACTTATGATGGTAAAAATGGGTAAAATATGCATGTTATCAATTAGAACTTTCTCCGTTGGAATGATCCACTCGCAGTGTTCAACTTAGTAAACCTTGCTTCTAAACTCGTGAGAATGGTCATTAAGGTTCCTTGTTCGAAACGACTTGTACCTAGCAA
>JAHZTW010000009.1:72057-165885 GCA_020283515.1 Alliaria petiolata
AGGCCACGCACGCCATACCCATAGTCTTTATCCTTTAAGTTAGATCCGCCCTTTGCTTATAAATAAGAACCTTGACTAACGATTTGAATCCAAAACAATCACAAAACGTCCAAAAAAAAAAATAAAAATGAAAACACCATTGAAAGTATTCGTCGTTCTTTCTATCATTTTTTGCTATGGCATGAGCTCTTGTCAAGGAATATTCAATCCTTTTGCTAAATACGTTGTCACAGTCGCCAATAATTTGGGTCCAGGAATAGTCTTAACTTTACATTGTAGATCCAAAGATGACGATTTAGGAGAGCATGTGTTGCAGCCCGGACAAGAATTCCTGTGGAAATTCAGACCAAATTTTTTAAAAGAACACACTTTTCCTGCACTTGTGGTTGGCATAATCAGCTTAAATCGTTTGATGCATGGACATCTTCCGACGATGAAGCTGTATGCACTAGATGTCATTGGTCTATTAAAGCAGACAGTCCATGTCTTTCTGGAAATATTGTAAAGAAAGTCATGTGCCATCCATGGTAGAACAATATTTAATTAATTATTCTTTTAACAAAATAATGTTATTGTTGAGTGTTGACATACTAATAAAACCCAATCTGCAACATGTTTATTATGTTTGTGTTTCATAAGGTCTTAGTATTTTATTAGAATTTTTAGTAACTTTGCTTGCAACAGTTACAATGGGACTACTGGGATAAGAAAACACGTTTTGGAATTTTTATGACATCGATTGAATGTTGACGTTTTATTAATGCACAACAAAGACTAGTGCAAGTTCGTTCTCTATATGATCCGCGTAATTCTCTCTCACTCCTGTTCTTATCTTGAGTTCTCTCCCATCGTCCAGCATCTTCCTCTCCTTCTTCAACATCTGTTCAGGTCGATAAATTAATACTTTCGGTCATCTTTCTAGGAATGCATGTGACTTTTATTTTTGATACAGGACTCTTCTTTTCTTTGAATTTTTCGGTTGTGTAGACTTGTGTAGTACTGCATGTCCAAATCGATTTTAATTCTGCGTTTAATTTGATATCAGTAACTTTCCAAATTCCTTCTTCCTAAGGAATCTTTTTTTTTTTTTTAACCTGAGGAATCTTTAGTAATTTGATTGCACTGTACATATTTAAATTTAAGTAAATAAACACTTCTAGTTCTCTTGTTTATTAAGGCTGAGATATATGAATCTCTTCTTCAATTTTGGAAAGTTACTGATATCAAATTAAACGCAGAATTAAAAATAGATTTGGACATGCAGTACTACACAGTCTATACAACCGAAAAATTCAAGGAAAGAAGAGTCTTGTATCAAAAAAATTGTACAACAGTTACAAGGTTTTGTCATTTTGTCATTTTGCGCAACACTTAAGAGTTTCATAGGTACAAAATGACAAAACTTTGTAACTGCTGTACAATATTAAATAAACACTTTCAGTCAATCGACAAAATAAAAATAAAAATTAATGGCTTCAACTTAATTTGTAGCTTAATTTTACAAGGGATTAATTGAACAAATTTATTGGTATTGTTCTATCATTTTTACATCATATTATAACACATAACTTTTAAGTATAAAGTGAATTTATAAGTTAATAAAATCAAACAAAAAATGTATAAATTTTAATTTTATTTGAATGCTAATTAGGGTTAAAATCAAAACAGCTCATTAGCCTAATAAATATTTCCAATACTTGAAGTAACAGTAATTCCATAAACATATATAAATTTAGTCTAAGAATGTTTGAATGCTTGAACAAATAAGTCTAAATAAAAACATACAAGAAACCACTTGATAAAATTAAAGACCAATCTTCCGGCTCGATAGATTAGCGTCCGCTAGAGTAATTAAACGAGATATTTTTCCTACAAATGATCGAACACTTGTCATAATCAGAGATATAATATAAATATATATATATTATGAGATGGACTAAATAATATATAATCTCACCAGACAATGTCAAACTATACTAGCAAGCTGTAGGTGCCTCGCCGCAAGAATCCTCGGAGTAGACTGATAATAATCATACACTACTAACTGGATCAATCCAGATAGTGTGCATAATCCATAGGATATCTAAAGACAAATAATTCAAATTTAAATACAGAATCAACTCATTATATATGTGATATAAAGAAAATAAACACTCAGTTGACCCCAAAAAAAAGGAAAATAAAATACTCACAAGCATAAATGGATCTAGAGGTAATAAAGCATAGATGCTCCAAACCATTGCACTTGCAAACAGTGCAATCGCTACCAAAAGTGACATATGCTCTACACTCTTGGCTTTAATAACTTTAATCTGCATTTGTATGTCATTTATACAATTTAAATATAACTAGCCTTTATTACTATTTCCTTATTAATAATAAAGGAAAATAAGACTTACCATAACAGATATGGGAGAAATATACATGATGATATTGCATAGACAACATGCAATACCAATCACAACTCTTCGTAAACCTCTCGTACGGAATAAAGTCAAGGTTGTGGTGATAAGAACGGCCACAAATATGATCTCAAGTACCAAAATAAGGATTATTATCAATCGTTGTTTTGGTTGATCACAAAACCAGAAGTAAATGACGATAAATATCGTCATGATGAATGATGATGACTCCTATCCCGTTAGTAACAAGTATAAGAGTGCCGAACGGGTGCACTAGTGGCAATCCGTAAACAAACCACACCATGCAATTCCCGAGTACAGCAAGATATGGTATCGGTGTCTTCTCCTCAACTGATCGGTTTTTTGATTATATGTATAACTAACTGATGGCCTATTTAATAATAAAAGATTAGTTTAAATAACTTACGGTTTACTAAAAGACTACTAAATTTAATGGTATCGATTTGTTACGCGCCAAGTAACAGCGAAAAACCAAAGAGGTGGTGGCCTAGTGGTAGTGCAAAGGGGTTGGTTTCCTTGTGCTCCGGGTTCAAACCCCCTTTGGGACGGAGATATATTCTTTAAATCGGAATATAAAAAGGGCTAACTCCGGGTACTGTGGGAGATTACGGGCCTAAGGCCCAGAACTTTTACAGTTAATTCAAAAAAAAAAAGTAACAGCGAAAAGAAAGAAAAAAAGCATATAGGAAGTAAATATTATATTGAGCTTGAGCCTATCTAATTTTTTTTCACAGACTACAATTTTTTTTTTACTTTGATTTATCCAATTATAAATTGGGCCCAATGATATTTGTAAAAAAACTTATAAACAAAAAAAATATATATACATTTTCAGAAAAATTAAAGTCAGAACCAACACTTTAATATTGCTTTAAATATCGAACCAACAATTAAAGTCAGAACCAACACTCTTTTGTCTACGGTGAAATTTTTTTATATTTATTTCTAATGTAGATGATAATTTTTTTTTTTTTGCTAACTGAATTATATTGTAGCCCAAAGACATACATTGGTTCAGATATTACAGGTAAAGCATTTGAGTAAGCAGATTACAGTACCAACAAACTCGATCCAAAAACCATCTAAGACAAGCCAAAAACCAACACCTTAGACAAAGGACCGAACTGAGCAAGACAGTTTCTCACCACAAAAAATCTCTTTAAGCCAAAGCGGATAACCTGCTGCCACATACGATTGAAACAGACGGTATTTAATCACACTTTCGGCTATAAGAAACGCTCCTCGGTTAGACGATCTATCTGCAACTTCCACATTCCAAAACTTCAGACTTTTTAACAAAATGCGAAGGTGTGAGGAAGCCCACCTAAAGGAAGGCCATGCTTTGGGACGCATTAGAGCTTTTAAAATATCAGAGGCCTCTGTAGCAAACACAACATTCTCCATCTTATGATGCCACATACATTCAATGGCCCAGGACATACACTTTAAGACAGCATCGTCCCTGCACATAATCTCAGAAAACTCTCTACGGCTATGCATAAGAACATGCCCGTACTGATTCCTAAGAACCCATGCTCCACCAACACATTTCCTTTGCTTCGACCAAGAAACCCCAATGTTACATTTCAACCAATTAGGTCTTGGTGGCATCCATCTTTTTTTAAACTTTTCAACATGGCAACCAATGTGCCCGTAGATAGTCCTATCAATACCTTGAGCATAGAACCAAAGATTTGATTCCTCCTGGCGCCATCCATCTAATGTAGATGATATAACTGTGTAATTTTAATGTAAAAACACTTATTTACAATTGAAAAAAAAACTATCGAAAGTCTAAACACTTATTTATTTGTTTTTCTTCACTGCAATTGAATCATCATAATATTAATTGTATGAATGTATTAACTAATGTAAAGATATAATATCACAGTTAATATTTTCGTTTATTTTTAATCTATTAGCAATCAAACTTGGTTTTGAACACATTGTTTATGAGACAATCATATGGATCCCTAATTTTATTGGAGGCATCAAAAAGGATTATGTTTTGCTCATATTTTGCATATAATTTACATATATTATGATCATTTTTGTCTATTTGTTTTCTTTTTTCTTATTCCAAATTTTAAAATAGTAATAACATATTGATAGAATTATAATTGAAAAATTACTAAGAACAAACTCAATTTGATGTTTTGAAATATTTGATTTATAACTATATTGATTACACAAAACGAAAAACATTTAACTTTTGATTTCCATGTTATGCGAAAGATGTAGATTACTCGATCAAATATTTTCCAAATTAGCATTCTCAAATCTTTGATATTGGTTAACATGTTTTTTTAAATTATGGTTTGTTATGCTTTTTATGGTTTGTTAACCAACCCGTAAACGAGCCGTAAACATGCTATTACCGAGTGTAGCAAGGTATGGTATCATCAATGTTCTCTCCTCGGGTTAAATTTTAGATTTCACTAATATTGGATTATGGATTCTAAAATTTTCAATGAAATTCATCATTATTGATTTACAGATTCTGATATTTTAAATAAAATTCACGGTTGTTATTGGTGGTTTGAAATACTCTTATAATCCAAACATCCAAAAGTCCTTCCCCATAGCTATATTCACAATCTTATTTTCTCCTTTTATGTTCGTTACATCTTCGTATCTCTTACACACACAAGTTTCTAATAAGAAAACAATAAGAACTTACAAAAGCCTAACTTGAAAATTAAAAAAAACTCTCTCCCCATACATAAACCCTCTTTTCTCCACAAGAAGCTCCCAAAAAAAAACGAGCCATTTTTTAAGCCTTACACTTTTCTTGTGACAAGGAGACGCGGATTCCTGTTTAAGCCATTTTTTGTTCTTCCCTCGCGATAAAACACAGACACAGTACAAGACAATTCCCAAAAGACAATCCAGAGAGTGTAGAGAAAATAGGATAACTAGTTGGAGTGGTTATCTGTTTTAGGAGGTTGTTGTTGTTAATGTCGTTTCAACTTCCGTAAACAGCATCCGGAGTTGGTTCCCCGGCGTCATTTTCTTCACTTCCTCTTTTGACCATATGAATATTCTCTTCACCATGCTGCAGAACTCACTGCAACCACAAAATTTGATTTCCTTAATCAACTGATATGAGCTTTGGCCTTTGTTTATGGTTCTATTGAATACGAGAGAGAGAGAGAGAGAGAGAGAGAGGGTGTTTCTTACGGCCATGGGTCATCACCGACAAGCATCATATCTCCCTCATCGTCTGTGAACACTATTTCCCATTGACTGCGACTCCGAAGTTCGTCTTTCATGTCAAACAGCTTCTCAAGGTCGTCTATAAGCTCACTGTACCCACTTAGTGCGGTTAAATCCACAGCCCTGCCCACGGGTACGCCTTGCATTTGCACCTGTGTTCATCATATATATCTAGATCATGTAAAATGAGACGTATGTGCTTATATATGTGCATAACAAGTGTTCACTACGTACCTTGGTGCGGCTTCTTGTAGAACTGATTTGCTTGCTTTGGACCTCTTTCGGTGATGCCTGCGTAGGTTCCTGCTTTTTCTCTTCTGATTCTTTTGAAATCTCGGATTTTGGGTCTGAGTTGGTCTCCAGAGTTGGTTTGGTTATGTTGATTGGTCGCATGGGTGCAGCTTTCTCCTCGGAAGCCGCTAGAGAGGAACTCATCAGATCAATTCCAAATAATCTATAACTAGCGGTTGTCTCGGGTTTCTTCTCCTCGACTGGGAACACCATTTGGTCGTTCAGCGTTGAGTCTTTTGACACACTGGACACAGCGTAAGAGCTAACTGGCCAGTCAGAATTCTTAGAATCCTCAATTGCAACACGATAATATTGCTGAGGAGAATTCCTCTGCGAGGTGATGCACGATTGTGCAAACTCGTGAGATTGCGTCAATACAGAACTCCAAAGATTTGAAGCTGTTATGCCTACATCTAAACACATAATGTGTGAGTGATATATGTAGCAAGGAAGCTTGAGCTACGTACTAGCAATGAAAACTGACGATTAGATTGTGCCTCACCAAGTGCAGATCCTTCACTGACTTGACGGGGCCTTTTGTTCTTTGGCACAACAGACTGGGGAACATTCTCTGAAGTTACAAACGGCTCGATTTCCCATGGTGAAACCTTATCGGGTCTTGAAATAGATGCAGGCTCATCCCAGTGAACCTACACAAAAATATGGCAGACTGATTTGAGTTTTTACACTTTAGAAACATTTTAAGAAGCATGTATTACAAGCGGAAGAAATTTTACTTCTAGGCATCGCCATTTTGAGTCTTTCCAGTGAGGAGAGCAGTCTTTACCGCCAACAACCGTGCCAGAAAATCTTTGTAAAGAAACAGATGTGTTTAGAGAACAGCTTTGGGGAGAGAGAATTTGCAGGGTAGAAAAAATCCAGACTACCTTCTTTCAGGGGAATCCTCTCCCTCAAACCGCATCTTAAATCTCATCCCTACAGAGAAATTATTGTTCATTGCTTCTAGATATTTGTTCAAGCTTATGATGAATTGGCTTGTCCTGCTCAAACCGAGAGTTAATCAATAAGCAGTGTGTCGAAGAAACTCATCCCAGATGTTCCAGTAGAGTAATAACTGTATACCTTGGTTTATAGTATACAGTGAACATAGTTAGGGTTTGAGTAGCATGGCATGCGGTAGCAAGCACTCCCAGATGCATGCTATGGCTTGATATGACGGATGAAGGCATACTGCTCTGTTGACGATTAGCACGTCTGACTCCAACGCGCAACTCTCCGTTCTCCCCTCTGGACAATATAGTATAGTTTGGATAATTCAAGTTAAAAATCTACCTTTGGAAAAATCAAAAGAAACAAAGCAAAGTAGCAGTGTGAAGTATACCTCAGGAATACAAAGGTGTCCCCAGCAACCAATCTCTTTGATGTAACAAAGGTGCTCCACCCTGTTGTCAAAAGATGCCTCCGTGGTTGGCCTGTTTAATAGGTTTCAGGTAAAACAAGATGAGTAATCACAAAAACTAGTTTCTCACATGAATGTATCTTGTGGATATGTCCCAGAGTAAATCTCATAATATTCATTTTAACTTTGTCATAATAGACACATGAAGTTGATCTGAATTCACAAGAAGTGGATCCATCACCTCTAAAGATATGCTTGAATTTCCACTGATAACCGTGCACATCTTCGGCTACTAACTCCTGGGTCGGGGTTTGCTGGGTCATATCCTAAAGGATGACAACAAAATGAAATTCATATTGAAGGCTGAAATCTAAGTCAGATGTGAAAGCCATTTGGTAAGAAACTAAGCAAAAATTGTCAGGGTGTCCTAATTACCAGCGGAGGAAGGCATTCCGTAGCATGTTTCCTTAGAACAGAAAATCCACCATGCGTGCTTGTATCAGACGCTGTCAAAACCTTGCTGAAAGAGTGAACTTTTGGCCTTTGAGACTCGGGAGGAGAGGGATCAGGACTCATAGGTTCATCAGCTTGCTGCAGTTTGTAAATTCGGATAACATTTAGAGATAGCGCACTCATTGGATGTGAGAAAGTTGCAACAGCTTAGAGAATTGTCACTCACATTTCCTTCAGGGATCAAAGTAATCTGGGCATATACCTCGTCAGTATCTTTCTCCGGCTGCCGACAAAACAAGTGATAAGCTTGGGCTGATCAACAATCAATCAAACTTTCAATCAAAACAAATTAATCTATGAAGAAGTCAAACAAGATCCCGAACTTCAACGTAGTCGCTATTGATAGGTATCATCAATCATTCTTCTAGCTTGTAAGGTTATGCAGAATCCATCTATTACTCTTAACTAATGTTCATTTCATAGAAGAAGAAGAACACATCATCAGGTCAATTCCCTCTTGCTTAAATTGAGCCCCCAAAAATAGTGTATAGATGGCTAATCAATTTGCAGTATTACTTGGTCCATGGATCTAAGTTTTAGCACACGCCAGGAGAATCGGGAAGAGAAATGATGATCAAAACTAGATACCTGAAGACGGACGTTCATAACTCTGCAGAGAATCTTTGGAGGAAGATCGAAAAGCGGCTTCATCGTATTTAAGTCCTGTTGCGTTGACGCTTCGAGCTGAAATTTTTCAAAAATGCGACCAAAAATAGAAATGTTTCAGAAAAAAGCTTTCTCAAAAACGATAAATCCGAACACCGATCTACAAAATCCAAAAAGGAAATGGAGCTTACTTGTTCCATGTGCCCTTGAGGGAAGTAATACACTCTTTCCTCAGCTTGAGGAACATCCACCAGAGGTCCCGCGCATAATTTCCACAACTCATCGTACAAATGTTCTCCGCCTCCGTCACCTGTTTACCGCCAAAATTCTTAGAAATGTCGCCGGAAACAAATCAAAAGAAAGTAAAAAAAAAAAAAAAAAAAAAAAACTACGGGTGATTTCTCTGAAACTATCACACTGCATAAGCATACCTCCGCGATTCGCCATCAGCTCTAGCTTTTAACCAGCCGCCTCCGCCGCCGCAAAGTAAAAAAAAAATCAAAATCCAAAGCTGATTATATCTTCGCTCAACCACCACCACACACTCTTCAGTCTTCAGTCTTGTCTCTCCGATCAACGAAGCTGGAAAAACAGTCCAAATTATAGTGCCCTAAATGCGAATTCAATTGTAGAAAGCCACGACGAGCCTTGGATTCCGCTCTCCACGTTTTCTCTCTCTCTCTCTCTCTCCTCTTACGCATGTAACGATCGCGAGATCTGAATCGTAACGCAACGAAATCACCAATCCTGCTCTGTAACTGTAATCTCTCTCTCTCTCCCTCCCCGTAAAACCGGTTATATCGCCTCCCCAACTACACCTTGTCTCTCTTCGTGACTATCGTCAAACAACGCCGTTACACAAAAAAGAAAAGAAAAAAAGGGAATCTTCTTCACTCGCTCGAAAACCCCGTTTTCAGAAGCGCGTCTTAATTATGTTACGCCATACACCTTCGTTTGCTTTTATCTCCGTTTCCCTGTCTCTCTACCTCAAAAAACAATTCTTATTTTAATTAATTATTATTTTTTGTCGAAATTAATTATTTATTATATTGATTTAACATGTCTATAATTTGGACCGCTTTTTTTTGTACAAGACAAATATATTCACCCCTATATTTTAATTTATCGTATAACTAATTATGTAAATTTGTATCTAAACAGTAATGTACAACCTCATTGTTATTAACTAAGACATGATTTAAAAGATAAATAAATCTTGTTGTGAAAATAAGGATTATATTTATTTAAAAAATTAAAGATATTGATCATTTCTATTTTCACCAAAGAAGATTGCGCTTACTTTCTTAAAACTTTTAATGAAAAAGCAAATGATGCTCGATATAATCAGCACTACAATTTCTATTTTTTCTATCTATTTCTCACATTATCGATAAATAAAATTAATCTACAATTAGTTTTTATCTTCACAAAAAAAAATTGGTGACAAACTTTAGTCTTTTTTATTTTGTACCTTATGAAAAAGCTGAATGTCAATATAAATGTTATTTTTGATCAAAAAAAAATATAAAATTTTTATCTTTTGAAAAACATATAGAAACAGTTTTTTCTTACTTAAAAAGTATTTTTGGTTTACTTTTAATTAATTTGATATTTTAATTGAATTAAATAAGAAATTCTTCAACAATAATGATACTCTTACAAAATAAATTTATTATTTGACAAAAATAAAATATTTGAATATTCTAGTAATTAAAGCAGACTTTGCTAGTATTAGTTTAGGAGTAATAATTATATACATAGTTTTTTCACTTTTCTATACTGGATAAATAAAAAATGCGTTGGAATTTAAGGCTGGTACGGAGCGTGACGGCGCGTACCGTGCCTATGCGGTAACGAAAGTCGATGAGAGGCTTAACACCCGTTATCGTTAAGATTCCGTCACTTTCACCGTCTGCTCCAACGCAGGCAACAGGATTGGCTAGAGTTGAAAAGCAGAATCAAGCTTGACCTCGTATATTGGATAAATTACTTTTCTGCCACTTTAAGGTGGGACCAACATACGCATGTGGGAAGTGTTTTGGATCTGTGATTCTTTTTTCCACGGTTTCACCACTCTCACCAATTACCCGGCACTGGTTAGAGTCGTTGATGATAGCATTCGGTTTTTCAGTTTGGTTAAGTTTTTTGATTTTCAAGTTTTCAGGTATTTTGGTACTAAGGGTTTAGAACTCATTATGATAATTTCTTTTTTCTGTTCGAGTTCGATTCGATTCCATCCGAATCATGTTCGAATTATCCAAAATTTATTTGAAATACCTGAAAAAGTTTCAAATATTTTAGCTATTTCGATTATTTGGTTAAATTTTGTAAACTTTTATTTAGGTTTGACAAATACAATTAAAATTTTTTGAATATTTTAGTTATTTCGATCTAAACATAATTAATGTATTCGATTTATAATTGTAATTTGTGTATTTCAGTTATTTTAAGTCTAAATATAACTAATATTTTAGTTATATAATTGTATTTCGGGTATTTCGAGTACCCATTCGGTTCTTGATCCGATTCAGGTTCGTATCCGGTTCTTTGAATATAGAAGTGTAGGATCCATTCGGATATTTACTTCAGTTCCAGTTTGGCTCCGTACCTTCCATTTTGGTTCAATTCGGTTCGATTCTTCGGTTTCGGATAATTTGCTCAGTGCAAATTTTTTGCGTTCTATAAATAAAATTTTATTTGACATCAAACAATATTTTAATTCAACTTTTGTCAAAAAAAAAAATAGTAAACTAAAACTAATTAATTACTTTTAATTAAGATTACATATTTTTAATATATTTTATATATTTAATTGAAAATATTAGTTTATTTAATAAGTTTTTGTTACTTAGATTCGATATTACAAAGTTCGGGTTCGATTTAGTTTGAAATCGAGTAATTTAGTATAAAATTTTATTCTATTTGAGTTATTTTATAATTCAATTCAGGTTCGAATTCAAAAAATTTGATTTGAATTCGAAAATTTAGGTTCGGTTCGAAGTTTTTGCCTAGCCCTAATTTCTTCCATTAGAAAGGAGTTTTGAGTTATTTTTAGAAATATTTAATTTATAATATTCTTAGAAATTGAAATTAATTGTATAACGTATAAAAAGACATATTATTTAGAAAACTGCACATACTTTGATTATCTAAGAATTTTCAAAATTGAAGACATACATATATATCTCCTTCAGTCGGGACGAACATTTTAAGACTCCTAGCATTTGAATCCAAAGAGCGCACGACTTCTCATTCATTCGAATTGACTGACCATGTCTACACCACTCGACCAACATTACTCAGTTGTATAAAGTAATAGACTAATACGTGATATAAGGGATATCAACCGATGAAAAAATCACCAAAATGAACCCTAATAGATTTTATAATAACCAATTTTTGGTCTGGATTAGTTGATTGATTATTTCAGTGTGTTATATTATAACTCGCAAATATTTATACTTCACTACAAGATTTTGCAAATAGCTATCTCCTAAACATTTGCACCATCTCTACTCTCTAGTATTGTATTGCATGTATTTTGTATAATGGAGTATAACTAAGCGCACTTTAAATGATCAATTAAATTATAAATTTGCGAAAAAAAACGAATATTTGCTGTGGTCATTCATTTGGCAATGAATAATGCCAAACTATTAAAATAAAAGGCAAAATAGAAAGATGAAAAGTCTATACTCCATAGTCCATCTTTTTATTCACCAATAAAATAGTTACTTTATTTTGTAGTTCTGTTTTTATTATGTTTAAAATATAACTAAACATGACAGAAAACGTCACCTATGACGTATTTTTGACAACTTCTGTTCCCTTTAAGGATATAAATAAGCAAGATGCCTTCAAACCCACCACCACCATCTCCGGATTTTATCTCTGCTCATTTTGGACTATCTTATTCTATATTGTTAATATAATAACTTGTCCCCGTATATTCGTAGAGCTTGTTCAAACGAATCTCAAAATTAGTAAGCAAATGTAACAATTTATTTATAGATTTCCCTCGGTCCACTTAAAAATCATTCATTTTCATACAACTCCCACATGATTTCTCAAATGAGCTCAGTTCATTTAGTAAGTTTTAGTCAATTTAGTAGTATATAGATTTGTAAGGTGAATTCCATTATTCATCTATTTTTATATTTGCTTTGCTTTTAACCCCATAGTCAATCGATATACTTACTCTATAGTCATGTTTTGTATATATTTGGATCATGTGTTTTGTATATATTTGGAAAAACATCTTCTCTATTTCTCTATTTAATGGCCTAATATCGGGGAAAATGAGAAGTATTATATCATTGCGTGTTTTTCTATTTGTCTTCAAAATCATTGACATTGACTTAGTGATTCATCAGCAAGAAGTCAATGAATCTTCTAAGAAAAAAAGGAAAGACTCCCTATCTCTCAGATGGCATATTCCCTGATTTAATCTCTATAAGAATAATATATAGCAGAAAACTAGTCATGTTTGATCACAGAGAGCTGGAAGAATAGAATATGCTCAAAGAATGAGTTTCATCTTAATTTTGAGAAAGTTTTTATGAGAATCAGGGAACATATCGCAGCAAGAATTGAATATTAACTAATTTCTTAAATCTGTAAAGTTAGCATGTAATATTGTTTAAATTGTTGCTATAGTTTGTTACTTGATGTGTTCAAAATGCTTGATTAATGAACTATTTATTCTGCATGTCGAAGATTAGTATTGAGCTAAGATAAGTATAGACCATAAGCTATAAGACATCCTTATAAGAGACACAACAAATGAATGAATGATACAAAAAAAAAAAAAATGTTTATATACGTGCTCGAGACATTATTTCCGAATTTCGTGAACTATTGAGTTGGAGTTTATTCTTTGGAGAACTTCAGATTTGCTAGTCTGAGGGATTCACAAAGATGAGTTTCGATATTTGGAAATTCTAAAGAAGTAGCGAATTTCAAGTTTCTCTGGATGTCCTTTTATGTATTTATGAAGTTTTCACGTGTCATGTGATTAATTAGTCATCTTTAGTAGCCAAATTCATCCCTAAAATTAAATTTAAAAATTGAATAATACATAATTTGGCTTTTAAAATCAGAAATTAAAATTATATTATAAAACATAAAATGGTGCAAAAAGGAGAGAAATTGCCAATCAAAGTAAGGATTTGTGTGAATGATTGTCTTCACACTAGTCATTGTTGCGCCAAATAAAATTTTGTATAAGTAGCTTGACACCTGTCATTTTACATAATGGACTGTACTTTAATATTATGTATATGCGCGTGTGTGTGTGTGTTTTTTTGTTTTAACTTAAATGTTATTTTTAATCAAAGTGCCCCTTAACCCCTCTTAAGAGTCAAGGGTCACATTTGGCATTAATAAATAATTACAATGTTACTAAATTTTGATATTGATATTGTAGTTGAACAAGTAATCTTGCTGTGAAATATTTACTAATTTTTTTTGTTTGTTTTTGAAACAAATGTTTAGTAATTAATAAATGAGGATTCTAAGATGCGTATATAAAACCGGAATAAGACATAAACAGTATTTAATTTAAGTTTTAATACGTGTGAACAACAACACTCTAACGATAGCTAGATTTATATAGTAAAACGAAATGTTCCGAAAGATACAGTATTATACTATATTGTTTTTCTGCACACGTTAACCGTACATGAAAAACAATTTTGAATGAAGATTTTAAAACTTAATACATAAATGCAATGAATAAAATCAATATAAAAGGAATAAAGAGAGAAAATAGCAAAAGATACATAGTACAATGATTGGCTGCACAAAGATAGAGTTTGCGCACCCATGTGGAGACCAACTATTTGAATGCTTTCATGGTCTAATAATATAATATATCTACACATTTCATTTATTAACGAATGGATTTATTATTATATAAACTTATACCGTACACTCTAATCGCAATTTAGACCAGTTGCATAACTAGTTAACTACTATGAGATGGATAACATATATTTAATGAAATTATTCATTTTTTAAGATAGAACAAAATTTCAAATTCTAGAAAAAGGGTCAAATTTCAATTTTACCACTTTGAGGTTTTTTCTTGCCAAATTTGAGAGGGACACTTTATATATATATATATATTTAATAATCTAATTTTATCTAAGCAAATTATCTAAATCGTTTATAAATGGACTGGAAAGCGAGGGACCACATATTTTTATATTGACCGGATAAATAAACATATACATGGAAAGGTTATTGGTCGTTGGTGTGTTAATATTATTATATTGAGTAAACTAATAAATCTATTGATGATTGGACGGGCTACAATACAAAACTTCCGGGTTAAGTGGGATCTTTGTTCCTCACGTTTCCCCCAATTGATGTTGACTTTATTTGACTTACTCAATGAGATTCCCCTAGCCGTAGGATCTTTGAGTAGTCTTTTCAGTCCGTCAGATTCGGAGGTCCAATATCTTGGAATCCCATCGTCCTGGATCTGTTGCAATTACTGAAATATATAATATTATTGGTTTAACGATTTTTAGCTAAAAACGTACGTAGACTTTTGACTGTTTCCGATTTAACTGTAACCAAATTCAGAAGTTATACAGTTTTTTTTTTTAGAAATACCAACAGATGACTATATATAATATGGAAATTAAGTTTCCTCAGCCGCCGCTTTATCTCTTTTACTGTTGTTATTACAAAAAAAATTTTAACCTTTATTTTCCAATTATTTACCAAAATTGTTTTCTTTCTCTTTTTTCATATTGTCGACGATGAAAAAAAATGAAGATATGAGATTGATGAAGATGGTGACAAGCGATGTACAACGATGATGACGACTGCGCCGGTAGTCATGACAACGATGGTGCTGGTAGTCATGACGACGAAGGACGACACCAGCGACGGACGACACTTGCAACAGACGACACCGGCGAGTTCGTCGGACGACACCGACGACGGACAACAACGGTGATGGTGATTGATGATAACGCCAGTAATACTAATGTCGGCGGCGGTGACAGTAACGTCGACAATACTGAATAATTAAATTAACACGATAATTATTCGTAGATAACTTGTTTAACATGTATTTTATATGGATAATTGGCTTAACATGTAGGTTAAATAATTGATAAAAATATGTGTTTTTTACAATATGTAATGTCTATGAAATGATAACAAAGTTAACATGATAATTTTCTATAAATAACTGGGTTAACATATAATTTACAGGAATAACTGGTTTAACATACTGATGGATAACTTATTTAACATGTATTTTTAACAATATGCTAACTTGTTTAACATGGTAACTACATAATAACAATGTAGGCGTGCATTATTTAACCTTCGATAAATAGTGTTGTCGTGTTGTGAATAGTATTAATGGTAAATTGTGAACAGTGTTGTCGGAAATTAACGACGCCAACAGAGTTTTCGTGTCAATAGCATTTTAAGTAAATATATTAAATAGATAAGGACTTTTTCGGATTAATTTTTGTTTCTCTCTCCTACTTACCTAATTTTGAATTATCTTTTCCTATCTACTAAATTAAATAATCAACTGATGATATACATTAATATCACCCTTTTTTTTCCCTCAGTTTTCACTTTACATTAAACGAAAATAGTTACAAAGAACAAACTGATCTGTTAAGTAAATTTTAGATCGCTTAATTAAGAAATATATTTACCATTAATACTCCATATGTTCTAAATAATACTAGATATTTTGGAAGAAACAAAATTGTTTCAAAAGTTAGATGTTTTGAATTTTATATGTGTAGTAGTTTATTACTATATTTTTAGCTAATTTACTTTTATAATATTTATTATTTAAATAAAAACTTAAATAATAGTTAATAAAAATAAGATTATAAAAGTTATTTTTAAAATTTTATTAATATATATGAAAAACCTAAAATATCTATTATTTTGAAATAGAAGAAGTGTATGTTTTTTCCGTAGATAGCCAATGAGATTTGCATTATACTTAGGATATCATAGATTCGTGATCCGATCAAAAAAAAAAAAAAATATTAGAGATTTTCAGATATAGAACTAGATAATTAAATTTAAAGATCAAGATATTCACTAGCTTTCATAAATATTCAATTTCATATAATAAATAAGAAAAAATATTTTAAAATATCTTCAAGACTAAAATTTATTTATAAAAAATATTAAATTATTTTTTTGAATGACCATTACAAATATCTTATAAAATGTATAAATATCAAATTTAAAAAAATTATATGATATTTTCTACTTAATTTAATTTTATTTAATATCTTAATTTATTTTAATTTTTAAAATTTAATAATATTCTTTAATTACTTTTAATTATTTTTGGATGGATCCGGATAGCTACGGATATTGATGGTCCGGATAATAGTTTTTTTATTTGGATTTAAATATTCAAAACTGCGTTTTATAAATGTTTGAACCTATTTTACATAGCATTTTATATAAGTAGTAAAATATTAAGTTATTTTTTAGTGGTATTGACTTATTGGACAAATTTTTTTATGGTTAAAACTTAAAAAGGTTAATCTGTGTAATGACCATTTCTAAGAAAACCAGGTTTTCACTGATTGTTTTGGCAGATTTTCCAATTATTATCAATGAATTTCCTTTATATTCCTAATCCTAGGGCGACAAAACTTGAGAAACAAGGCAGTGTTAAAAAAAGGTCCTAATCCTAACTCTTGTACTACCTAAGAGAGCAAAGAGATGAAAATCACGAGGCTGCTGCTTAGCAGTATCATGACCCAACCGCTATCTGGCCATACCGATCGCAAATTATCCGTAAAAGACATCCCCAGAAACCCCCAGAGTCGCGTTGAGAGCAGCCGAATCGTTGCCAAGACCACGAAAAAGAGACTTATCAACAGAACTCCAACCTCTTTGCTCTCTAGATTTGCTTGCTCTCTCTCAATCTTCTCTACATCCAACCTGATTCCAAGAAGAACAAACGTTTCAAGTCATGCAATAGCATTTTTCGAATCGTCGGTTTCTCTATTTAGGAATCCAAAAGAGTACTGACCTCAACGCATTGTTTCCTCTGGCCAACGATTCTACACGGGAAACTACAAGAGTTTTCCATAGCTCAAGGTCTCTAAGTTCCTTTTCCTGGTCAAGGAGTATCAAATTCTCATTAGTAGTTTATATCTCGACGGATAAAGACTTATATAGATCATATGAGATGAAAGAAATGGGAGTCCAAAAAGAGGACGAGAGAAAGATAATTACCATTTTCCCTTTCCATTCTGTGATCTCTCTGATTTCAGCTTTGCTTTTCTCCGCAAGCATAAGGGTTCTCTTCATCTCCAAGCTAAACTCTGGTTGCTTGTCGTTCATTTCTTTCACAGAGTCCTCAAGAACCGATAAATTCATCTCAATCAGTTTCACTTTCTGCATCAGCAATTTCAAAACGTTATGCTTCTCCCTAACTTCATATTTCTTGTCTCCCACGATGTTAATCGTCTTCACAACATCATCTTTCTTCTTCTGAACTTCAGCTTCCTTTCCGATCTGGTCTGTCCTATTGTTTTTCACTTCCCCATCTTGATTTTCATTTGCGGTTTTCACTTCATGATTCAGTTCCAGGATAGCTGGTTTACCTGGAAGGGTCTCTGATCCAACAAATAGATCCTCGAGCATTTGCTCAAGAGCATCGATGCCAAAGACCTCCACAACGCTCAGAGTACAGTAAAACTCAGACCCGTAGTGACTGATCAAGTTGAGTTTAAGATATCTCAACCATTTAGGTTCCGGGAGCCGGAATGTCTGGATCTGCTTGACATTCGCAGCCACGAAACTCCCAGCGGGCGCCCACAGCTCGGTCGGGTAGCTCAGGCTCCCTGACAAGCTAAACTCTTTGAGATTCGAAGAGTAGTGCTCGAAATTCGCGACTCTCACCGTGTCAACCAGCGTCTCCTCCGCGAGCTCGATCACGACATACTTACTCGACACCGAACACGGGTTTCGTAGATACTTGTCGTGATCTTTGCCAAGCACATTGCTAGCTCCTTTCGCTTCCTTGTTGTGGTCCACTACTTTTGCGCCCTTCATAGCAGAAGCATAGTTATAACCACTCCCATCTGGTTCTAGCCTGTAATGGGTCGCATTCACAAGCTGTGACGGCACCCCCGAGCCATTTACTGTGAGAGTTTTGTCTTCAAGGTTGACATATCCGCGATCGCGGGGTTCCAGGGTCTTGTGCTTTCTTCTTCCTTCTTGTAGCACGACTTTGCAGATCAACAAAGCGTTGTTCCCAAGAACATGCTCATACACATCTTGTAACTGGCCCTTTCTCAGGAGACAATAGTTGTTTTCTTTCTCAGTTGCCTGAGGGAAGATAGAATCTCCAGAGCCCGTGGAATTTAGGATCTTCGAGACTGATCCATCAGTGTAATTCCCAGTTTTATCTACAAAAGAAAATGGGTTTAGTAATCTCTGGAGTATATACACAAGTTTCAAAGATTTTTTAAAATATGTTTTCCATCTTTCCCATTCCCATACCATTTTTCTTATTAACAAGGCTCAAATTCAATAGATTAAACTTTCCTTAATTAACATCTGAAAATGATTATGGGATCTCTCTCCTTTTGGCTTCTACAATTTGGGCAACCAACAACAAAACATTTGGTATTAAGGACGAGAAAAAAACCCAACAACATTTACCTCCGTGATTATGGCTATGGCCAAGCTTGGAGTACACAAGGAAGAGGAAACACCAGAGTAAGAGAACGAGTGAGATAGAACGCTCGAATAAACTGCCCCTTCTAGAACTAATATCAGCCTTTTCGGAAAATCTGACAATCCGAAACCTGAAATTGTTGTTTTGCCTACGAAATTTCTCATTCAGGCATAACGTCGAACAACTTCCGTGCCTCGCCATCTTTGAGCAGAGCAAAGATCAATACACGTGTGTACGTACATACACAGGTGGAGACAGAGAGAAAGATCGTTGGTTGTATGACTTGTCTGGAGAAACGGAGAAGAGGGCACGAGGAAGAAGAAACAAGACGAGGAGGAAGAAGAAGGAAAGAGAGAGAGAGAGCATGCATTGGTGTGTTGCCTAACATTTGGCCGTCGAGAAACCGATTTCTTCGGAATTTATATTTTTTTATCCTTTTTTTTTAATTTCTAAAAAAGTATTTAATTTTCATAATCTTAATTGGTACAAATAACAACCTTGGTTTTAAGTTTTTAACTTTAAACGGCTTCTTATGGTCTAATCTAATTCTATTGTTAGCAAATTAAGAAAACTCTTATGACCAAGGTTATTTTTTTCTTTTATTATTAAATAACAATCCGAAACTTCAGCTATCGAGTCAAAAGTTACAATGCCGGTCAAAGAATAGTGATTTGATGTCACCGGGATCACGCCGGAGCATTGACGTCGGTAGAGTGATTAAGAAGGACAACGTCGCCGGAATCACGCCGGAGATGCTCAGGGACAAAAGGAAGACTACCCGGATTCTGCTCTTGTAACAGAGAATTTAACGGAGTCTCAGGAGGGTAATGGTCAAGTATGAAATCTAATGCTTCTCCACTTATCTCTCTCTGGTTCAATAGAACCTACACAACAACAACAAAAACGGAATTTTTTTTTGATGAATCAACACAACGTAAGCGCGCAATTGCGGTTAAATGTCCGAAATTACCTTAACGGTTTTGAGGAGAGCGGTTTGGTTTTGGGTGAGGAGAGAGACGGTTTTGTTATACATCCGGCTAATGAGTTCCTCACTTCTCTGTGCAACTTCATCATCCATGTTGAAGTTAACCGGCGGCTCGACGAGGTCATAGTCGTCATAGAGAGATCCTTCAAAGTCTAAGCGTGGTCCCACGAACTGAGCCCTCTTTCTCCATGGTGGTGGTTCGCCATGTATCACCATTGGGTTCTCTAAGTTCCATCTGAAACGCAAATATTAAGTCTTGAGCAAGAAGAGGCTTTTACTTGAAAAGGGAATGTGAAAATGTGCAGAATTGGGCTCACATGGTTAAGATTTTACGAGCTAGCCATGAGGCGTCGGAGAGATAATCGACTGATGCCTTCGAAGTATCTGAGCCGTAGATCACTTCTTCTGCAGCTCTTCCTCCGAGCAAGACCTGCAACAACAATTTTTTAACAGAGATAAAGCAACCTAGGCCTAATATCAAACAAACGAAAGAGGAGTTTTAAATTTTTAACAGAGGAAAAAAAAACCCACCTGAAGACGATGAAGCAGTTGTGGACGACGACCAAACATGTAGGATTCATCATCAAGCCGATGAAACACAACTTGAGACAGTGTCTGACCACGAGGGATGATGGAAATACGATCACACCGCTCAATCTTTGCATTCTCATACCGCATTAAAAGATGTGAAGTGAGTGCAACTCCGACTTCAGTAGTGGCTCTGCGACACTGACCTTCATGTCCCAATTCTAAACCAATACGTGTCGGACCAACAGTGAGTCGGTCAACAGCGTCGTCCATGTCTGATTGAACAATCGAGCTATGCGTTTTCCTGACTGCTACAAGAGCAGCCTCTTGAACCAACTGTGCCAGTTTTGCTCCGGACCATCCTGTGTTTGATATAGACCACATTACTCGGATCAAAGTTTCATACAGACCAATAGGTTCAAACAGTGACTTTCTCTGTGGTAATAAGCAAATTCTCGTACTTCAATTCTACTTGCTAAAAAAAAAATTCTTTTGACATCAATTTGAAGATATTATACCTGGTAAGTTGCTTGCATACGATGACAAGTCAACAGAATCCGACATCTTGACTTTGCTGGCGTGAATCTTCAGAATATCCAATCTCCCTTTCGCATTAGGGGGACGAATCCTTATCTGATAAAAATATTATTTCTTTATGGCCTTTCAGAAACTCCGAGTCTACTAAACTAATGCATGATAAAATCAAAAGGCTTGCGAATGTGGTTTGGTAAATCATTGATTCGGAATAATTGCTAATCAATTTTAACCAGTAAGACCTAAGCATAAAAATCAAAGGTGCAGAAGAATTTGTGCAAGGTTTTTCTAAAAAAACAAACCTTTCGATCAAATCGACCTGGACGTAGAAGAGCAGGGTCTAACAAATCTCTGCGATTGGTGGCACCCAAGAAAATCACACCTTTGCCAGTGTCAAAACCATCAAGCTCGATGAGTAGCTGGTTCAATGTGGTTTCTCTTTCTTGAGTGGCTGCATTGTACGACTGGTCTGAGCTTTCCTTGAAAATCCCTTGACGTCTGACGAACACCAAATTTAGATATCAGTTAAACTCCGTCTCAAGTTGAAAAATTACGCAGGGAGAGGCAGTAACTATATCAAAATCTAAATACAAGGGGAAAATTTTTGTGTATACCGAGTTGCTAAGGCATCGATTTCATCTATGAAAATAACGGATGGCTTGTTTACCTGCACAAGGAAATGGATATCATCAAATACTATTGAACATCTCTGCACAAAAATGCATAAATACACATCTGACAAATCACCTTAGCTCTTTTAAACAGATCTCTGATACGCGCTGAACCAACCCCAACAAGAACTTCGACGAATTCAGATCCTGCCATTTGGTAAAACGGCACACCAGCTTCTCCTGCGATGGCTTTTGCAACTAGTGTCTGCGAAAGCAAATCAGGTTAGGTTAAGCTATATATATCGCTAGCGGTTGGATTGTCAAAAGATCCTTGCATAGAAAGCTAGTCAACTAAGATCAGAGTTTAACTGATCATTGACAACTGTATAACTGACATTTTATAAGATGTAGAACGAGAATAAGGAATCAATAATAGCTTGAAAAAAGCATCTAAACATTCAAAACTTTATCTAGACAAATTTTAGGTTTAAGTTGGAGCAGTAGTGATGATTGTTCTAGCATTAGCGATAAATGATGACATTGCCAAACACTCAGCATACTCTGCAATCCAACCATCAACCTCAGCAGAAATTGATCTCAACAGTTACCGCTACAAGTTGGATTATCAAATATTTCTAAAGTATTTCGTAGTATTCTAAAGTATCATGCTGGTAGCTACAAAAATACTATCCACTACTTACAACAAAAAATGTTTTAGATTGGCATTAACATTGATGTTTACACATACCTTGCCACAACCAGGGGGACCCTCTAGAAGAACTCCATGAGGAGGTTTAATTCCCATTTTATCAAACAGGTCGGGATTCTTCAAGTACTTCACAAGCTATCAAGACAATGTGATAATCGTATGACAATAAGAGGTTAGTAATCTTCAGTTCCCGGTTTCTCTCGAGCTTCCAAGGTTTTTTAAAAAAAGTAATGTCATGCAACTTTGTACTTACTGGTGTACAGTAAAGCTCTAATTCAAACACAATTTAGCAAGTGCATATAGTATTCATTATTATGAACAATCTTCTTGCATAAACAAATTCTGAGTTTCTTTGATGAATGTTCATGAACTTAAAAGATATAATGCAAGTGCATGTGATAATGGCAAACAATCTTTAATGTTTTGAATTTAAAAGCAGTAATTTGGCCAAGAGATACCTCTTGAAGTTCTTCAACTGCTTCATCAATCCCTGCAACATCACCGAATTTGACGCCAGTTGAGCCCTATAACATAATCATTTGAGGTCATCAAAAACTCAACCAAAAAGGTATTAGAATTGAAGAAACGTGCATTTAGGAGTAACAGTTAAAAAAACCTACGTCAACACGAGCTTCTGCTTTAGACTGAGAAAAAGCAATCCCTTGCCATAAATCCTGCAATTAAAAAAGTTTTAAAGTGATTGAGAGCAAAAGAAATATCACTGAAAACACGTAAAAGCAGGCATCATAAGATTACAAGTATTATACCCATTTCCTAAAGTTCTTTGGTCTCCGTGACAGTGTGAAACGAACAAGAAGAACCATAGTCATGACAACAAGTAGGATTGGTTTGAGCATCTCAAGGCTTGAAGATACACCACCAAATGTGTAGAAATCAGAAATCCTTGAGAAGATCCCCCCATCGGCGAGAACATCAACAAGGTAATCCCATGATCTTTCAATAACACCAAGGAAGATGCCCAAAAACAGTTTGAGGAATGGCTTTGCTATAGGCCAAACAACATACACTGTAGTGACATATGCGAAACTTGTGACTGCAAAAACAGCCGAGGCTAAGAATCCTCCAACAACAACTGCAGCTGCAGCAATAACTGCTGTCACCATTCCCAGCTCAACCATCACTCTACTTGAAATAGAAGACGCGATTGGGTTTGGGAAGTCCGCCACTTTTCCAACCCAAGACTGCAATTAAACATTTAATAGACAGACTCAGTCAATAACCAGACACAATACATCTGTTCAATTTATATAGACAATCTCTAAATTCCACCCTAAGTGAACAGAATCTGCAAAATTCCCAACCAACACAGTACAAAAATATCGATGACAGAAGACCAAAATCTAGTAAATAAGATCCAAATGAACAAAAGACTGATCACCGTCATGTGCCTTTCTATTTCGTACTGCGGACCAGTGTATTCTTTCAGAAGAGCTTGAGCTTCTCCAACTTCAAGCTTCATTGACCTATCAAGAAGCAGAGATCAATAAGAAACAAAAGCAATACTCTGGATCCATCTAAAAGAAACTTTTTTTCTTTTGTCTCGTTTTAGTAATTCACCATTTGGTTTTCCGTAAGCTCTTGGCTCCAGGAATTTCCTTGAGATCAACTATGAAATCTCTATAGCCGCCACTCGTGTAAGGAGCGCCAGAAGCTTCCTTCGACGTCAGCAGCTTGACTTTATCATTCTTCATAGCTTTTCGAAAATCTTCCAAGCTCATCTTTGGTAAGTCCTTCACATTTCTCTCAAAGTCCTCTTCCTCGGATAACTCTGGCCCGAAAACTTGCTCCGGGACATAGAGCTTCCCCTTGTATTCCCTCAGAATGTCACTCAAATAAACAGACTCATTTCCAGTTTCATTGCTCTCATTCTCCATTTTCGTCTTGGAATCAAGCTTCCTTCTGATAAATTCAAACGCACCCGTCGCATTGGGGCCTTTGCTTAAATCCTCTCTCTCCTTCAGATTATACAGCTTATCCCCAACTCGGTAACGAGGCTCGACCTGGCTAGGATTCTCCTTCAAAACCCTAGTTACGAAATCTTCGCCAGCGGGATTGCTCGCCTCGCCGGACCGAGATGACCCAGTTTTCGATTCGCAGAGAACCGTAAACGACCGACGCAGAATCGGAGCTCTCCATCGAGTTTTGGCAGCAAAACTCGACGCAGCCGCGTGTTTCCAGATCGATTTCTTGTGATTTTCTGGGAAACGAATAGCGAGCGAGAAGACAGTGTCTATAGAAGACATTGTACGACGACGATAACCATGTACAGGAAATAACCAAAAACAAAAAAAAGCTTTCACCAAGTGGAACTCGTAAGATAGAATCGCATCGCGAATTTTTGAATTTCTCAGATTATTGTTCTGGATAAGAAAAGAGCTCTCGATGGGTTTTACTCTCTACTGAAAATCAGGGGGTTTTCTTCTGTTTAGCTCCACGGCCACCACACTAAACCGCAACATTTCGCTTCGCTGCGTTTTATCCGGTCCGACTCAAAAACGGGTTTCTTCTCCGGGTCGAGTTGATCGGACGTAATCGGGTTGGTTAAACCAAACAAAACTAATTATGATTTTAATTGCCTTAATTGCTCTCTAAAATTATTTTAACTAATTCTTTACTCGACTCGTCGGCCACCTTCGTTGCGTCATCCACACTTCTGTCCAATTCCGGTTTAACGTTATTCCTATGGCCAAACATATATCCTTTTGCTTGCTTTCACTTTTTTTTAAAAGTTAAAAACACTCTTATCCCTACCGGGGAACAGTTAAAACATCGCTACCAAACATCTCTTCCAAGATGGCGAAGCCTTCTTCGTCGTCGTCTGGTCGAACAAACCTAGCTTCATGCGCCGTCGCCACGATCTTCATCGTCTTCGTTATCATCGCCGCCGTTACCGTTTACCTCACCGTATTCAGACCGAGAGATCCAGAGATCTCCGTCACCAACGTCAAGGTCCCGTCGTTCTCCGTCGCCAATAGCTCCGTCAGCTTCACCTTCTCCCAATTATCCGCCGTAAGGAACCCGAACCGCGCGGCTTTCTCTCACTACAACAACAAAATCCAGCTCTTCTACTACGGAAACCGGATCGGTTTCATTTTCATACCAGCTGGTGAGATCGAGTCGGGTCGAACCAAGCGTATGTCAGCTACTTTCTCTGTACAGTCGTTTCCTCTCGCGCCTTCTGCTTCTCGAATCTCCGCCGCCGATTTCCAGCGTTCTGGATCCGTTTTAGGAACCGGGTTAGCGGAGGCTGATGATAAGCGGGCCGGGTCGACAGTGGAGATAGAGTCGAAGCTGGAGATGGCGGGTCGGGTTCGGGTTCTTGGTCTGTTCACACATGGAATCGCAGCAAAATCAAATTGCAGGATCGCCATTTCCACGGTTGATGGGTCGATCGTAGCCGTCCGTTGTTGATACCAGTCTTTTGTAACAAACAAACTGAAATGTGGAAAGTGTTTCTTTTTAAAAAAACGCATGTTAAACCTCTCTCTCTTGGGTTCTTTTCTGAATATTTGTACTTATCATTACATGAGGGACTTTCACAATGTACTTTCAGATTTTTGTACTTTATTAGACTTACAACTTACAAAGGAACAAGGACATTGATTTTGGGGTTAAACTGGATCAAATAACAAAGAAAAAGTAATTTGTCAATTTTCAATAAGCTGGTATCTAGTTCACCATTCTGTAGCTTGTATGAAATTGGAAAAAAACATAAAAGACGACTTTACGGGGAACGAAATCACTACATTGATCAATTTGAAGAAATATAAAAATTTAAAAAAAAGTACACACACATAAATGACCAGAGAACAGCGGTTGAAATGTATGAACTAAGAAGATTTGAATATCAAGAGTTGCTATGATAAATTAATAATACACGGATTTTCTCAATCCCCCTCTAAAATATGGGTTCGTATCAGCATTTTTTTCATGTGTTTTTTAGAATAATAATTAATGCAAAAGGAAAAGGAAAAAGAAAAAGAAAAAGAAACGAGAATTATGAAGTTATCAAGAGCCATTGGAGGAAGAGTCGTAGCCGTAAGGATTATTGCTTGCCCAATTCCATAGATTCCTACACATCTCTTCAATTCCATACTTAGCCCTGCATTGATACCAATACCAAACAAATAAGTTCCTAAATATATATAATTAAACTGAAATCTAATTCCTCTAGTGTGTTGACAAAAAATAAATGAACTTACTTCCAATTTAGTTCGCGTTCTGCTTTTTCCGTTGAGGCGTAAACAACTTCAGCGTCTCCAGGACGTCGTCCGGCCATCACCAACGGGATTTTCTAATCGTAAAACAATCAAAAAGATATAAATCAATACTCTAAAAAATGGGTGTTAAAGGCCAATAGTAGCTTCTTTTGGTTAGAGCATTGTGCCAGTAAACAAACCAGTTAATGTTTTACCTTTCCGGATGCCTTTTCAAAGGCAGCGACCATTTCTAGCACCGATGTTCCATTACCCGTTCCAAGATTGTATACCTCGCAACCTGATCATTTTCCAGGAATTGAGCTTGGATCCAATGGAAAAACATATAAGAAGAGGAGAACCACAGAAAGAGTTTAAAGAAAACCCATACTGATTTTGAGGTCATCTAGCTTGCGCAGAGCAGCTATATGTCCATCTGCTAAATCAATGACGTGAATGTAATCCCTAACCTGAAAAAAGAGAGAAATGTGTTAAGATAATCGCACATTTCATTTCTTGTCTTTGAGACATCATATATAAAACATACATACCCCTGTACCATCCTTGGTCTTGTAGTCGGTTCCAAAGACGGTGAGGTGAGGTCTCCGGCCAACTGCAACTTGTTGGACATAAGGCATTAGATTATTGGGAACTCCAAGAGGATCTTCACCGATGTAACCACTAGGATGTGCACCCACAGGGTTGAAGTATCTAAGCAGTATGATCTTCCATTCAGGGTCAGACCCATGTACATCCCGGCAAATTTCTTCGATGAAAAGCTTGCATAGCAACAACCAAAGAATCTCAGTCAGATTCGTTTTCCTGATTGTCCAACTATCATAAGGTGGGTTTTGCTAAAAGTACTAACCTTGGTACGGCCATATGGGTTAGTAGCAGAAATTGGGGACTCCTCTGTGCAAGGAACCTCTTTAGGCCAGCCATAGACAGTAGCTGATGATGAAAACACAAGCTGGAAAAACACAGAGTGGTAAAAAGCTAATCATGAGATCAAACGAAGACAAAAACTCAAATGGGGGAAAGAATCTATTTAAAACAAAAAATGAATTGAGAAAAAGGGAATCCATGTGGTGGCACAATTGTGAGAGAGAGGGAGAATATTTACATTTTTGCAGCCGTATTGAGCCATAACCTCCAAAAGCGTAATAGTCCCAACAAGGTTATTATTATAATACAGCAAAGGCTTCTCCACACTCTCACCTACTGCTTTAAGTCCAGCAAAGTGTATCACTGCATCAAACCTGTTAATAATAATTCCACGTTTCATCAAACCAATTATATGAACCAAGTCTTAATCATTTGTTGTCTTAAGGCGTCATGTAAAGAAAATATTTTTAATTTCCAATCATCATACTTTGTCTCTGAGAAAATCTTCTCAAGCGAAGCCCTGTCTCGGAGATCCACCTGCAGGTAAGAAAGAAAAAAATGATCCAAGAGACTCGGATTTCAGAAATGTGCAGGCGTAAATTTAATAATTTAGGTAGTAAAAACATGATAAAGTTCTGATTCCTACGAAGAACATCCCAATTCCAGACAGATCGACTGTTTTAATATATAAATACAGTATAGCACTTGGGATAATTATTAAAATACTCTTTTCACATGGCATTGTTGATGCTTTATTCTGAATTTCTTTTTAAAATGGGATTAGCCAGAACACACCGTCATCGAAAAATGACCTGTTGTCACGAGAAATTCCGAAGAGAAAAACAAAGCAAAAAGACGAATTCGCGTCCGTCGTTAATCAAATTATATCAATCGTTCATAGATAAACGGTCGTTCTCAATTTCAGAGAAATCGAAAACTATTCGAGCACGATGATGCGAAACTCTTATTGCAACAAAAAAAAATTCTTCAAGCACACGTTTCCTAAAAACCTAACAAGCCGAAATTCGCCGAGAAATTTTAATTCCACGGAGAGAGAAGGGAGGAAAAAAAAAACCTGGTGGAAGGAGAGACGGTCTCCGTTTTCGCCGGCGAGTTTCTTCACGCGCTGGAGAGAAACAGCGGAGGAATTGTCGAGATTATCAACAACTACGGCGGAGTAACCACCGTCGAGCAGTTGAAGCACAGTATGACTTCCGATGTAGCCAGCGCCGCCGGTGACCAGAATGTTCTTCGACATCGTTATCGGAAAAAGAGAAAGAAAAATTCGTAGAGATTTATGTATAATTCAAAATTCGTTAAGAGCGTTTCTTTTGGGATCGAGCAAAAGGGGTTTTATAGAAGCGGTGAGAGGAATTTTGACTGTATATTTACTACGATTCTACGTTTCAAGAGAGAAAGTAAGAGAAGGGGAGAGAAAAAAATGTGCCATGTGGCAGAATTTGGTGTGGGTGCGAATATACCGGAATTCTGGGAAATGTCCGAAATACCCTTTTATTTAAGTTTTTTCTTTCATGAATGGAAATGTATTAATTGTAAGCTGTTATATTTTTGGTAATATAAGGGGGATTCTTTAATTGAATTAAATGGAATTAAACTTTATATGGAATTATATTGTTATTCTTTTTTTTTACAGCGATTTATATTGTTATTCAATGTTGTATTCACACATTTTTTAATTTTATGTATTATTGAATTAAATATTTGTAGTCATTCTTCTAAATTATTTTAAATTCTAGTGTTATTCAATTCATTGTTTTTTTAATTTTATTAAATGTTAGTGTTATTCAATTTTAATTCTATTCTTATGGTATTATCATTTTAAAAGAGTTTAATAAAATGATCAATTCTTACCATATTTGGTGTCATTTTGATAAAATTAGTTTAAATTCCAACAAAAACTTTAAATTATTTCAAAATCAATTACTTTTTTTTTAATTCTTTTGTATTCTCTTAAAATCAATCATCCAATACCCCCTACCTAAATATTTCTCTCTTTTTTTCGCAATAAGTATTTTCTTAGATTATCTGAATATTTGTTTTCCAACTAAGATAATCCGTAAGTACGTTGATTAGTTATTGTGGTTGTTTTGCTATCATGGGAGTTTTTGCGAAGGTATAACATATTTTTCCAGAAAATTCGGGGTCACGAGATTTGAGAATATTTGATGAGTATGCTAAGAAGCATTCCAGAATTAATTTGTTTAATTGTACTTTAGGTATTGTTTAAGTTAGATTAAATATCTACTTTAATGCTCTATGAATCAAGTTTTTCTCTTACATATGTGCTACTGCTACAAGTTCGAAAAGAAGTGGCAACATACTAGTGAATGCATTTTTGCAAGAATTTAGCACACTATATTTATTTTTATCACATCATATAGATCGGTGGCACCGTCGACATCGGCTTCTTCAAGGACTTTTCGTGACTTGAGTCTCCCACGAGAAGTGTAATATTTTTCTTTAACACCTTTTCACTCTGTTCATTTTTCAGTTATAGTTTCCCTACATTTCTCGTGAATACTTCAAGAAATCAACAGTTCAATTCAACACATAGGTAGATGTAACCGTACTTTAGGTTGAAACCCTATGATAGTAATTTAGATTATAGTATTAGCTAAGGAGTCCAAATTTGACGATATAACGTGGACGCGAACTATTTCGTTCCTGGCTTTGAATGAACATTTTAAGGATAAGTCTGAGATTTTTCTTCTGGTCAATAAGGATAAGTCTTGATTTGATTTTTTTATTTTTTAATCATATAAGGATAAATCAAGCTACCGACAGTAATCCTTACAGGGACTGTTTTGATTGTGTGGCTCACTTCCGCAACTCCGCTTGTCAAATTAAGTGACGTTCCAAATTAAACAACTTGTAAAAACAAAAGTGGAATAAGACTAAAAGTCAAGAACAAAAGGAATGACTCAATAGCCGACCATATTGTGAATATGCTTCAATGCATTGTTAATCCATTGAATAGTTTTCTTCGATTTTCTTGATACACCTGGTCTATGTCAAATTCTTCATTTACATGTGTCGATTTTCATTTGGTTAAAGTAAAGCAAAGAGTATTTGGTGGATTCACAAGAAAAAATTACCATTTTTATATTAGATGATCACGAAGTTTCTTTGATATTATTTGGTTTTGAAACAGTCCCCATAATCAATATATTAAAAGAAATGTGTATGGACACCATATGAAACCGATATACAAACGACAAGGAAGATGGTTTCACGACATTTACAAATATTGAGGCAAATCTGTAAAATAAAGTCAAACTAAAAAAAAAAAAAAGAGTAGTTTAGAGTCTTTGGACCATTAAATGATCGTTACGATAAATTCAAAAGATCATCATTATCTGATGGAGTTAGGTCGAAGCCTTTAGCCGCTTCTCGATGGTACTTAGGGCCCGGGACCAGAAATATTTATATATTAAAGGTGTGATTAACACAATGAAACGTTAAATGTTTTTGGAGTATGAAATATTTGCTTATATTATAATTTTATTTATTTCCTTAAGTAATTACTACACCTTGGAAAGAAAGAAAAGTGGAATTAGTAAAAGGCAAATGGGAGAGAGAGGAAAGTCCCTCCAATTTCTTTCGCCTCAAGAAACTGAGGCCCGCTATTACAAGAAAGGAACGGGAAAAAAAAAGCGCATTATAAAAAAGGACATAAAAATAATTGGAGGTGCGGGGAATCGAACCCCGTACCTCTCGCATGCGAAGCGAGCGCTCTACCATATGAGCTACACCCCCAATTTTGTAAACTGATATGATGAAAAATTATTAGACCCAAAGTTTAAGTGAAGCGTTTATCAAAAATATTGAGAAGATTGGTTTACTCGGCGAGGCAAACATGTAAGCAAGCCTGCCTTACGTTGAAATGCAAAACTAACTAGCTGCAATGAGACACACCCAAGGAAAATCCAAGATTCAAACTATATTTATTACTTTCTTGGATGCAACTTCAAGATATACGTAGTAAGTCACATGATTCACAAAAGAATTGCATTACTTGGTGCTTAACAAGAATCTAAACCCAAAATGGCAAAATCTAAAACGGAACGCCAATAAAAGCTTTGTGGTTTCTCAGCAAGTAAATCTTCTGGCTCTAGCCCATGGTGGCAACCTTGGAGCTTGCACTCCAACGCCATAGTTTGTTGTTACTCTTTCTCTGCTGTATCATGCTTGCAAACCGAGAGTCCAGTGTCTTCCTCTTCCCTCCTCCCTTTTCTACTTTCTGATCTCCCTCATGCCTCTGCGGATAAAGTTTGATTGTTAGTTAACCCCTAATCATTCAGTAGAAAGCTCTTGGATATTGACATCAAGGAGTTGGCCACGATTTAATCAATCATAACACACCAGATATACATTTACCAGATCAAGTCAAAACAAAACACACACAGATCCTACCCACCAAATGTACACTGCGGTTCTGATGGTTCAAAATTTACAAACCAGAAATCCATCCCAAGACCCATTAGATAATGTATGCCATTAGAGGCAGCTATAGCTATGGATGCAGTAAGTTAGAAAGCACTTCTGGGAATCTATCTCAGGGGCCCCATAAACATATCAACAAGGAAGAATGATCCAGGAAGAGTCCCTAAGACGCAGCTCTGAAGAATTTACCTTTGCGATGAATCTAGTGTGTACAGATCTATTCTGGACTGGTGGAGCAATAAGCCTGCACAAAAAGAAAAAAAAAACAAGATTGCTGAAGAACCGAGAAGACAACCTTACAGAACAACAGAAAGTTGACACAACAGCCGGTAACTGGCACCAACAGATAAAACGGTCTGAGACCGACTTGTAAACAATAAGAGCCATAACTTCTTACTACCATAGAAGGAACTAAGGCGTAATCCAAGCAACAAAAGGATGGCAAATCGCCATTTATTATAAGCAATGCAACCCTTCACTTCCCAGTCCTACAGGCCCCCTGAGACTGACACAACTCCAATTTCGCAATAACTACACAGAAAAAGGGCAGCTCTTGTGATATTTCCAGGTCAACCCATCAAGAGATGGCCTTTGTCCCGACAAAACAACTTATCAAGGACTACGAGCATAAAGCTCGAGTGATGACCGAGCTGCAACCAAGATATATATTGATGAAGATCTGGAAGCCTGAATCTTCTTAATTTTCCCAGTAAACTGACATCTACCAATTCAATGTAACAGCCACAGCGAGCTAAAGCTATAATCTTCAGGACGCAGCAAGAAGATGAACATAACACCTAGGAGACAGATATGAATGGAAATGAGTACCATGAATCTGATATGAATGGAAATGAGCATCATGAATCCACTGAGGTCATATGAAAGGCCAAGAAAGATATCCCAGTATCGGATTGCTCAGCTTCTTAATCTGATAATAAACACCAACTTCAAGCAACAGAAAAGTTTATGCTAATCCTAGCTACATCCTAACCACTGAGGTCATATCAAAGACCAACCCAGTCTTGAGTCAAAAACCCTATCCACTCATCTGCTCAAACTTAAGGTTCTTGGATCCTTTAATGTTTACCGACTACTCCAAGCACCATCATAAACTCAACTACATTAATTTGGATCATTATACTGTCCACGCTTACTCAGTCATCAATTTGATGAACAACTAGCAACCAGGAAGGGAGCTTTATACTTTCCACAGAAACACCTTGTGGTAAGGAACTTAGAATAGAAGCTTCTTGAATCAGAAGCAATCAAAGAGATTATAAAGACTCCAGATTAACAAACAGGTGAGTGAATTATCCAGCGTTCTAGACCTTGACTGATTGGCACTAGTCATCCTCCCAGCATTGAAAGCTCTACCACGGACTCTGAGTGGAGGAGCAGTAGTGGCGGCTTTACGAGCAACTTTTGTTGTAACAGGGAACTGATTTCCTTGGAAATTAGACCTTCTTTTACCAACAGCACCCTGAAAATGATGAGATAAGTTACAAGACAACTCCAAACAAAGTAACAACAAGATCCAAATGATAAGACAAAGAAGCCAAGAGAACAGATCAACTGAGAGCACTGCAAAACTAACCTGTCTAACTGCAGAAAGTGAGCTCGCATAATGCCGCACTTTAGAGGTATTATTTCTCGTCGCAGCACCATTGAAGTTTTGGTTTTTGTTCTGCGCGGAAAAACGAAATTATATGTCAGGGACCAGGTAAATGACATTAAAGTCTGGTAAAGACAAGATACATGTAAGCTTTGGCCTCCATGAAGCTTTAACCATTTTTCTCCTTGGTTTTTTGCCCTTGTTCACTTTGGTATTTCTCTTTGACAACTTGATGATATCATCTAAGCAAGAAAATAAAGATACTATCATGAGCAATAAAACGACAAAAAAAAAAAGAATAAACGAGTGGAAAGATAGAAAGCTCCGGTGGTGTAACATAAACACAAATCTACCTAAAGCCATGGCGACTTTCTTTTCGGTTTGAGCCATGGTCTCAGCCACCACAAGTGGAATTTCAGTCTCCATCTGCACAAACGAAGCAAATTCATTCACCGAGACACACAAATCAAATTCCATGTGTAGATTAGTGTTTGATATGTCCAATTAAAAATGCACATATCAAACAAAACGCCGTTCCAATTGTAAGACATATGAAGAAGAATTAAGTTCCGCGAAGATACAAACGCTAATCTACACATGGAATTAAAAATTACTCCGTAAAGAACACAGCGACTGAGTGATAAATCACAATAAGGCTACATAAATCGAATCCATGAGAAGCAAGTATCCCTGATTTTACAATTCAATTGAGCAAAGACTACGACTACGACTACGAATCAAACAAACAAAACCCCAAATTCAAGAGCCTCGTGAAGAATGGAGGAAAATCGTAAGGAGATGAAGCTTTACCGATAATGAAGTAAAAGCTACAGGCGAAAGCGATGAGATAGACGAAGAAGACGACGGAGAGATGGAAGCGCTAAGAGTCTTTCTGAACAGACGATGACCTGGATAATACCGAGTCAACTCGTCAGCTCTCTGAGATTTATACGAAGTTTTTATTTATGGTTTACGTACCGGAGAAGAAACGAGTATTCTTAGATGAAGAAAGAAGAGACCTCGCTGCTCTAGAAGCAGATATGCATATTTGTGAGCTCATCTTTTTTATACAATGCGAGAGAACTGAGAAAGAGTGATGTAAGAAACAGAGACCTCAAGAAATGTGAACCTGTTGGAGGATTTTATAACAGCAACGTTCCATCGAATTGGTCGGAGCAGGACTCATTGAAACTGGATTTATTCCCCTTTTTGTAAGTCTTTTTTTTTTTTTGATTTTTTCTAACAAGATTTGTTTCCTCTTCAAGAAACGAATATATTCCAGTGTCTTTTGCTAATACAAAAGCTAATAGTAATTCAACAAATTTAACTAATTATCAATGAATATTTTCTTCAAATCTACAATGCTTTATTAATTAATAAAAAAATGCATTACAAACTTAGAAAATCATTTTTTATAAAACCAATAAAAAAAAGCTTCTCTCTTGAAGGAAAACCAAAAAACTGTTTGATTCCTTCAAGATTCAACTCATCACGCTTCACAAGTATCTTCACCGGTTCAGTCATAAACTTGGTTGTCATCTCCAGAACCTCGTGAGGAAGACTAATATGGAATTATATTATCCTTAATAGTGTTCGAACGTTTTCCTTCAAAAGCTTCTTCTCTCTAGAAGTAGGTACGATGTGAAGTATTTAACTTCTTGCACATGAGTCACAAAAATTGTGAGGAGAAAGAAAAAAAACCGAGATAATTAAGCACGTGAGTTGCGTGATGTAACCATTTCTCTTCACAAAGTTAGATATGTCACGACGACACGATGTTGCTGCCCAAAACCACAAGACAGGGCGCTTTTTCTCCTACTTAAGCTTTAGAAGTTCATCTGCCAAAAAAACAATTCACCTACTAACTCATAACAAGCAACATATGATGTGATGTTGTAATCACCAGTCTAGTAAAATAACTTTTTCAATAACGTGAATTCTACTACTACATCTTAAAGAAGCATTTTATATACAGAGAAATGAAAAACTATACAGAGCACGTGAACAATCTTCAATTTACTGCGGCGCTTTCGCTTGATCCATTTGGTAATCNAATTCTACTACTACATCTTAAAGAAGCATTTTATATACAGAGAAATGAAAAACTATACAGAGCACGTGAACAATCTTCAATTTACTGCGGCGCTTTCGCTTGATCCATTTGGTAATCTTTCTTCTGGTTCAGACTTGTAATCAAGGCACAATACCGACAGCCACGAATCCACCTGAAATCAGGCAAAATCACCGCGTTTTAGACGTTGCAGGGATCTCTCAACAACGAACATGTGTGTTAAGATGAATATTCTATTTGGTTAACCTGTGTTTTGGAAGTGCTTGAGCACTCAAATCTAAGACCTTGACGGGTTAAGATGTAAAAGCAGTGATGGGTTTCATCGAATTCTCTCGTGTAGCTTGGCAACGAACCAACTTCGACAATATCCGCTAGCAACGTCGAATCTTGAGGGCTCAAGTCTGCGATAGAGAGTTTCAAGAGACATTACAAAGAGGAAGATACATTTTGAGACTAGATCGTAAAAGTTGAAACTTAACTTACCTGTTGATAATAAATAGAAGAAGAGACAAGCGCCTTGAAGGACAACAAACCGAGGAAGCCAGTCATCTACTTCTGCATCGTCTATCGGAGGTGGTTCACCGGGTAGAGCTGCCCAACGCTGAAGTTAAACAAAAAAAAAAGTAGCAAAACTGTAAATAGAATATATTGCTTGTGAGACTCATGGACCAATGAAAAGTGTTCCGGAGTAAGTCCCTACACTTCGGATAAACAAATAGCCAGATAAACGAGCAGAGCGCAAGACTTCATCCACATGTTCCAACCTGACAAAGAAGAAATGAGATCTGCAGATTTTTGATCCGAGTATGGAACAATTTGAGCATATCATATGACTTACTGAGCTTTGAGGTAAGCTTCTCTCTCTTCCAAATCAGAGAGTTCTGATCTAAGTGATTCTAACTCTGCTGTTGATAGCTCTACCTGCCAATGTGAGAGAGTGCTGGGTGATCAGGAGAAAAACTCTCAAACTTCGAATGCAACGAATCAAAAACACAAAGAAGAAAGGTGTGAGAATGGAACCTTCTCTTGACCATCTGAGACCCAAGGCAGACGTCGAAGAGTGAACAGATTCAACATTAGTGCTGCTCTTTTCAGATTTCTTCGAGTCCGGGACTGGCTATGAGACCTGTTCTAAACAAAAGCACCAAAAATTACTACTGATGTCATCTCAAACTCAAAGTTTCCCCTTTTGTGTCATATTTATGTGCTAACAAGTTACCTCAATGAAATGTCGTCTTTAGGCTGCGAAGATGATGGAGAATCGTCTTTAGGGTGCGAAGAGGATGGAGAATCGTCTTGAGCAGCTTCGGTGGTGGGACTAGGAACACTAAAGTGATCAGGTAATATATTTAGTTTCCTAGGAGTACCATCATCCATGAGAATCTGAACTTTGGCTTTTCAGAAGATTCCAGAACCTTCCACAAGAGAATGAATTACGCGTAGCAAGAGGTCCTGCATTCAAACGAAGATGTCAAAACTATAGAGAATCATTGTTTGAAAATGATTCTGATATGAGGCAAACTCATGTATGAATTTTAGTGTGCCATGAACACTTTAATCTCTCTAAATGACCTGTCTCGGTCTCTGTCTTGTTATCATAGAGATCTAATCTTACAAGTACCATCACGAGAAAGAAATATATCAACTAGAATTTCTCATTCTTTTACTGAGGATCAAACATTCTATCTTTCAACACCAAATTTAACAGCCCCACTTCGCCGGAAAAAGAAGCAAGCAAACCGGTGAAAAAAATAAAAATTATTAAGCAGAGGATGAAAACGAGCACTTAATTCATATTTCTGGAGTTTATATAAGCTCAAGTACAATCTACAGCATCGAATTTTCTGGAAATAGGCAAAGAAAACCCCCAAAAAATCGAAACCCTAACCAAATACAATAAACCTTGAGAGCAAAAATAGAATCTCAGGAAATCGGAATTGAATGATGAGAACGTTCGGAGAATTTCAAAAATTCGGCAAAACAGAAGATCGATAACTTGCTATACCTGATCGAAGGAGAGGTTGAAGATTAACTTAAAATCCAAAAAAAAAAAAAAAAGAGGAAACACGAAACTGTGATTTCTTTTTGTTTAAGGGGAAAGTGTTTTGACCCAATTGGATGCTGCTGAATTCAGCAGGATGTTGGGTTTAGGAATCAAGAGTCAAGACACTTCAAATTTTGTGGGCAAAGACATTTTTACCCCCAGGTTGCGTTTGCCAGCTCTACTCTCACATGGGCATTGTTGCAGATTCTACATTAGTTTATTAACTATTTGAGATAAACCTGGTTTGTTATTGATTAATCTTCCGATAAATTAGTTAGGTTAAATTTAATTTAATCTTATGCTTTTACATATCTTAAATTATTATGCTTCTATAGTTTTATTATAGAAGTTGCCAACTAAGTATTTGGTGATGCCGATGAGTGTAAAGGACAGCCTAAGACAAAAGTGGGTGTGTAATGATCATTTGTGAGTATGGGATGCCAATTATTAATGTCGTTGACCGCTTTTATATCTTGTTCTTGCAGCCTTTTCTTAGTAAATAAACAAAATAAACACGTTTAGCTATTAAGTTATAGGATATTCGAACTCAAGGCCCATGATATATTAAGGGTATTCGAACTCAAGGCCCACTACTCTTCCTCCTAAATCACTATGCCAGCGAAACTAACCATCCGGTTACGCATAAACCGGATTGGGTCCAACGAGTGTGGAAATAGATAGGAACTCATCCAACTGAAATCATGATATGTGGTCATTATAACAAAGCCGATCACGCTTCTTCCTTCTTCTTCTTCTTCCCATCTTTCCTTAGTCACGTCTAAACTATTCTTCAGGGGAATTTTTTTAATGGCGACATCTTCGATCACTATACCAACCATTCGATCTCCGATTCGGGGGACGAAGTTTCTCGGCCAAACCCATCTGCTTTCAACTGCAAACCGATCGGTTTTCCCGCCTCCGAAACAGCAACTAAACGTTCATCAAGTAAAGGCCATGGCTAAATTCAATCTATGGGAAGTGATGGGAGGAAGAGGATTATGCAACGGAGAGAAAGGTATCGAGAAGGAGCTCAAGAGGAACATAGAGGAAGAGCAAGAGATACCGAAGGCTGAGAAGGAGACGGAGAAAGCGATCGACGACGATAACTTGTCGTTTAAAGTACCTGAGAGCGGTTTCGAGAAAGAGATGATGGGTCTCACCGGAGGATTTCCCGGTGGCGAAAAGGGATTGCAAACGTTCATTGAACAGAACCCACCTCCACCGCCACAACCACCTGCGAAACGAGGAAGCGGCGATGCATCCGCGGTTGCTACTATGGAAAAGAAGCCGAGAGCTCCGGAGCTGCCGCTTATCATGCCGGGGATGATCGCTATAGTCAAGAACCCGAACAATCCGTATCACATGTACTGTGGGATAGTGCAGAGGATCACTGATGGCAAAGCGGGTGTCTTGTTCGAAGGAGGAAACTGGGACCGTCTCATTACTTTCAGGCTTGAAGAGCTTGAACGAAGAGAAAAAGGTCCACCGGGTAAGAATCCAAAGTCTTGTGTTCTTGAGCCTCTTATCGAACAGATGCAAAAGAAAGCAGCGCCAGAAAATTGATCTTTCTCTACTCTTTGCTCTCCTGTGAATGTGACTGTATATGTAACGTACCTTTGCGTTTAGGCTACAAGATTTCTGACTGGTGCTTCATCTTGTGATATAAACAGAATAAACGATGAATTCCAACCGTAAAGCATTAACAGGGATTAGAAAGCACTTAATTAATAGTGAATCAATATATAAGATAGATCAGTATAAAAGTAAAAACTTTCAAGACTGCAATGGAGTTGTTTTATTAATTGTGTCATTGGAGATCAGTTTCTGTAGAAACCAAGTCTCTACTCTCAAGTATATTCTGTGAAAGGTGAAGAAGAGAAGAGATCCACCATTTCTCCACCGTTTCTCGCTAACAAATCATGTCGAATGATCAAAGGCAGCCTCCCAACTGTGAAAATTTACAGATAGGGAGAAGAAGTTAGAAACACAACATTATCGCATAATGAAAAGAGAAACTCTGATCTCGGTTTATTGTTCCCTAAACTTTGCAGCTAATCAAGCCATTATAAAGTTGGGATAACCTCAAATAAAAGTGTTTTGTCTTAGCAGCAAAACTCAAGAGAAGAAAGTATAAAATGGTGCAGCGAAACTTAACCCGCGAAAACGTGGTTAAGACTTGTCTAAGTGTCATTCATGTCAAAGAAGTTACTTACCAATATGGCTTCCATCTCTTCGTTTGAAACTGGCGTACGCTTTGGCTGCAATGACGCCTTCCCGCCCACAGTCTTCGGGATGTTCAAATTGGAGAAGAAAAACGTATCAGCTTCATTCTCCACCTGCTTCTTGCCCTCTGTAATTGCAAACAATGTAAAACTCTTAAAAGCTAGCAAGTGAATCGCATCTTCATGAAAATTTCCATCGACAAACAGTTCATTATTAATACACCAAAATCAAGCTAAAACAAAGGAACTTCTACAATAATTTAACATATGATTATTCCCAGTGGATTAAAGTGATGGCAAAATATGTATTAGGAGTCAGAAGATTTTTTAATTTAATGCTAAACAAATCTGTGTGAAGAATAAATGAAAGTATATTCTTCCCCCACGCGAGAAGAACTAAGAAAGCGATGCTTTGAGATACCAACATAGTGGTTATTATGAACGAGGAATCAGTTTTCTTATTCAACCAAATTCTATAACCAAATCAATTGCAAACAAAGACAAATCATAAACGGATACCATCTCAAATCCTCACATATCAAAATATCCTGGAATCTAGGTATATAGAAGCAAAATATGAAAAATGCAAATTCATTCGCGTATTTTCTCGGAACGAAGCAGATCGGGGAAAGAAGAGAAAAATCCACGACAAACGGATACCATCTCATATCTGATTCGTGACGTTGAAACCGTACAGAAATATTCCGAATCGAGTAAGAAAGGCCGAGAAAAAAAATCATGAAACTTCTTAACACGAAGAACGACATAGATTCTGCATAGAATCCAACGATAAATCAGAACCTGAAGGTTTAAAATGTCGCTGAGGAAATTTGATGCGAGGAATCCTCTTCAAACCGTGAACTACGTTCATCGCTTTCGCTTCTCTGTTCTCGTCCGTACCAAAGGAGAATGTTGACGGCGACTGGGAATTTTTCTCTGTTTCTCGACTTTTCGTACCTTCTTCGGCTTTCTTTTCAAGTTTCTACAACCGTGGGCCATTTTCCGGTTGTCAGGCCCATCTAAGAATACGGCCCGTTTAGAAGCCTTTCCAATGCTATTTTTTTTTACCGGTATTCTCGGGTTTTGCATTTTGCATTACCAATTGGAATTGATCCCGGTCCGGGCCATGTTCATGTAAAGCTCCTATTGAATATTGATAACGTTATGGGAAATTGCGGAGTCATTAACAAGAAAAGATAAAATAATCTGTGTACTGTAGTTGTTAGGATCGTTTTTTAAATCTATATTTTCATCGAATTTTAAGAAATAGCAGAAATGAATTAGTGACACATTGGTTATCATCTCTCAGTCTTAAGACTCTTAACACATTGTTTATTTCAAATGTTGTGGATAAAAAAAATGAATGAATTTAAATTGCAATTTAAAAAAAAAAAAGAGTGTGATTAAGGACATGCCGCATGCGCAGTCGCGTGATATCATTCTACCATTACACCATTGGTTAAGTTTTGTGTTTTTGGGTTTCGAGTGAAATTATAAAATTTGAACTTAATTTTGGGTATATAGTATGATACTTCCCCTAAGATTGTTCTATTATTACTTGTAATGAGACATCAGAAGATGAGTGTTTTGATGGAATCAAGACTTAGTCAAACGCAAAAAAAACTTTTGAAGTGGTTGTCATTCGTCAAGCACCAAAATTTGGTAAGCTTTAAACGCGTTATCTAGATTAACCACTGTTTTGTTTCTTTTCTTCTACTCTAATATTTTTTTTTAAACGTACTCTAATATACACGGTTCTATATATAAACTATATGTTGTAATAAATTTTCTAAATTATAACAGTTTCCCAATAATATTTGCTAGTGATGATTTTTCGTCCGACGGTATATCCCATATTTTCATTCGCGATGATCATTCTCAGGCAGCTTTTAAATCAATTCTGTATCTTTTTAATGCATAAAGAATCTGTAACAAACACTTGTGTTCATATTTGTTTTGGTTCAGTTAGCTCTGCGTGTATGTGTAGATGATATTATTGAAATATTATTAGACTAGTATTAGTCTGTGTTTTTTTTTTTTTTTTCTATTAGTAAGACTAATTCAAAATGGAGTAATTGACCATTTCATATAGAAATGCCACCAGGGGCACGGCATCATTTTTGTTTGTGGAAATTTTGGTTTTTTAAATAATATTACAACGACTGGTAGTTGATTTTTCTGATAGATACTGATTGAAAATTGGATAAAGGTGACAAATTTACTTAATATTATTTTCAGACGCATATGAGAGAAAACTTTAAAGTCATGGTGATACTTTTGACTGTTTAATGATGATATTACGTTTGCTTCGTTTACCTTAATTCCATTAGACGTTAAAGTACTCATGAGCAGACACAAATATATACACACATGCTCTGATATTTGATCATCTCATCGTTTATTATTAATTGATGATCTCTAATTTTTACCACCAATCTCTTCATTTTAATCAGTTTTCTTCAATTAAACCTAAAACTTCTCGTAACTCAACATCGACTGTGAACTAATGAACTTGTCAATTGTTTTGTATTGATAAGAATTTTTTTAAAGGAAAAGATGCCTCTTACACTTTTTTCATAGTAAAAACAAAACAAATTAAATTTGAATTAATTCTAGTACCCCACGGCAAAGCGACGTCTTCCTCTTTACCCCAAAGCACACTCCACTACGTGTCTTATACTATTAATAATCAAATCTTGGTTGCCTATATATATTACTCTTGTCTCACATTAATAGAATATGCAGAAAAACAAACTTGCAGTTCTCAATAAGATAACACACAAACTTTCTTTCCCTTTGTCAATAGAGAAGAAGATGAAACAAAAAATGATGGATTCTTTAGCTAAATGCTTCAACGGACTTCAAGAAAGGTACGAGAGCGTTCTAGAAGCAAAACCCATTTACAGAGACGACTTAGACATATCTTTGCCTCTTAATGGATCAGAGGTTTCAGTAGAACCTTCTACCAAAAAGTCTCGCTGCTTGCAGAGAGCCAAGAGGATTGACAAATCCCTAAGATTCGAAAAGGAAGAGGAAGAGGAAGAGATGTCAAAGCCTCTGGCTAAGAAAGAAGGTCAAAAGCCACGCAAGGTTGTGAGGTTTCAGTTAGAGAATAATAAGATCTTCGAGCCGAAGAAGTCGGCGAGTTTCGATCTTGGTGATCACAAACTCGAACTAAAGGAGAAGCCTCTGGAAGAGAAAGAAGTTTCTAATAAGGTTGAAGGCAAGGAGGAGATTGTGAGAGTGAAGATCAAGATGACGAAGCAGGAAGCTCAAAGACTACTGTCGAAATGCAAAAACGACAGCGTTTTGGATTTTGAGCATGTGGTGGACCAGATCGCACACGACCCGGTTCATCAGCTTCAAGTCGCTGTGGTTGTGGATGCTTGCAATAATGAGCGACAAGGAAATGGCTGCTGGTTATCCCAGATGGAATAATTTTTATTTAATTTATTGGTTTGTTTATCGAAATTTTGTAGTTTTAGGGTAATATCTATCTACCAAGTCATGATCCTGTGTATATATATTCTGTCACGGATTAGTAGAACTTCTACTGTATAAGTAACAAGGTTTTGGGGAATATTTTGATTGCTGTGTAATAAATAATATTGTTGCAAGTAGGAATCAACTGGATTCATTTCAATATTCATATATGAAATATATCATCTGAATCTATATATCTTGATTGTTGGTATCAACAAAATTTTGAGAACTTACGAGTTACGAGCAAATGTCTAATCGAAATTCTTTTTCTTTGAAAGAAAAAAATATTTATTTGTGTATAAAACATGGAAAACTTTAAATCGTTTTCATGCAAAACAATTAAAATTGTAATTTTTAATATAAGTATTATGAAAAGTGGAAATAAAAATTGATTTTATCTCGAACTAAATACAATAATATATAAACTCAACTAGATGCACGTAGTAACCAAACGAGAAATTCAACTTGAATATTTCAGGTAATTTAATTATTTTCGTAGTAAGCAAGCAAGAAACGTCTACTAAACCGAAATGGATGTTGACAAAACAAAAACAAAAACGAAATGGATATCTTAGGTAATTAATCCTCACAGAGTCACGGTAAACAAGCGATAATTTATATCAATATAAAAATTGTATGAACCCTTTAACAAAAAATATATAAAATTGTTTGATTAATTAGATTTATACGTACCTTGATTAATATTCTTTTTAAAAGTATATAATGATTAAAATTAATTGCTTCATCTACTTTTTTTCTTTTCCACATGTCCAGCGAGGCACGACAGATCTGTTTGCAGTTTGATGTTTGCAGGTAGATAGGATTTTGATGATAGTAGTTTTAAGACGTACGTATTAATCACTTTTATAACAGTTATGCGCTGTTTGTTGTTGGGTAGGTCTCAAAGAAAAGCTGAATGTAGCATTGAATAAACAAGACAATCAACTATCCTCACTACTTAATTAGTAGTTGATGCTAATTAAGTACTCATACCTTTAATTTTTGCAAATGAATTTTGATAGACTTATTTGATGCAATACAAAGATATATATGTCTACATGACACTGAGATAAAAGTTTTAACTACATTGGTCAAGGGTGTAAGATTAATTTAAATAGATTGCGATTATATAAACACAAACTTTTAAAGCAACAAACCTATTTTTTGCTAAACTTACCAATTTATTTACGTTGACACTTGACAAGTGGAATCTTACATGAGAAACGAAAATAAATTAAAATACATAATTTCGTGTTTTTTTTTCTTTGGGGTTTTCTATGTGGTAAATAAGCCTTTGCCAATTTCAAACACCGAAGATTTTTCATTCTGAGACAAAACATTTCTCAGGTGAAAAAAAATCCATCGGGAAAAAAGGGAAAAAAAAAACAGGCAAAAGCAAACTTCCCCACAAAGAAAAATAAAAGAAATTTTAAACTTAGTGAACTTAAAAAGAGGATTAAAAAAGTGATTACGAAAGTGTTTCTTCAGGCCATTCGGTGATTCTGTCCAGCGACGGCCTCCACTTTCGACATCTCCGGCGAGACTCTTCTTCTTCCTCCGCCGCCTTCGCAGCCGCTTCTCCCGCAAATCTCTCCGCCTCTAATTCCCTGAGAAAATCGCCGAAAGAAGCCAAAGTTGTTTCTCCTTTGCCGTCAACGTCACCGCCGGCATTTAACTGGAAGAGAATGAGTTTCTCTAACTCATCTCTTCTAAGAACAATCTTCACTTTCCGATCCTTTCTGTTGTAATCTTTCTTCACTTCTTCTTCTTGTTGAACCACTCTTCCAGTGTTGTTTCCTCCCATCAAACAGTTTCCCATTTTTATAACTTTAAAGCAAATTTAGAACAAAAAGTTTTTTTTTTATGGAAATACTCACAAAAAAGTTAGAAGAAGAAAAAAGAAAACTTGGGAAATGCCCAAGAAAAAAGAATCTTTCTTCTTCTCGTTTTCTTCTGTAAGAGTCAATTTGATGGAAGTTGGAGACTTGCATGGATCAATGTGTGATATGGAGTTTATATATAATGTTGAGTGTGTCTGTTTAACGATAGATGGATGACTCATAGTAAGGATGCTGATCTGTTGGATTTATATTTTAAAAATGTACATTAACGTTAGTTTTATTGATTATAAATTCAACCAACCAAAAATTTGTTATATATTCGGTTATGAAGATGTTAATTTCAATCTAGCTTAATTGAACAAAAAAAAATCGGATTAAAAAATAGAGCTCAAAGCTAAACAAACCTAAACCTAATGGTACAATATCACTAACAACAACTGCCGATAGCTGGACTAATTAAGATTATATATAGATATTTTTTTGGAACATAGTTAAGATTATATGTTTCAATTCATTTGTACGTTACTAAAGTATTTTGATAGAATTTTACGTCGTTATATCTTGTCATATAATCTTTCAAAATGTAGTTCGGAATATATAGTTATTTTAACGAAGAACTTTTCCATAATGGAAAGAAAAACATATATATATATATATATATAGAAAAATGGGTGCAAATGGTTGATAAGGTACAAAATTTGGTGGAATTGACTATTCTTTCGAATTTTTTTAAAATTATACCAGTTAAGATTAATAAGTGTTCTTTTAAATTAAACTGCTAAATAAGTGAAAATAAGCCCTATTCCTTAAAAATTATTACTCTATAAAATAGAAGAGGAACACGGTTGATAAAAACTAGTTAAAAATAATATTATTCAATTCATTTTTTCATTCATTATTATTTTTCTTATTTTTCTCACATACAACCATTTGCAAGAAGTGTATACTAACAAAAAAAATTATTGCAAGAAGTGTATACTAACGGTTTGATCAAAAAAAAAGAAAACAACTACTAACCAAAACCTAGAAATTCAATAGTAGTTGTTTTCTTTTTTTTAGATTTACTAATTATAGAAAAATATAAAACAAATGGTTTATCTCAACTTCTTGAGATAGAGCATACTTGGATTTGGTGGCATAGAATTAGATTATAGAAATAGAACCTTGAATTATCAACGTTGGTTTGAACCTATGTTGCATGAAAACTCCATTAAAGGTGTATCTCCCGTTTTGGAAATGTTTCAGAAACGAAACTTGGTGAAAACGCGATGGAAACGCGGTTCCTAGAAATCTTGATTTGGAAACACCGTGGAAACGCAAGTTTATGGTTTGGAAACTTGAGTATCCATTTTGGAAACGGTTTCGGAAACTTTTTTAAAAATATAAAAAAATAAATAGTTAAAGAATGTAGGGATATATTTGCTATTTTAATAACTTAAAAACCTAATTACTAATTACTGTGAGATATATATATTTTCCTAATCTATTTGCATAACCTACAAACAAAAAACGATTAGAACTTTCAAGCCATAAACAAATTATTTTGTTTTCCAAGTTATAAGATCGATTTGATATCGATTACTGAAGTTGTAAATATAAGCAAATCAATATGCCTTTTTGATTAGTGTTTCTTAAATATAGGATATATTGAATTTCACGTTTTGATTTTTGTGAATCTGATTGTGTTTCATCGTAGCAATCTTGCCAATTGCCACATCTTTATTGTGTTAATAAAATTATGGAGTTAGAGTTTCTTCTTTTATCTAAAATTTACTTATAGAATATTTGTTTATTGAATTTGAGTTGTTTTAATATCTCATTACATATGTATGGTATATATATATGTATATGTTTCTAAAACGTTTTTATTTCTATATTTTTCAAAAACAACGTTTCTACATTTCCAGACATTCCGTTTCTGCATACCCATTTTCGTTTCCATGCAACATAGGTTTGAACTATGATGCATGCATCTAAAATATTATTTCGATAACAAATTTACACTTGCTAAATTTGAATAAGAATTTAGTAGTTAATTTTGTTTGGCATTGAGAAAACTTTAATAATCTTTTTATTTTATTACTAGTAAAAATAGTGTAGAAGAAGACACAAGAAGTAAGAACGCAAGTTCATGTTCTCTCCGGTTAGTTGGTGCCTTTAAACCAAACCAAAATCGTGTTAAAACCTGGCAACGCACATTCATACCAACCACCAATCTGTCTTGTTTATTTTTTTTATAATCGTCGTAAGATTCAATAGTCACTAATAGTATATACCTTATTAAATAAGTGTTACATGTTATGATAGCTTGTAGATACATTCATCTTCGTTTCCCGTGGAATTTAATCATTAATAGAATCCAATAATTCATAGTATGATCTGTATCGATTTTCAAACAATGTCAAACACATTCTTTCATATTATTCTCTCCGGATTTTAGGGACCAAAAATCAAATTAATACAAGATCGAAGTAAAATATAGCTAACAGAAGTCCTTTTTTTTTTTTTCTAAAGAACAGAAATCCATTTTTGAACTCAATCGCAACCACTAAAGTATAGCCATTTGACGAATTTCAAATACTCTCGTAAATGATAAGGTGCACAAATACAGTTGCAACCGTTGTCCTATATATATAGCTAACATCGTTTGCAAAATAAGTGTGATTGTGATGTGATAACCATAATTATTGCATTTAATCATAAGATAACGTACATATGAATACGAAATAATTCATTAATATTTAATTATACATAGAATATATATATTACATGTAGACGTAAATGTCACTACGAAGCGGTCTTATCTTATCAGACGATCCTATTATTAAGCCCTACGCGTTATATAATTATTGGATTGCATTTATTCTTATCACTGGAAGAAACTTCCTGGAAATTGCATAAGGACAACAAGTACTGATATACGTGGCGGTGTCACGGGGGCTGTCGTTATTTATATTCCTACATTTTCATGGGGCCAAGTCGGCCACAAGCTTACAACTTTAATCAATATTTTTATTTTTCTTAAAAATAACCAAAAAGCAATAACTGACGTGGAAATATTCGGTTATAGTTTCTGACAAACAATTTGTTTTTCTGGTTAAGCAATAATATCCATCATCATCATAGCTCACTCTCTTTAACCAATACCTCACTCTTATCTCATATGGCCTCACATGTAAATTTAAGTTGGTCATCCCAAGCCCAACAACACGTAAAATACTTTGGATGGCCCAATTTAAGTTCGTCATCACTTTTTATTTTTCTTTTTTTTTTCTAGTAAGAAAATGAAATGTCAAAGACCAACGTTGATAATTCAAGGTTCTATTTCTATAATCTAATTCTATGCCACCAAATCCAAGTATGCTCTATCTCAAGAAGTTGAGATAAACCATTTGTTTTATATTTTTCTATAATTAGTAAATCTAAAATCCATTTATCCGCGATCAAACCAAATTGACTCGGAAGAACGATGGCGTTAATTAATTTTCTAAAGTTCATATAAAACTAGTTATAGAACTAGTAGCTTATACATAATAGTCAACTGTTGTTACACATAAGCGACGAACTCCATACATTGAAGTACAAAGTTGTTTGCATAACTTAGGAACTAAAAAAAAAAAAAACAAAGAGCAGAGGAACAACATCATGACTCCTTATTTCAAACCAACAAAACAACATACCTAAAGCAAGATTTTATTACCTTAAAATCTCATAACTCCTCTCATCGTTGACCTTTTTTTTTTTTAATTCACTCCATCCTTCTGCGTTTGTTTTTCAGATTTGAAAACATTTGCTCAATATCTGCAGGTGTTATCACCTTTGACGGCCCAGCAGACTCCTACGAAAACAAAAAGATCATCAGTCTTTTTAAGATGTGTGTATCAGAGAGGGTTCGTGAAAGATCAAATGCTTTCAATATATCTATACCAGTAAACCGCAGAATTCTTCTTTGAAGTCTTTGATGCCGTGAAGGATCTCAACTTTAGCCACATGGTCGAGATTATTCAGAAGATCAAGTGTTTCACCTTCTTGTTTCTCCAGCTTCTCTGTTCTCTTCTCCTTTGCCTTCTTCTCGTATTCACCAATCGTGTCCTCTGCATCAAGTAAATAGCTTACTTTTCTCTCGCTGTACATCTCTAGGCACTTTTCGCATTTGCATAGCATGTTCCTCCAGTTTTTGGTCAAAAACAGCGGTTTCTTCTCAAACTCGGGACACGAGGTTAGATCCGACGCAATAGCACAACCAGCCGCAGTAACGGGTTCAGAGACATCGATCTTCGCAGAACATTTTCCTAAAGCAGATTTTTTGGCTTCAGTACTTTTCTCAGGCTCGCCAGGTTCAGAAGCTGTGAGGGTTTTGTTTAACTCGGTAGTGTCTGAACAAGCATTAGCAGAACCACTGGAATCTACTTGAGCAGCAACCCACAATTTCTCAGGATAAAGTGACAGAAACGAACAAAGTGAGGAGCAGTTTTGACAAATGAAATCCTCATAGACCGGCTCTCCTTCCTCATCCCTTGGAATCTGTTAACATCACATCAGAAATTGAACTAAGACGCCAAAAAAAGTTTCAAATTGTACACACAAGGGTAAGCTCTGGCCACATACCTGGCTACTAACACTGTCTGAAGGTTTGAGACCGAGATGCTCCTCGTGAAACCAATCCTCACAGATACAACACTGTATCATCTCCACTTGTTCTTCCACATTTGGGTCAGGGTAAGGTTGGTCACAAGAGCAGTACAAGCCTTTGAAGTTGTGGTTGTAAGAATTCTCAGAGTTCTCTATATCTTTCCCCGGGAGAAGCTTACACGCTAAAGCTCCAAACTTTGAGTTCCCGCAATCGCACCGGAAATTTCTCTTAGTCCATAGCTCCAAAAGCTTCATAACATAGAAAAATGTTCAACCATTAGGAAACCAACCAACACATGAGAATCAGATAAACATAAATATCTGTATACATATACTATATTACCTCATGGCCATCATGACAAGATAAGCAACAAGCAGTGCAAACTCCAGCATTACCCTCTGGGTTACATGTAATGCATGAGAAAATCGCCTGTCTTTTCATGTAACCCTTTGGGTAAGTACACTCATCTCCCTCATCTCCACCCAACACCAAATCAGCTTCCTTCAGACCAAGAATTACAAAAAAAGCAGTTAGTGATATTAAACAAACACAGATTCTGAAAAGAAGCAGTGATGAAAAACGAAACCTAATTCGTAGACTACTGAAATTGATAGAAACAGTTGAAGACACACACACACACACACAATCACTAGCAAGCTTGAGACTGTACAATAACGATCCGAAATACTGTAAGTCAAACGAATTCCAAATTTCCAGGAATTAGCAATAAGTGTTGATATGGAAAAAAAAAAACCCCTTTTTGTTATCACCCGAAGAAGGGAAAATGCGAAAGTAGTAAATTTTCGTAAGAATCAGGAAACATAAGCTTTTAAAAATCGATTAGGGATGGAGAAAGCGAATCATTTACCAGCTCTTCCGCGTCCAAGCTTTCGATATATTCATCGATCGTTAGAGTAGCCTCAGCATCACCCTCGAAATTACCCGATGCCATTCCCGCAATTACCCGCAAAAACCGATGATTCTTTACAATTTCACACCTGAAATCACCAGAAAAACATGAAATTGGATATATAAGTAAATCTATATGAAATATTCAACGAGAGTTTCCCTAAATTCGCGAGAAAAAAAGAAACCCTAAATTCATCGCAAAACATGGGAAGAGTAATGTAAATCAGAAAATTCCAGGTTACCGATGACTTGTAAAACTAGGGTTTTTTCACTTTACAAGACGGAGAGAAACGAAGGCAGAGAGAGAGAGAAATTGGGGAAAATTACGGTAAGACTGCGATGCTAAGCTCAAGGGTTTGGAGAATGGAGGATCTAGCGAGTTATAAAAATCTTAAATGCGAAATGTTATATAAACCAGGGACTTTATGGACATTTTCCCGCCCTAATTCTATGAAATACAATAATATTTCCCTCGTTTTCCAAAAAAAAAAAACAATAATATTTCCCTTTTCCCTCCGTTATCCACTACCTTTTTTTCTTATTGTTGAATGTCGATCTCTATTATTATTTTTCAAAATCTCTATTCTACTCAATGTTGAAATTATACATATTTTTTTGTTTGTTTGTATGTTTGCTATCAATCATATAAAAATTTATAAGAAAATCTACTAATATTAACGATTTTATCCAACAAACTTTATAATATTAGTGACAGTGACGAAACCAGAAATTAATTTTACCGGGATCATATATAATTATAAGAAAAAAATTAGTTGATATGTGGCAAAGAATTGCTTCGCTTTTTGGCTAGTTAGTATGCCTCGGCTGTTCTCCTACTCCTAAGTTTAAAAAAATAATTAGAAAAAGGGGGCGAAAGGTCATAAAAACGGGGATTAGGTTAGTGATGAAAGGACTTCCTGACGGTTCAACTAGTTAATGCTCGTTGAGACCTCTTCTCTTTTCCGCACCAATCTTAATTGACTACTACATCTTTATTTGGGTGTATAGCTCGAAGTAATCTTAATCAGGTCAGGTAAGTAGTTAGCCTTAGAATCCTACTGTATGGGTTGGGGTTAGCTCGGTTGGGTTGGGGAATCTGCTGTTAGTGTTGGGTTAGCTGTATTCGAAGTAGTTGTCAGTTGAGTGCAGGCCCCCGTCAATTCTTTTGAGTTTCGGCCTTGCGACCGTACTCCCCAGGCGGAGTGTCTTTAACCTAAAGAATAGGAAAAGCTTGAAAGGAACGGGAGTGGGTGGTCCCTAAAAACGGCGGAAAGGAAGTACTGGTTCAAAAACCTAGGTGGGATAGAAGAATTGATAAAGGTAATCAAGATTGGGTCTCGCTACCATACCACAAGGCTATCAGAATTCACAGGTTTAGTTGCATGTACCTTTTTTGAATCGATATTTTTTGAATCGATATTTTTTTGGTGTTCAGTCTACGTGGGAATCAAATCCGGATTCAGATGTGTCAAAAACTCTAAATTTACCGCTAATACTACCATTTTCCTTAAAAATTAATGTAATTTTCATATTTAAATGGATTAGTTGACACCCTATTTTATAAAGTAGACTCGCCACTGATTAATGGTGATTTTCTTATATAAAAAACGATTTTTATTTTATATTTTTCATTTAATTCGAATCTTTTCTCTCAAGAAAACCACTGCACAAAAAACCATTTGTAAAGATAACTACTTTACCGTTTTAAAAACTATACAATAAAAAGAGCAACACGCACAAATAAAAAACCACAAAAGTGGAGCCTTTAGGTTGGAATTCCCTAGCGGTCCAACACGTAATCTAGAACTTGACCTATCATAGGTAGACCAAAGGTAGTACCACGAATGCATTAAGTGCACGCCATACTTGAAACCATGCCTCGTAAATGCTTATGTAGATATCTCTGAAATTTTCGGATCTTCGAATAAGGAAATCATTTTTAGCATTACCGTTTGATCTTAGAAGGTTTTGCGAGGGCATAACTAAGTTTATGGATGAGCATGACTAAGTTATGGTTTTTTACTCAAAAGATTATGGATTTAAGATTCAAAAACTCTGCGATTATCCTAAAAAAACTAGCATTATCGAATGTATGAATGGGGTATCATTTATCACAAATCCATATATTAATCAAAGTTCAAAAAAAAAAAAAATCCATATATTTAATTTCATCTGGACGAGATTCACTATATTGGGCTTAATATTAGGCCTCGGAATTATAACCGAATCGAATTGGCCGAACCGAACCGAACCGAATTTTTCGGTTCTCGGTTCTAGTTCGGTTCTAGTTCGGTTCTGTTCGGTTTTACTTTGAAAATTAGTTCGGTTTTCGGTTTGTTCGGTTCGGTTCCGGGAACCGAACGGTTAACCGAATTTTTTTTTTTTTTTTTTTTTTTTACCAAATCATACCAAACTATACCGAATTATATCGAACCGAAGAACCGAATTACCCGAAAATACCCGAAATATCCGAATTTACCCGATTTTACCCGAATTTAACCGATTTTAACCGAATTTAAACCAAAATTAAAAAAGTTCGGTTAGTTTCGGTTTTTAAAATTAATAACCGAACTACCCGAGAACCGAACTAACCGAACCGAATTATGTTTCGGTTAGTTTCGGCCAACTTTTCTAAAACCGAACTATCCGAAAAACCGAACTACCCGATCCGAACTACCCGAAATAACCGAACTCGCAGGCCTACTTAATATGATTGGACGTAGCCCATTAAGAGGTTGAATATGAGTTTTTGAGAATTTTGTTTGACCTTTGACAAAGTTATGGTGACTGGTCAGTGAAGAGCAACCAATCGCAATCGCAGTAGGTTCTTTTTAACTTTCCGATCCGCAGAGCCGTGTGGTCCCTATCTCACTTCTTCTTCGCTCGATTACAAATAAGAAGAGAGAAAGTTGTGGTTCTACAGAGAGAGAGAGATCGATCATGTCGCAGCAGAAGAAATTCATTTTCCAGGTTGAAGAAGGGAAAGAAGGCAGCGATGGTAGACCTTCTGTCGGGCCTGTGTACCGCAGTATCTTCGCCAAGGACGGTTTCCCTGAGCCGATCGAAGGAATGGATAGTTGTTGGGATGTTTTCCGGTGAGCTAGATTCTCGCGACTAACCGATCGGAGTTTGCTTTGCATGACTCTCTTTTTTTTGTTTTTTTCCACAATCGTGCTCAGATTTTTGATCCGGGAATCTAGTATTTGACTATTGACTGTTCGTGGAAATTGTTCTGACTTTGTTTGATTTTGTTTTTTGTTTTTTTGGAATTCTCAACTAGTAAGAACCATAGATTTTTAGTTTCATCTACTGTTTGTTTACCTGGCCTTGATTCGTATCTGTTTTGAGTTTTGTGGATTACAAGATCTGCGTTCGTATCGCACCTAAGAGCTCTAATCGATACAGTTGGTCAATGATTTTGCCTTGAGAATATAGCAACTTATGAGTGGCATGTGAATGATTTACACATGCATTTGGTTGATATCTCTAATTTTCTACTCTACTTTATGTTTGCAGCATGTCTGTTGAGAAATATCCAAACAATCCGATGCTGGGCCGCCGTGAGATTGTGGACGGAAAGGTATTGTTACTGTTTCTTTGGGGGGTTTTTGATTTTTTTTGGCGATTTCGTTTTATGTTATTAAAGATTTTTGTTCACTTTTTGTTTCATTCTTCTCAGCCGGGAAAGTATGTCTGGCAGACATACCAAGAAGTCTACGACATTGTCATAAAACTCGGAAATTCTCTCCGAAGTTGTGGAGTTAAGGAGGTTATGATCCATCTTTTCCTCTCTGATATCTATTATCGAGTCTCATTATTTCCTGGGATGAGATTATTCCGTTGCTTAATCTTGTGTGTTGCTGATATGTGGGAGTTTAGGAAGCAAAATGTGGTATCTATGGCGCCAATACTCCCGAGTGGATCATAAGCATGGAGGTAATCTTGCTGCTGGATCATGATAATATCATCAATTGTGTTTTTTTTGTTAGAGGACTGACAGTGCACTTTTTTTTATGCAGGCCTGTAATGCACATGGACTCTATTGTGTACCTTTATATGATACACTAGGCGCTGGTGCTGTGGAATTCATTATTACCCATTCAGAGGTTTCAATTGTCTTTGTGGAGGAGAAGAAGATCTCTGAGGTACAGTAAGAATATATCTTCGATGTTAAAATTTATATCAATCACTTTTATGTATGGATGACCGTTACCAATTTTTGACTATTTGTGGAATTTTTTCTCATCTCTTCCTTTTTCCTTTTGATTATCAGTTGTTTAAGACATGCCCAAACTCGACAGAGTACATGAAGAGTGAGTAATTCTTATTTGTGTTCTGCCCTTTTTCTGGCTTTTAACATATGTTGCTAATGATCGATTGTGCTTGATTATAAGTGCAGCTGTTGTGAGCTTTGGTGGTGTCAAACCTGAACACAAAGAAGAAGCTGAAAATTTTGGGTTGGTTATCTATGCTTGGGATGAATTTTTGAAGCTGGTATGAGACTTGTCATTTGCTTTTCCTGAAATTGATTTGAGGCGTTCACTATTCTATTTTGCTACATTTCGTTCCAGTGGTTCACCATGTTTTAACTTTCCACTGCGAATATTTCTGCCAGGGCGAAGGAAAGCAATATGATCTTCCCATCAAAAAGAAAAGTGATATTTGCACGATTATGTATACTAGTGGAACCACTGGTGACCCAAAGGGAGTGATGATTTCTAACGAAAGCATTGTTACTCTAATTGCTGGAGTGATCCGTCTACTGAAAAGCGCTAACACAGCCGTGAGTTTCCTTCTTGTTTTCAAGCAATCTCTAAGCTTCCCATGTACCTGGCTCTGGTCTTAATCGATTTTCTTATTGGCTGTGCAAATCCACAGTTGTCTGCGGAAGATGTGTATCTTTCTTATCTTCCTCTTGCGCACATCTTTGACCGAGTTATCGAGGAGTGTTTTATTCAACATGGCGCTGCAATTGGCTTCTGGCGTGGGGTCAGTACAGCTAAAAGCTTATTATTTAAACCTGTTTTGAATATTTTACTTTTAACTTCTCCGGGTTGTCTCCTCAGGACGTCAAATTGTTGATAGAAGACCTTGGTGAGCTCAAACCAACTATTTTTTGCGCTGTACCTCGTGTCCTAGATAGAGTATACTCAGGTAAGATGTTTGAAATATCATATGCCCATGTATCTTCAATTCTCCACTTTATTGAATTGTGCTCTTGTACCATCTGTTTATCCCAAATAACTGCATCTGAGGTTTTTCATTTGTACCACGTTACGCACCTGCATGAAAAACTATTACTAGCTGATGATGAGATATACCAAATGTAAATATTATTCTCAATTCTACAAGAATATTTAGAATATTTATGACAAGATTTCATTCTTTCTTCTTTGGTGTTTGCCCTGTTTTCCCATTATGTATTACTCTAATTTTTCTACTAACGATCAATTCAATTCGTATCATTGATATCAATGGTTTTTTCTCTTCAACAAATTTTCCGTGTTTCATGACGTTGACCTATTATATCCAACAGGTCTTCAGCAGAAGCTTGCTGCTGGTGGATTCTTCAAAAAGTTTTTGTTTGATTCTGCATTTTCCTAGTAAGTCAGAGTTCACTTTGCTTATCTGTTTCACGTAATCTTTAAGCTATTAGATCTAACACACTCAAACATCCTCAGCAAATTTGGACATATGAAGAAGGGACAGTCTCATGTGGAGGCCTCTCCATTATCTGACAAACTTGTGTTCAGCAAGGTAGTAATGTTCTTCATTTAACTTACTTACTACACAGTATCTAAAGAACCTGTCTCTCTGCGTTATGAAAATTCATAGCAATTAATTCCCTTGCTTTCTCACTCAGGTTAAACAAGGGCTCGGAGGCAATGTGAGGATTATTCTATCTGGAGCTGCTCCCCTCGCTAGTCACGTAGAGTCATTTCTAAGAGTGGTGGCTTGCTGTCATGTTCTTCAAGGATACGGTACCTATTCACAATATTGAGTTTTTTTTAGATCCAATTGAACTGCATAAACGAGCCAGTTTTGATAAAGTCACTATCTCACATCAATCACCTAGAATGTGAGAAACAATTGGACTATTTTTCTGTGCGAACTATTTTTTTGAGTCCCCCTATGGGTGTTTAGACTCTTTATCAACTAGTATGAATTTAATGGTTGGGTTCTTACCAATGTCGTATGAGAGTGAAACTCCATGCAAACCCCAGAAGCAGCGATCTAGGCGACCTTGGATGGTTGGTGAATGTTATGTCCAATATATGGTGGTATAGAATGAACTAACATTGACCATCATAAATAAGGAGTTTAGTTGTAAACGTTTTGGTCTTACTTTTAAGGTTTCTCCTTGGGTTAATGCAACTGGTTCAGTTCCAGTATACCTATTAATTCAGTGTAGAGGTGATTTAGGCAGCCTAGGATATCAAAAAGTCTGTATTAGAGTGTTATAATATATTGATCCCACATGAACAGAGAATGTGATTAGTTGACTGTTTTCTTGTTGTATGATTGTTCCTTTGTAGGTCTAACAGAAAGCTGTGCTGGAACTTTTGTCTCGCTACCAGACGAACTGGACATGCTCGGCACAGTTGGTCCACCAGTGCCAAACGTTGATATACGCCTTGAATCTGTCCCCGAGATGGAATACAATGCTCTTGGAAGTACTCCACGTGGTGAAATCTGCATTCGGGGAAAGACCCTTTTCTCTGGATACTACAAACGTGAAGACCTCACAAAAGAGGTTCTCATTGATGGATGGCTGCACACAGGTATTTCTTTCTCTGAACCTGTATTCGATTAAGGAAGAAGAAAAAAAGTTATCGTAAGAGTTATTTAAGAACTAGTTAAAATATTCTGACACTCTGCTTCTCGTCATCACATCAGGTGATGTTGGTGAGTGGCAACCAAATGGAAGCATGAAGATAATTGACAGGAAGAAGAATATCTTTAAACTCTCACAGGGAGAATACGTTGCGGTGGAGAACTTAGAAAACATCTACGGTGAAGTACAAGCTGTTGATTCCGTAAGTATAGCTACTGATTTGTAGTCTTCTCTCTCTCTCACACATAGGTTTGGTAAAGAAGATTCTCATCTACTAATAATCACAACCTTCCTCTTCTTTCCATCAAACTTATTATTAGGTGTGGGTGTACGGAAACAGCTTTGAGTCTTTCCTAGTCGCAGTCGCCAATCCAAACCAGCATATCCTCGAAAAGTGGGCTGCAGAAAACGGTGTGAGCGGTGACTTCAGCGATCTCTGTCAAAACGCAAGGGCAAAGGAATTCATACTCGGAGAACTTGTTAAAATGGGCAAAGAGAAAAAGGTTAATTCTTTCTCTTTTATTATATCATCATTTAAGCTTTTTACGTTATGATCAAATTCATGGTTTCTTTGTTTCTATTTCATTTCGTTTTAATTTGGTGGTGGTGGATTTTGCAGATGAAGGGGTTCGAGATCATCAAGGCGGTTCATCTAGACCCGGTGGCGTTTGACATGGAACGCGATCTTCTAACCCCGACCTACAAAAAGAAAAGGCCTCAATTGCTGAAACACTACCAGGTAAACTACTAAAGCTCGATTCCATATTGAAGCATATAATGCGATATATCCGTAAAAATCTAAGTGGCATTAAGTGTTGACACAAGTCTCTTCCTCATCATCTGACAGAATGTGATCGATGAAATGTACAAGACCACAAATGCAAGCTTAGCTTCCAGACAGTAGATTCCTCTTCTTGGTCTCTTGCTTTCTTTTTCTTCGGGTCTCTTATTTTGCATGACGAAATATATGGATATATCAGATCAGAGCTGCTACGCTGTCTCTTTTATTTTTCTCCCTTTTTACAAAATCTACGCTTATGTTTTGGATACTTTATTAAATATTAGTCCTTCTCTTAAGAAGATCTTTAAAATTTATCTACTTTTTTTTAATACATCAAAATTGCATGGCGCAGTCTCTTGTTTTTTTCTTCATCAACGTTATTTCATTCCCAAAACCAAAAATGTAGAAAATAAAAACTAAAAACCAAATCTAAAATCTAAATAAAAATCTGCATACATTCATGGCCTAAAACCCTTTTGCTTTTGCTCACAATCAAGTGGATCATTGAATTACCGTTCGCGTCACGAAATCAGCTAAAATCTCCGGTACACTGACAAATTCTCCTTCCCGTGGAAGCAATCGCGATAAATGCGAATTTTGTAGAGCAACCAACTCTTCCCTATTATACTTCACCCTCTGATCTGTATCCACAGAAATCACACATTTAAACTTTGATCTCTTCTAATCACATCTCTTTCCCTATTTCATGAACGGTTATAATAGAGCACGTTAGTGGAAAGGCCATACCTATGAAACTCCTGGAAACAGCAGCAGAAGTCTCCGGTCTCGGGCTGTTCTTCCTCCTCGATATCTTTGCGAAACTCTGCGGAGATGACCGAGGAATAAGTTGATTTTGGTCGCGAGAAGCAGATTCCTGCACGAACTCATGCCTCACTTTGATGTGAGGGTGCCTTTTACATAAACCAGAGATAGCGTCTTCGGTCAAAAGCCAACAGCCTTTGAGGTCGAGTGTTCTCAGGCTCAAAGGCGGTCTAAACTTCTCGAGACAATGGTTGGTCAAAACTGCATCTCGGACTCCGAGGCTGACTATGTTTGGTAGAGAGGAGAGAGAGTGGAGGGTGAAATCTGTGAGGGAAGTGCCTTTTAAGGACAAAAGTGTTAAGCAGGTTAGGCTACTTAGAGGGGAGAGAGCGGTGTCGCTTAGGTATGGATGTTCTAGACTCAACGTTTTAAGTGAAGTTAGAGACTGGAGCGCTGCTAGTGACGGCTTTGCTTCATCTTCTTGTGGAGATTGTTGCTGGATGAATCCTGAAAGCAAGAGAGTCGTGGAGTTAAGATTTTTTGTCGGTTATTATCCGCTAGATAGAGTGTTCGAAGACCCATACGTACCTCGGATGCTGGTCATGCTCAAGTCAAGGTCTTTAAGGCGATGCATCATATTGCTGATATATAAGATGGACAGATCGTCGACAAGTGTCTGGGACAGAGATAATGTCTCGAGCCGCGGTACGTGTTCGGAAAGAATTTCAACCCCAGTGGAAGTGATTTTTGTATCCGAGACATTGAGATTCCTCAGAGTATCACCAACACATGCTACAAACTCGACAGAATCATCCCCGAAAGCTGTGGAGCTCAGATCAAGATGCTCCAGCTTCGTCATAGTTTCTAAGAAGCTGAAGTTTTGGATGGGAGTCTTGGAAACGTCTAAGTAGGTTATAGAGGTTTTGCTGGTGAAGGAAAAGGCCTCGGTTTCAGCACTGAAAGTAGCTCCGGATAAAACGAGCTTTTTCAAGGAAGCTAATACGGAGCTGTGAGTTTGTGATACGGAGAGAACGGCACACTTGTTCATGTGTAAGCATTCAAGATGCGGTATGTTTGGAGCCTGTGTGACGCTGGTCCACGAGAGGTTGAGGAAGCTCACGTTTGAAAATTTGAGAATACCGACAGCTCCTTGGTTGGTTACGTTGCTTCCCCAGATGTCAAGGTACTCTAGCTTTGTCAGTGCCTGACGAACAAAAAGGAACTGGCGGTCAGAAAAAAACTTACAAAAGATTGAACACAAAAATGTTTAATGTTATTCACACGCATGCATGTTTATAAATAAATGAAGTTGAAACAAACAAAAAAATTCTTATTGCAAGCATACTAGATTGAACATACATGTGAAGTCCATTGCAAATGGATTAATGGGTTTAATAAAAAGAAAATGGTGTTTCAATTATAGAATCCTAGCTTCTATGCACATAATACTCAACATAGAACCTAGAACATTACAATTTTAGCAGATTTCTTACAATTCGACTTGATAGATGATAACCATTGAGCTACACAATTCAATCACATACATGGAGCAATTAAAATTTTAAACTTGTCAGTACAACAGCATAAGTGACTACAAAATAAAGAAAGAGCAAAAGCAAGGGCAAAAATCTTGTACCTGGAGAGAAGTCAAGTTATGATCAGTTACAGGTAAGCCGCCCAAATCTAGAAGAGACAAGTTTTTAAGTGAAGCAAGAAGAGAGATTCCAGCTTCTGTAACCCCCGTCTGTGAAATCCACAGCTTTTCCAGATTTGCAACAGACTGGAGATGCTGTATACCAGCATCCGTAACCTTTGAACACCTTGAAAGATCCAACTCCGTCAAACTTGTTAATCCTGAGAAATCCAATATCATCATATTAGAAAAGAAAAAAACTAAATTTTGTCATAAACTTCCATTGCATAATCAGAAGTATTTCGTTCAATGTACCTGTGATAGGCCAGAGTGTGGAGTTGTTGATCCTCTGGCAATCCGAAAGATTTAGAGATAAGAGATTAACAAAGCCTCCAATGTAAGCCATCCATTCTGCGTTAACGGAGCTTTCGCCTCGGAGATCTATATTCTCTACAGAATGTTTGAATACTCTGCAGAGAGAAACGAGTCTTGTTTAGTTGTGATAGAGCTTTACAATATGGATCAGTGTCGATGCCATCGATCCATTGCCAAAACTTTGACTAGTCTAAAACCAAATTAACTCTCAACAGTGTACCAAGCAACAAGATTCTAGAGCCGCCAGATCTAACAATTCAAGAATTAACCTTTTTTCCAGTCAAATCTCCTGCGAAACTAAGATCCCAAAGCGATCATTCACGCATTTCGAGATCGGAAGAGCTAAAGCAAAGATCAGATTCATGCTAATTTTCATCAATTTCCCTTACAGAACGATCAGAAACTGTATAAGAAAGTAAAAAAGTTTTACTCGAGTAACGAAGGGAATAGCAGTCGCCGGAGAACGAGCTGGCGGAGGAGAGCGTCGGCAAGGTGAGGAGGCAGCCGCTCAAGGCTCCGTCGCTGAAGACGCCATCGTTCCACCGCATCTCCGCTCTTGCAAGCTTCCTCTAAGCATAAACGCACCAACGGACTCGCCATCTCCATCGTTGAAATTTCTGATCTTAGTCGCTCTGCTTATGGAAAAGCTCGCAATTTTGCAAACCGAACCAAACTTCAAAAAAAAAAAATGCAGATAATTAGGAAAACCCGGAATTATAAAAGGTGGACCCGGACTACTACATTTTGTCTGAAGATCCTTATTGGGCCGCTAAATCACACGACCTTTGGCCCAAATCAAAAAATTTGTAGCCTATATTGGCCCGTTGACACGTGTGCTGGCACGTGCTTTCTTCCATTGTAATATGGATTGGAGTTTGTAGTGCATCAATCATGCATATGGAGAAATAATCAAACAATCATGTGACTGGGTGATTTCATTACGATATCGAAAAGTAATATTTCAATCAAGAATCGATAAGCGTGGATCTATTATTACGAACCAAAAGTCGATAATAAACATGGTTTTAATATCGATAAATAATAGTTCAATTCAGAATTGATAGAATTAGATCCATTCTTACCAACCAAGAGTTAATTTATAATTTGAATAAACAGAAGGATTAATAATAGCAGGCGACTATTATAAAACATATGTTCCTTACCTCGTTGATTGGAAAGGTGATGGGGAGAGGAAATTGAGAACCTTTTATATATATAAATACAATAAAAAGATTAACGTGTTGTAAATAGAAGAAAAAAAGAGTGAAGATTTAGTGTGTTTTATTTCATGAATCATGAACCTTTTTTATAGAAATATACGATAAAAAATTACTATAAAAATAGAACTTGGCAAACAAGTAAAACCTAAAAATACAAATAATTCTAAAATATTAAAATTTTAAAAATGCGGTTTTATAATGGGCAACTGGGCATCCATATATTATTTTGTTATGCAAATAATTAGGAAAATCCGGAATTATAAAAGTGGACCCGGACTATTATTACTAGGCCTGCGAGTTCGGTTATTTCGGGTAGTTCGGATCGGGTAGTTCGGTTCTTCGGATAATTCGGTTTTAGAAAAGTTGGCCGAAACTAACCGAAACATAATTCGGTTCGGTTAGTTCGGTTCTCGGGTAGTTCGGTTATTAATTTTAAAAACCGAAACTAACCGAACTTTTTTAATTTTGGTTTAAATTCGGTTAAAATCGGTTAAATTCGGGTAAAATCGGATAAATTCGGATATTTCGGGTATTTTCGGGTAATTCGGTTCTTCGGTTCGGTATAATTCGGTATAGTTTGGTATGGTTTGGTTAAAAAAAAAAAAAAAAAAAAAATTCGGTTAACCGTTCGGTTCCCGAAACCGAACCGAACAAACCGAGAACCGAACTAATTTTCAAAGTAAAACCGAACAGAACCGAACTAGAACCGAACTAGAACCGAGAACCGAAAAATTCGGTTCGGTTCGGTTCGGCCAATTCGGTTCGGTTATAATTCCCAGGCCTAATTATTACATTTTGTCTGAGGTTCCTTATTGGGCCGCTAAGTTACACGACCTTTGGCCCAAATTAAAAATTTGTAGCCTATATTGGCCCGTTGACACACGTGTGATGGCACGTGCTTTCTTCCTATAAAAGTTGTCTCGAACGCACAAACTCTCACACACATTATTAATTGCGCGCTTTATCGCCCATTAATTTAATATTTTAATGTAATTAAGAAAGGAAAGAACGAAAAGAAAAAAAAAGAAAGAAATAAATTCTGCAGATTTTCTCACCTCTCCCAAAGAAACCTCCACAAAAAGCTCAATCCTAAACTCATCTCTTTGTCTCAGTCTCTCAGAGCTCTCTACAACGAAATGTGGCGATTCTCCGTCTCAGTTGTCCTCTTCTCATGTCTCGCCATTTCCTTCCTCACCGCCTCCTCGTCGGCTCTCGGCTATTCGGAGGCGACATGTTCCGGAATAGTGCCCTTACGGTACCGGAACGATAAGATCTCGATAACGGACTTCGGCGGCGTCGGGGATGGACGGACGGTGAACACGAAGGCGTTTAGGGCGGCGATTTACCGGATTCAGCACCTGAGGAGGAGAGGAGGCACGCTTCTGTATATACCTCCGGGAGTGTTTCTCACGGAGAGCTTCAATCTCACCAGCCATATGACTCTCTACTTGGCTAGAGGCGCCGTAATCAGAGCTGTTCAGGTTAATTTTCCAGTTTCTCTGTTTTTATTATCACTGCGATTTTGGATTTTGAAATTCCCCGTTGGTATGTTTGCTTCATCATTGTTGGTTTTGCAATTCTTCATATTCTATGAGATAATTTGAAATGAGGCATGTTGATTTCAGTGGACTGAGTAACGAATTTCGTTAGTTTCTGATTTTGAAATCCAAATTTGTGTTCATTAGCCAATGTAATAAATGATTGGTGAGTGGTCTCTATCTGCTTTCTGGAATCAAGTTCGAATAATCAATACTCACTAGTGAGTGTGAGACAGATTTATCTGTCTTTCAGTGACCAGCTGCTAAAAGAGATGTTTTCATTTCAAATTTGTCAGACTTTAGATATTTAAGTAATTATTCCAAAAATAGAAGTGTTGATTCTTCTTTTGACAGTTCCCTGCTTGCTTGGATCTGAATTCTGGAAAATGTAATAATTAGTTGATCTTTCTAATCAAGTTAAATGTAATAATTAATTTGAAAGAAGCAAGAAGATTTGGGGAACCATGCACGTATTAATAATAATTAATATCTAAAATGGGGTATGGGAGTGCTAATGGTAGGTCCGAGCATCATGGGACCGTCGGGGTTAAAACGTTATTGTATGCATGTGGTGTACTGCTTTTATGTCTATGTTTCAATAGCTGGCAATTTTTGTCGTTCGCGTTATCCAATTTTGTCAAAATTCTGGTTATTATATTCTCTACTTGTATATACAATATGTTAAAAAATATATATATATCTGAAAGATAAAGTAAAGAAATCTTGGTTAGAGTGTTTTAACGTTAGGAGTGTGGACAGTTTGGGTTTCATCGGAGTAGGATGCTGCCATATATGTTAAACCTCTGATTGGTTTGTCTTCAAGTGTGTGAAAACAAAAACACTACTTGTCATCGTAGTGTATGTCAATGTGTGTGTGTGTTATAAACATTTGGCCTGACTCGCTTGAGAGTTAAGACAGCCTGCCTCGTAGAGCCTACTTTGTTCAGATTAAGATACTTTGAAATCTGAGTGATGGTTATTAATATATGAATAAGAAAACACATAATGTGGATCATGTGAATTGTTTTGTGACCTTAAGGTGTATGTTGACTTCAGGATACATGGAACTGGCCATTGATTGATGCTTTACCATCTTATGGGAGAGGGAGGGAACTACCAGGGGGACGGTATATGAGCTTTATTCATGGTGATGGGCTTCGTGATGTAGTCATCACTGGTTAGTCTGGACCATCTTATGAATGACTAAGGGGAACAGAGTGTTTCTTGTTTTGGTGATATGATGTTTAGCACTGTCTTGACATTACATTGCACCATTATATACACACAGGACAAAACGGGACAATAGATGGCCAAGGAGAAGTGTGGTGGAACATGTGGCGCAGTAGAACACTAAGGTTCACTAGACCGAATCTAATCGAGCTCAAGAACTCTAAGGAGATCATAATCTCCAACGTTGTTTTCCAGAATTCACCCTTCTGGAACATTCATCCTGTGTATTGCAGGTACAAAAGCTAGCCAATTCCTTTTAGATTTCCCAAGCATATAGATATATCTTCCTCTTCAATTCTCGTATTGACTCTGTTCCTCGTTTTCATCTGTGGCAGCGACGTTGTCATCCATCACGTTACCATCTTAGCTCCACAAGATTCGCCCAACACCGAAGGAATCGATCCAGGTTTTGTTTTACTCTGTAACTCTTTTCTTCAATCAACAACAGACTAACTAGATTGGTTGCTGTTATCAAACATGCCTAGATAAGGAACTTGGAACATGTTTGAAATTCTCTATATGAATCAGAGCCGTTTTTTTTATCATCTGAGCAAAATTAATCTGTCTGTAGATTCCAGCTACAACGTCTGCATAGAAGACTCCTACATCTCAACAGGGGACGACCTTGTTGCCATCAAAAGCGGTTGGGACGAGTACGGGATCGCTTTTGGCCGTCCAAGCTCGAACATAACGATCCGCCGCATCACAGGATCTTCCCCGTTCGCAGGAATCGCAATAGGAAGCGAAACATCAGGAGGAATCAAGAACGTTTTAGCAGAACACATCACTCTCTACAACATGGGAGTTGGAGTCAACATCAAGACAAACATTGGTCGTGGAGGATACATCAAAAACATCAAAATCTCCAACGTCTATGTAGAAAACGCAAAGTACGGGATCAAGATCGCCGGCGACACGGGGGATCAACCAGACGCGTATTATAACCCAAACGCTCTCCCGATCGTTAAAGGAATACATATCAAGAACGTTTGGGGAGTAAACGTTCGTAACGCTGGCTCCATACAAGGCCTTAAGGGTTCGCCTTTTACAGGTGAAAAGTTAAATATATATGTCTTTTTTTTAGTGTTTACCGTATCGATCATATGCTTTGATAATTAAATTAACTTTTGGAAAACATAAAATTTACAGGGATATGTTTGAGTGAGATAAATCTACATGGAAGCTTGAATTCGTATCGGACGTGGAAGTGTTCCGATGTTATTGGAACTTCGGTAAAGGTCAGTCCTTGGCCGTGTTCGGAGCTGAGAAGCACCGGCGGATCTTATTCGTGCTCATCCACTTTCTGAAAACTTCCGAGCAAGCTTTAATTTCCTCCTTAAATCGTTTATTTCTTAAAACGTAATTAATCACGAACTTGAAGTTCCATTCAATTAATATATGTGTGTTTGTATTTTTTTTTAACTAATAAAAATAAATTATATAATAGATACTTTAAAGGCATCAGGAAATATCAAAGGCAAAGGCATCAGGTTATAGATGAGTGATTTTTGGACCATATTACATGAGTTCCGATCAGAACCTCTTAGTCATCGGAAAATAATAATTATATAGTGGATACAAATTTAAAAACGAACGAAGAAAGTTGAATGAGTAAGTTTATGGTAAGTCTGGTTTCTATGCTAAAGTTTTTAAAAAATATTCTACAAATATGGAATCTATAAGTGTAAGATTCATATACCGGGAGTTTGAAAGTCTAGTTGTTTGTATTATTAATGTCGTTGTGAAAGTCTGGTTTGTATTATTAATCAACCGAATCAAATTCATAATGTGCATTAGTGCATGTAAGTTACATACAAAAAAACCTGTAAAATTTATGATTTAACAAATCTTATACACTAGTTTTCATTAAGTTACTACACTGCTCATTTGCTTGTGCGTGCTTCCGTGAAACCTGTTTGGTCAACGATTTAAAAATAGTATAGTCAGGAAATGAAAAGAAAAAAGGCCTATTGTGAAGTTCTCGAATAATTGGAACGCATCTTATGTTCCTTGACTAGTTTTATAACTTTTATTTGATAGTACGAATATATCGTTTGATTGGTAGATTTAGTCAAACAAATTGTTTTTACGTAAGTCAAACTGATTAGGATTAGATATTATAATACCTTTTTGTAGCTCATTATTAAAAAAAAAATGAAATTCATAGTGCTTCGATTTCCCGGCCCCTATAAATTGGCAGTAAGACGAACCAAAAACAATCACACGAAGATTTACAAGAAAAAAAAATGGCAGGTTCGAGCAAAGAACTCTATTATGTATTTTTGAAAAGAGATCGCGAGTATGAGCGTCTTAAAGAAAACAGGTAATTATATAGATAACCCGTTATAATGTATGATGTTTAGTTTTTCTTATGTAGAATACAAGTAACTATATATAGGTTAATTTCGTTTATATGGAGAATTAACTTGATAACTTTTTTTTTTTTTTTTTGAACTTTATTTAACTTGATAACTTGAATGTTTATATATGTAGGACAAGGAAAGGAGAAGAAGAGTTGGATATGTACCTGGAAAAGAGACACGAGGAGATTCTTGCAAGTAATCTTGAGGCTGGCTCTTATAAGAGGACTGTCTCTCTTGTCGTTGTTCATGGCTTTGGTGTTGAGATCACCAAACACCAGGTAATATATTGGTTCAATGCATTTTACTAAGTCAAACTGCATTCATATGCCTAGCTGTATTAATGCATTTTATATATGTTTCATCAATTGTTTTATAGTTTGATGTTGTTTATTTTCTTGTTTTGTAATATATATCTATCAGGCCAAAGTGTTAAGAGCCGCAGATGGGGTTCATTCGGTGGAAAAAAACGAAGAAATTAAACTTGTATCCAGTAAAGAAGAAGAAAATTTAGAATAATGAAAAATAATAGTGATTATAAAAATAATATTGCGATGGTAAGAGAACTTAGTTAGTAGTTAATTAATTCTGAAATTTGAGACTTTTGGAATCATGAGAGTTGATGGGTGAGCAAAGTTATATTTGTACAGTTTTTACTGTATTACTATTATCAAAATCCAATGTCGTACATTCAGGTACTTCTTTATGATTTAGGTTTCATTTGATAACAGAGAAGGATGTGGGTCTTAGCTTTGGGCCAAGCGATATTATATTTGGGCTTGCATCATGGGCCTGTTGATCCCCACACGAGAATTCGTACGCGTGTTAGTTACGTGCACTTAACTTGTAGTTCGTATCATACTTAAGAAGAGTATCTAAATGTACTTTTACAATACATATTTCAGAATATGTATTCTATGGAATGGATGGTAAAGATTAACCATCTCGTAAGGTTCAGTAATTGTTAGAATTCGCATTGTAGATGTGAGTGTGACCAGAGTTTAATTATTTTTTATAGCAATTTTAGTTATAGATAACCCACTCATAAACGTTTTTAACTGTAAGAAAATCTAAAATTTTATAGATCTCGTGGGTTTAGTCTGAAATGTCCACGGTTAACAAAACAAAACAAAAAGAGTTAATATTTCAGAATTTTTTTTTTTTTTGGGTTTTGTTAACACTTCAGATTTATAGATCTGAAAAACAATGATTTCGAGTAATGTTTTAGATTCGTTTGACGAATGATTTTGTAAAATAGCTCAACCGAGTTGGTGAATTATATGCGCTAGATAAAAGTTAGTTTTGAATTATATAACGAATAATTTAAGCTGAGATGAGTTTAACGAATTGCTTTAACTTTCAAGTAAAAGAGATTACTAGCCTTGCATAAGAGTTTTATAGTGTTGAGTTAAGAAAAAGAGATCATCGTCTAACGATCAGAAGGAATGATGATGGATGTGAATCAGTGACGCAAAGAGAGTGACGCCATTAATAATCACTTTTAAGTGTTATTAACTTATAAATAATAATCTGACTCATAATTTTTATTATTTTTTAAGAGAAAAGGAAAAGTAGAGAATAATAAAGAATGAAAAAGGGGAAATCCACGCGGAGAGAGGTTTGAAATGTCGTCGGTCCATTGTCTTGACTCATCCTGTCCCTTTGGAAACTTTCTCTGTGTATCCCATCCTTTCTTCAGTGTTTTTTTTTTTCTCTTTTTTTCTTCTAGTAATCAATAAATATGTTAATTTCAGTTACGTTTTCCCTACGTTGACAAACTTTCTTCTTATAGTAAAACGATATTATAATATTACTATTATTACAGTAAACAAAGTATACATGTATCAATAGGACGAGTTTATTGAATTCGACATTGGTAATCCCGTTAGTTGTAAAAAAATGCGTTTGGAAAAGAGCTACATTTTGCACGCAAAAAAAAAAAAAAAAGAGCTACATCAGATTTTGAATTCGAATGCCTCGCAAGTCCAAAGATTATTTATTGATTTATTTATGAATTATAAACTTATAACCTAAAATATCAGTATTGGGCTCTATAATCTCGTATCATTATCCTAATATAATTGGAAGAGTGTATGATGTTGAGAGAAATGAAAAAATACTACTCCAATCTGTATCGTTATTAATATTACAGCGGAAATATTATTTCCAACATATAAGTGGTCCAGATACATTATATATATATATATATATATAAAAAAAAAAAATTGGATGGGAAATAAAGCTAAAAAGTATCAATCAAAGAAATGAATGTTCGAATGGAATATCAATCTGACTATTTGGGATAGCTTGATGGTGGACTTGGTCAGCAAATACCTTATCATACTCTTGTATTATTATCTCACAATTTTGGTAGATGACTGTTTTTTTTGTGGAACATATCATCAGATGACTAAAATTTGTCCAAATCAATGTGCATTTTTTGTCTTTGCAATAATAAATATTTTTGCGGTCTCGAATTTAACATTTCTTAATTACACACAGCCGATAATTTGATAAGTTGGCATAGTTCCCACTTCACAGTCACATGTATAAGTAAAATAAAGGAAGGTAGAGAGTTGATATTTATTGTTCTTTCAGTTTAAAAATAATTATAGCTTTATGCTAATCATTTTTTGTTTTAAAAAAAAAAGCATTTTCTATGATTTCATTTTTTTTTTAAAAAGTGTCGCTCTATTTTCGCAAATTCATTAGTACGAGTTCGCAAATTCATCCGCACGAGTCATCTTGCTATGATTTTAATTATGTATGACCATCCATAAACGTTTTTAGAAGCTATTTTCACTACTTATACTTAATATAGTATTAATAAAACGGAATTTGCAGATTTTTTTTCTACTATTGTCGATAATATTGACATCACAGATTATAGTTAGAAACTGAAAAATCATCCAAAGAACGGTTGTTTTATACTAATAAAGAATCAAACAAAAAAAAAAAATTGGATATTATAGAGAATCTCAATCACATGTACAAAAGTCGTAGTTTTGAAAGGGTAGAATGAAAGCGACAGTTGTTTTAACTCCCTGTTGTCTAATTTTTTAGTTAACCACTATATTTAAATAAATGATCTACTTGGTTATAAGTATATAAGTTATACTTATAACTACATTAACAAAATTGCAAAGTTGAATTGGTCAGCGTTTGACTTTGTAACCTCATTCACTACCACCACCCCACTTATAGATACACTCTGGCCCGATATATTTTCCTTATACCAAAGACTTTTCTTTGCTTTGAAAGTTTTGTCTCTTTTTGTTAAACAATTTTTTTTTTTTAGTATTTTAAAAAAAATATTTGAATTATTTATTATGGTTCATCACATGGTCAAAATTTCAAACACTCAAATCCAATGCCTTTATATTCCAAACCAGCACTCGTCAATTTTTTCCACAAGCCCCATAACACTCTCATTCTCATCATATCATCTATATCTCTACTCTCACCAAAAAAATTCAGATAACATAACTCATTACTATATAACACATTCTTTATTAATATTCACACACATTATATATATCATTCTCATCAATTCAAGATTTTCTTAAAGTGAGAACTAACTATTTGTTAAGTATATAATAATTTGCGAATTTTTTTAAAAAAAATCTGTTTGAGAGTCGCATGTTCAAAATGGAAGGTAAAAATTTGTTAAGTTGGGAGCAGAAGACATTGCTAAGCGAGCTCATTCTTGGATTTGAGGCCACAAAAAAGCTTCAGGCACGACTCGGAGAGGCACCGTCGCCATCGCCGTCGTCATCATATTCTTCTCCGGTTGCGGCGGCGGCTGAGACGAACGAGACTCTACTGAATCAGATACTTTCTTCCTACGAGAAGTCTCTTCACATGCTAAACTGGTCCTCCTCGCCGCCCGTACAACTTATTCCGACGCCGGTTGCTGTAGTTCCGGTGGCGAATTCCGTCCGAGTTCCAGAATCTCCGGCTTCGATAAACGGAAGTCCGAGAAGCGAAGAGTTCGCCGATGGAGGAGGTTCCGGCGAGAGTCATCGCCAAGATTACATTTTCAATTCAAAGAAAAGGTAACAAAAAAGAAATTCCCAGAGAAATTGGGGTTTTTGTTTCAAAAATCACCAAATTGAATATTTTTCATGATATTTCTATAAATTAATTTGGAATTTGGGGGAATTTTGCAGGAAGATGTTGCCAAAGTGGACAGAAAAAATCAGAATAAGCCCAGAAAGAGGCTTAGAAGGACCTCAAGATGATGTCTTTAGCTGGAGAAAATATGGCCAGAAAGACATTTTGGGCGCCAAATTCCCCAGGTAACATCATCATCATCATAAATCACGATCATCATCAATTCATCATCATTCACGAATCATGATGATACTAATTCAATTGAATTTTTCTTCTTTTCTTTTTGTGATCTTCAGGAGTTACTACAGATGCACGCACCGTAGCACACAGAACTGTTGGGCGACGAAGCAAGTCCAGAGATCGGACGGTGATCCAACGGTTTTCGAAGTGACGTACAGAGGAACACACACTTGCCCACAGGCGATCGCACCTCCTCCTCCTCCACCAGCCTCGCCGGAGAAGCAAGACACCAGACCCAAACCGACCATTATCACCCAAAAGCCTAATGAGCTTCTCGAGAGTCTCAAAACCAGCTTAACCGTTCGAACCGACGGGCTTGACGACGTTGACGACGTTTTCTCGTTCCCCAATACGCCGCCGTTTTATGATTACGGGACTATCAGCGGCGACTTCTGCAGCCACGTGGAGAGTTCTCCGATGTTCGACGTCGTTGATTGGTTCAATCCAACGGTCGAGATTGATACGGCCTTCCCCACGTTTTTACCCGAGTCGATCTATTATTAAAATTAAAATGTAAAAGAGAGAATACTAGTACCCATTTTAGAGAAATTACTGAGTTTCAGATAACTTGTAGTATCCATTTTTTTTTGGTTAAAAAAGTAATTTTTGAGTCGAACAAAGCATAACAAAATGTTCAACAGGACTTGAACATATTTATTTCCTAAGAGTTTTTTTTCTAGCTACTGGTCGTAGCCGCAGACTTGTTGTTGTAATCTTCAAGTTCCTTCTTGTATGCCTCCATCAACTTTGCAGCTTTTTCGTTGTAAACTTGCTTCTCTTCTTCACCCAATTCCTGCAACATATGTTATTTGCTCAGACAAATTAACAACACGAACATTGTTATAGCAGATGATTAAACTCGTAATTGTAGATTTTGCATACCTTCCATTTCACTGAGATTAGAGCTGTGATTGTCGAGTTGCTTGTCCCAGGACGTTCTTCTGTCAAAGTCTTCCTTGCGTCTTTGCTGTGTAAACAAGTTTTATTTTAACAGTTAGAAACTTCTATATATGTAAAAAAACAAGCTTAGAGTCATTAGGCTTTTGGGGCTCGTACCTGAAGAGAAAGTATGAAGAAGCAGGCTTCTTGGGTTTGTTGGGGTCAACGTTTTCGTTCTTCTTCTTCTTGGTCTCTTTCTTCTTCTGCAATAGACATAATTATGATCCTATTAGCATCTGAATTGTAATAGAATTTGCCGAGTTAATAAGGGTAAAGTGTGAGTGAGTGACCTTAATCAGATTATCGGGTTTCTCCTTCTTCTTAAGGAGCTGGAGAGCTTCCTGTTTATGGAGTTTCAAGAGCTCCTCTTCTTCTTTCTTCTGGCTCATGGCCTCTTCTTCCTTCGTCCTCTTGTATTCCTCCATTGCTTGCAGGTATGTTTCCTTGTTCTTCTTTGAGACCTGTTAAGTATGTATTATACCTCAATTCATTCACTCTCAAGTCTTTACTGTGAATGCAAGCATATGTATGGAAACAAACCTCTTCGTAGGGTGCTTTTTGTTTATCTGACAACTTCTTCCACTCTTCTCCAGTCATCTTTGCGACCTACAACCACCATTCCATCCAACTCCATAAATTAAGCTTCAACATTTAACAAATGTTGGTCTTGAGAGCAACTAAAAGTACTTAAGATTTACCTCCACAACGTTCTTGTTCTCTTCGCGTAATGCAGCTCTCCTCTCGTTAGCATAAACCAGGAAGGCAGAAATAGGATGTTTTGGCTTCAGAGGGTCCTTCTGCTTCCTGCAAATAATAAAAAGCTCCGGTCAGTTTACCATTGATGATCAAATGATTTAAATCATGGGAGGTATTATGGTTTTTACTTGTTCTTCTTCTTATTGTCCTGTTCAGCTTCCTGCACAAACTGGAGATACTGTTCAAGTAAATCCATTGCAGTTTTCTGCTTCTGCTCATCATCCAGAAGCTTCATGGCCTCCCTCTCGCGCTTCTCTTTAGCAATGACCTGGAGGTAAGCTTCCTTCTCCACCTGGTACTTCTCCTCGTAAGGCTTCTTATCTTCTGCGCTAAGAGACTTCCATTTAGCACCCAAAATGTTCGAGGTCTCCTTGAAGTCAGCCTCAGGGTTTTGCTTCTTGACTTCATTCCATTGTTCCTTACACCACAGAATGTACGATGTTGATGGTCGCTTTGTCTCAGGACAATCCTTATTCTTCTTCTTATTCATCTTCTCTTGTTCAGCCTGTGTGAGAGATTGACCGCAAGCGAAAGTCTGAAGAGCAACACAAGACACTCTCAAGTCAATAACCAGAATCAAACTAGTAGTACAGACATCAACAGAAAACAGATAATTGTTTCAAATACATAGAAGATAATCAATTAACACATCATACACACAAGGATACCAAACCCTGAATCTGACTTCGATACTAATCTCAAAGCTATGAAGAAACGTGTATCATATATCAAGCCAAAATCTCAAATGATCAGCTACGGAAACAGCAAATTACCATATATATATTCCAAACTAATCTAAGAACCAAAGTATATCGAAAGCCAAAACTAGATCTAGAAATCGACTAACGAGTCAATAATCAATCATATCTGCAGAATCAAAATCTAACTATGTTCCAATCTAATCACAAAACCTAACCAACTGGAGAACCAAAAGCTAGATCTAGAGATCGTACCATGTTAGGTTTGAATTCTTTCATCTTCTGAAGTTTCTTCAGCTCCATCTTAAGCTTCTCCTGCTCAGCGTCTCTCGTCTCTAGCTCCTGCTCTTTCTTCCTCAGGATCTCGTCCTTCTCCTTTAGCAACTCCTCCGTCTTATCCTTCTCGATCTTCATCTTCTCCAACATCGTCTGCATCTCCATCAGATCTTTCTCGAACGATTTCGCTGATTTCTCCTTGGCAGAGACTGGCGACAGAGGCGTCTCCACGATCTCGTTCTTCTGCTTCAACGCCTTTCTGCTGTTCCTTGGTTTCTTCGTCGGAGCTGGATCTGCGATAGTCGCCATGTCTAAGTCGAGGAGATGGAGATTTGGAATTTTTTTTAAGAGAGTGTGAATTTGTGATTTATGTGGAGCAGCCTCTGCAATTGTCTCTCTGTTTATATAAAAAAGGAAGGCACAACGGTCTAACATATTCGAAATTCATAACCTTTATTTTGTGGATTTAATACTCATTTCGCGTCCAATGACAGATTTGTTGAATTTTTTGAATTTTGAATTTCCCTCCTTTCTATAAGGAATTTTTCTCACTGACGAGACTTGCTAAACTTTGAATATTTTCTCCTTTATCAGAGGATCTCACAATTTGAGGAATAATCTGGTTCACGAATATATACACAATCTCGTTTTTTATAAACATAAATAATATTTTTACAATACCGGCAAAAGATTTTTTTTAACTTCTTTACCAAATACGGTTTGCTATCTCTATCATCTAGCTCCCAAAAACCTTACATTATCGAAGTATTGAAAATTTATGAAATTTTCAACATGGTGTATAAAAATATTTGTGGTAAGTATGCATATCTATGGTAAATCTTTGTAAAATAATTAAATTATTCATAAAAAAATTATCCTTATAATTGTCATTATAATTTGTAGTAAAACTAATATTTCATACGTTAAAAGAAAAATAAAAAAGTAAACTATTTGGTTGTAAAAAAAAAAAGTAATTCAAAGGCTTTGAAAAACCAAAATGGATGAGAATATCTTTACACATGAAAAAAACATAAATAATATTTTGACAATATCGACGAAAGAAAATTTACTCCTTTTATCAAACCGGTTTTGATTTCTCTACCCGCTAGCTCCCCAAGAACTAATGTTTGGATTATTGAAACTATTTTTAGATTAATTGAATTCGGTATATGATTGAATTCAACAATTATAAATTTTTTCTTTCTTTAGTCGAAAACAATTTTTCATTTTAAATTGAAAAATAAATAACTTATAAAAAATATGATTGTCAACTCAAGCATCTCATTGGATAAGACAAAATTAATTTTTCAGCTAAAACTTGAAATACATATTGAAAATCATTGTTGTTCACCAACTTTTAAAATATTATTGAAACGATTTTTGAATTAACTGAAATTCAATATACGATTGAACTCAATAACTATAAGTTTTCTCTTTCTTTAATAGAAAACAAATTTTCATTTTAAATTAAAAACGAAATAACTTATCAAACATATGATCGTCAAATCAAGCACCTCATTGGATATGTCTAAATTAACTTTTAAGGTAAAAATTGAAATGCGTGTTGAAACTCATTGTTGTTCACCAACTTTCAAAATATTATAGAAACTATTTTTGGATTAACTAAATTCGGTATATGACTAAATTCAACAACTATAAATTTTCTCTTTCTTTAATCGAAAATAATTTTCATTTTAAATTGAAAACAAAATAACTTATCAAAGATATGATCGCTAACTCAAACACCTCATTGGATATGTCAAAAAAAAAAATTTTAACAACTTGAAATGCGTATTGAAACTCATTGTTGTTCGAAACTATTTTTAGATTAACTGAATTTGATATATGACTGAACTAAACAACTATAAGTTTTCTCTTTCTTTAATCGAAAATAATTTTTCATTTTAAATTGAAAACAAAATAACTTATCAAACATATTATCGTCAACTCAAGCACCTCATTGGATATGTCATAATTAACTTTTAAGCTAAAACTTGAAATGCGTCTTGAAATTCATTGTTGTTCACCAATTTTCAAAATATTATAGAAACAATTTTTGAATTAACTGAATTCGGTATATGACTGAACTCAACAACTATAAGTTTTTTCTTTCTTTAATCGATTTTTTTTTTCATTTTAAATTGAAATCGAAATAACTTATCAAACATATGAATGTCAACACAAACACCTCATTGGATATGTCAAAATTCATTTTTAAGCTAAAACTTGAAATGCATATTGAAACTCATTGTTGTTCACTAACTTTCAAAATATTGTTGAAACTATTTTTGAATTAATTAAATACGGTATATGATTGAACTGAACAACTATAAGTTTTCTCTTTCTTTAATCGAAAATATTTTTTCATTTTAAATTGAAAACGAAATAACTTATCAAACATATTATCGCCAAACCTTATTGGATATGTCAAAATTAATTTTTATTCTAAAAGTTGAAATGCATATTTTAATTTGAATGAACTAAAATTTATTAGATCGAATCATACATCTGAAATGAAAACTCTCCAAAACAATGCATTATTTGGGCATTATCGGAATCAAAACTGAAAACAACATAAGAAGACATGAATCGAGTACTCTGTTGTATATCAATGACATATTCAGACTGTTTGTAGTAACATGTTGTTAATTTTGTTTCAAAACTCTGTTGTTGTTGCAGCACAAACTCTCCATGTTGGAGATTGTGAAAGTGATCATTGGAACTGAAGAAGACATGAATCGAGTACTCAAGGCCAAAGATTTAAACGGCTATATCACGTTTAAGGGCTTGGCCATTGGTGGGATTGTTGGTGTTGATGATGAACAGAAAGCGATCGTTAGAAGAGTGGTCAATGAGCGTAGAGGATACTTGTCTCTCAGGGTCAGTTGCTTTGCAGAGTGGTGAAACCTATGACTTGGGAAGAAGAACGAGATTACTATATAAGATTCCTAAGAGCATGCTGAATTAATTATATACATACACACATATATATATATATTGTATATGGTTGTATCCGTAATTAACGACAAGATCCTTTTGAAAATAAATTTGGATCAGACAAATAAATTATTAATGTTGGACTAAGTTGTTTTTGCGTTTGGAAATTTTTTTTTTTTTTGTGTGTAGTGCTTGTTTCACTACAATAAGTTAATTCCTCTTGTTAATTTATGAATCGAGTATAAACCTCAACACGAATTTGAGGTCATGTGATGTCATCTGTTGGTAATGCTTGATAATGACTCTTCCTTAGAGCAAGTAAGAGCATTTTTTTTTATTAACTGAATTTGGTATATGACTAAACCCAACAAAATTACCCTACGATCATGCATGGGGCATATATTTTTTTTATGTAGCATGGGGCACATATTTTTTTTTAATGAATAAAATAATTTATTGAAAAAAAAACAAAAAACCCCATGACCAAACAAAAAGAAAAACTAAAATTTTTTTACAAAATTACCATACGATCTTCCATATCATGGAACCTTTTTATCACTACATCGTTTGTCACATTATCAAATGGTTCTTTCTTACATTATTTCATGTTGCTGTTTTCGGAAAATCATGACCATGAGGTTGACAATGACCTTTAATAAGATATTTGCGTCTTACCTCATCTCTTTCATTAGGATGATAATCTTGTATTCGTTTCCTATCTGCTGGGTCGAAAGGTAAATCATCATAACTTATCAAACATATTATCGGCAACTCAAGCCTCTCATTGGATATGGCAAAATTAATTTTTATAGTAAAACTTGAAATGCGTATTGAAACTCATTGTTATTTACCAACTTTCAAAATATTATTAAAATATTATTGTTATTTAATTTGGACATTTTTTTACAATATTACACATATGTTTTAATGAGCATTTTATAATTAGATTATCAAAATTTATAATTACATATGTTTGTACAAAAAAAAATTATTGATGTGGATGGCTATAGGAACTCCAAATAGTTTTTATCATTTATATATTTTTTCAAAATAATTGGGCCCTTTTCTCTTGAGAATTTTAAAAAAAATTAGCATGGACCCTGGACCTCGGCCCCTTCTGGCACACCCTAAAGTCGGGCATGTGCCTCTTCCGCATTACAATATGTTAAAGGTAAAAACTAGCCTTCATCTCTTTTTGATTTATCAACAAACGTGTTGTTTATATAATACCACATTCAATTTATTTTTCAGGGGACAAATTTCGAGTTCAATTACTTAGTCAAATTCAACAAGGTTCAAAATTGTGTGTCACCCTACTTCATAACTTTGAATGCACTTGATCCACTTGCCCAACACCTTTGGGAGTTTCAGGTTCGGGTTGACGAAAACTGCTATGGCAGTTTGGATTTTACGGTCTCTATTGCTAGACCTAAAAGAGGTAAAAATGACTTTAACTTGTGGTGCATATATACATTTTTATTTATTTATTTGCAAGTCTGGAATCTCACTTGCTTACTAATATTGTTGCATAGCAGAGATCACCAATAAGTCATTCGTATTCATACCTCTGGATAAGAGAGCAGTGGATGGATTGCCTAGGTGGCCCTCAGAAGACGATGCCAAGGATACAAAACGTTTTTACGTGGTAAGAATGGTGCATAGTTTTTGTTTTGCTCATCAATATAATAACTAGTGTGATATTAATTAGGGTTATTGGTTTTTTTCATGCAGGTGGAGGGACCAGACATTAGTTGGATTCAAATGTATCTGGAACTCGCAGTTTGTACTGATGATAGGCTTTTTCCGATGTAAGTTGTTGTTTTTATTTTTTGTATATCAATGACATATTGAGACTGTTTGTAGTAACATGTTGTTAATTTTGTTTCAAAACTCAGTTGTTGCAGCACAAACTCTTCATGTTGAAGATTGTGAAAGTGATCATTGGAACTGAAGAAGGCGTGAATCGAGTACTCAAGGCCAATGATTTAAACGTCTATATGGGCTTGGCCATTGGTGGGATTGTTGGTGTTGATGATGAACAGAAAGCGATCGTTAGAAGAGTGGTCAATGAGCGTAGATGATACTTGTCTCTCAGGGTCAGTTGCTTTGCAGAGTGGTGAAACCTATGACTTGGGAAGAAGAACGAGATTACCATAAAAGATTCCTAAGAGCATGCTGAATTAATTATACACATACACATATATATACTGTATATGGCTGTATCCGTAATTAACGACGAGATTCATTTGAAAATAAATGTGGATCAGACAAATAAATTATTAATGTTAGACTAAGTTATTTTTGAGTTTGAATTTTTTTTTTTTTTTTTGTAACCATTCCTCATATAAACCTCTAACACGAATTTGAGGTCATGTGATGTCAATTCGAAATCTGTTGGTAATGCTTAGAGATGCTACTACATTTGTACCGTAAGTAAGAGCATCTTCAACCTAGTTTTTTGGTCTTTGTCAAGAGCATAGATCATTTTTAATTTCTAAACCCTATAAGCGATCAACACGTTTTATGATTCTGCGATCGCTCTTTAGCTAACCATTCCTGATAACAAACTTATAAAGTCAGTACCTTCGCTCTCAAGCTAGCTTTTGTGGTTTATACAATGCAATGGTCTTTGTGGGTATAGTTTGGGCCCAAATGATAAAATACCAACACCTCCGTCTAGACCGTAGAAGCCCACGTTGTGGACGATTGAGCCACCGGCTATGGTAGCTGTATGCGTGCCGTGACCGTTTGCATCTCTACTGGATTTGAAATCGAATTCTGTTATGTTGAATTTTCCTCCAAACTGGGCGAGTAGGCCGTTTAGGTAGAACTTGGCTCTTATTATCTTCTTGTTGCAATGAATTGTGGCGTTAAACTGCTCTCCTGATTCACATTTTCCTCTCCAACGCTTAGGTATTGGTCCAAGAACTTGATCGTTGAAAGCCTTTTGACTCTGGCCATATTCCTATTATCCTATATATACATACATGATGTGGGAGCCAAGGAGAGATAGAGAGAGAGAGAGAGAGAGAGAGGTAGCTTTACCAACCACAACAATGACATGATTTTACGAAAAACCGGTTCACGAATATAATCTTTACACACAATCTCGTTTTTTTTATAAACAGAAAAAACATAAATAGTGTTTTCTACACTACCGGCAAAAGTAAATTCAACTCCTTTACCAAACCGGTTTTGCTTTCTCCACCAGCTAGCTCCAAAGAACCAATGTTACATTATCCTCCTTTTTAATACATTTTTACTCTCTTTTTTTCCAATTCACACAAATTTGGACCGTATTAGTCTATTTGTCCCCAGAGAACCGGTTTTCCAATTCTTCCGGGTTCATCAATTGGCAAACAATCACAGTTTCCTCGTCCGGTTTAGCCATTTACTATGGTCTCCAATATAACATCATTCAAGTAATCAATCGGACCAGGCAAGCACCAATGTAGGCAATCGTTCTGTACCTTTGCATTTTTGTCTTTATCAAACGGCCTGAACTGTCGGTACGCACCCGGATGCCCGTCGGGTCGGGTCAGCAACATCCCGGTGAAATCCAAAAGCTTTAGATTACCACTGTTCTCTCCCGCCTTCTCTCTGACCGCTCTCTCGAACTGACCAACCTCCACATCTCTTAGTATCTTATGCACATTTTTAATCTCAACCTCCTCGTCATCACTCACTGGCTCTGTTTGCTTACACGTCCCACCGTTATGCCATTCCCCGTTTTGGAAATGATCCGGTGTCGAGGTCCGGAAAAAAACCGTGCCTCTACGGTTAGTTTCATCTGCAATGAAGTCCATCACGCTCCGCAGCGACGCGTTATAGGCATAGTCGAATCCTAGCTCTTCCATGCGAGATTTCGCCGGACAGATATGGCAGCCGACCGGTTTCGCATTCTCGTGGTAAACCGCGGCTTTGAGATACCATTTACCGGTTGAGATAATCGCATAGTCGAGGCTCGGCATTAGCTTGGTCCATGTCTCATCGAGTTTGTCAAGGTGTAGCTGGACCGAAGCGGTCGAGACACCGTTTGAATCTTCGAAAATAGCGGCTTGGACTAGAAAAGGCGACCAAATGTTGGATATGGTTAGGTTATGTAAAGGGAAATGCCATCTTTTCGACCTGTACTCCTTGTCGTGGTATACCTCAACCGGTTCTTCAACCTGAAGAGACCGGAAAAAAAAGGGAATTGACTAACTCGGAAAGTAAAAAATCGAAACAAAGAGCTGTTGAACATTATACCATATAGAGCATACAAAGCAGAGATTCGACGTGGTTACGCGATATGGAGTCACCGATGAATGCCCAAGATTTGTTCCTCATAAGCTGAAGAAACCTTCGAGGGTCAAAGCGTGGTAACAAACAGTCATGAGGCTTCCATTTCCAGTAGAGAAAGTCTAAGTCAGGCCGGCCATTGGTGATGCAGTTTTGGTGACCATCGATGAGCGTGCCGCATGAGCTGTTTGTGTAGATTGGTCCTAATGAATCCGGAATCCATTTACCGGCAAAGAGATCGCATTTCTCTATTTCGATATCTGATTCAAGAAACAAAGATTAAAAAAAAGCTTGTTATGAGCTCCAATGTGAGGTCAACTTTGAATCAAAATGTTGCAACAGTCGTCAAAATCAAATTTATCACAGACCAGTCTTTGAACGTTGCAGCTAATAGAGATTACTCTACCAGACAATTTTGATTCAGAAATACCCCAAACAAGATGAAACTATGAACAGAGTTGAATATGAAACAAAACCATGAGTTCCCAAATAGTACAAATTTAGAATTAAGAGCCAAATGATACAAATCGTCACAAGAAGTTTTTGGATGTAAAGATTCAAAACTATTAGAGTAACTTTCAATGAGGCAAGCAAGATCCATGAATCATTACTTCCTTTATCAATTTTCCTAAACTCGTAAACAAAGCTTTAAATCTTGCAGATCGAGAAACATTCTTCCTAAACCACTAGATCTCATCACTGTTGCTCATAAACAAGGGTTTAGAACACAAACACAATGAACGATTCTCACAGAAGTCGAATATCCTATTTCTACTGACTGATCTTACCCTGAGGAATGAGATCTTCGTTTTCCGGCACGATAACCTTCGGCGGCAGAAACCGTGCTTCGAATTTTCCGGTGACCGACGCAAAAACTGGAGAAAAATCGCTGGAGTGGAAAATGAAGAGACGGAGAGCGACACCGGTTATCAGAATAGCGGAGACGAGCTTGATGAGAAACACATTCTTACGAATCATGGAGACTGAGATCAACTTCAGCTTCATCTGAAGAAGATAAGCAGAGTGTGTGTCTTTTTTTTTTGGTATTTGTGTTATTCGACCGACCAATGGTCTTAACTTTTTTTTATTCTTTGTTTATAAAATCATTCGACCATTTCTAAAAAAGAACCATATAGTAAAAGAATGAATAAAGTACGTATTAATTTTCTTGTCTGATTATATCACAGTTAAGACAGAATGTTTCGTTTAAAACGATTTTACCAGTTGAGAAAGGTCAATCAATATTGACATAATTCTGGAAATTTTTTTAAACATAAAAACAAAAAATGTAAACTGTTTGGTTGTAAAAAAAAAAATGTAATTCATAAGTATTTAAAAACAAAAATATCCAAATATCTTTGACTGAACTGAAATTTTTTTTTGATCGAATCCTGCAGCTGAAACAGACACTCTCCAAAACGCTGCAGTATCGAGATCAAAACTGAAAACAACAGAAAATTGCTTGACTCGGGTTCAAACTTCTGCACAGAGTGATTGGGCTTTGTTGATAACTGGCCCACATTTGTTTTCTCTTTAGGTTACATTTCCACAATTTTTAGGAATGAAATTCAACAAAATTGTTACTAATTAATATTTACAATAAAAGAAAATAAAAAATCATCGTACTTATTTTATTTCTTTTATAGAGAAAAAAATAAATTTTTTTGAAAAATTATTCCATTTAAAAAATACTAAGGAATGAATAGAATTCCATTTTATTATATTCTATTTTATTTAATTTCATATAATTTATTCTATTTATTTTTTACATTCTAATTTTTTATTACCAGTTATAGAGAGTGATTTTTTTTTTCCAAGTAAGATTTTGTAAGGAAAATCTTTTTTTGGAGAAAAAAAAATTCTTAGGAAAATCCGTCTTTTGGAAGAGCAAAATTTGTTAATTGTTTCAAACATTTCAGTTTTCTTCCATTTTAAGTGGAGTTTTTATTTTTAAGCAGCATGAAAAAAATATTTGGGTTTTAGAGTTTCTAATTAAGAAATATATGTTGATATAGTAAATTGTTTTAGATAATCACTTCAACAGAGTTGCAATGAACTTTCCATTGACAATGATGCTAAAACTTCCACCCAAATTTGCTGATAATTTTTTTTGCATAAGATATTGTGAGACTAATTTTATGGAAATAAAATATGTAATGGGCGATGATGTAGTCGGCGCAATACAAGATATGGGTTTTCACGATGGAATATATAAAATATCACACAGTGAGAGGATAACCACACTTTTAGAATGTACAGTTTTTGAAATATCATTCTATGAGAGGTATTTATGAATAGAGCGACTTGCACCTCAGGTGAAAGGCGCTTGCACCTCGTTTCTATTGATAAATTCAACAAATTTCATTTTGATTGTATCCTTGAAATCGTCTTCTAAGGGTCAGCTATGCAATTCATCCAATGGATTATGAGGTATGAAGGGCTCATTGGTGGTCTCTGCTATGCAACAGTATTAGTAAGCAAGTGAGATTGTAAATAAATAAATAAAAATGTGTATGCACCACACAAGTCAAGTCACTTTTACTTCCTTTAAGTCTAGTAATAGAGACCGTAAAATCCAAACTGCCATAACGGTTTTCGTCAATCCGAACCTGAAACTCCGTAAAGTGGTGGGCAAGTGTGCATTACAAGTTATGAAGTAGGGTGACACACAATTATGAACCTTGTTGAATTTGATTAAGGAATTGAACTCGAAGTTTGTCCCCTGAAAAAAACAATTGAATGTGGTATTATTATATAAACAGCATGTTTGTTGATAATTCAAACAGATGAGATTAGTTTTTACTTTAACATATTGTAATGGTGAAAGCCGGTTCTAGTAATAGAGACCGTAAAATCCAAACTGCCATAACGATTTTCGTCAATCCGAACCTGAAACTCGGTGGTAGGCAATTGTGCATTCGAAGTTATGAAGTAGGGTGACACACAATTCTGAAGACCGGTTCTAGCATAACGTTTGATCAAGGGAGGATGAAGATACACATAACAGCCTAGACCTTCACATTTGAATTCCATCAGTCCACCCATACCTCTCGGACCATTCAAACGACAGAATACAAACGGTTATTGATGCAGACGTTCTTCCTCGCCTCATCGAACTCTCAGTGTAAATATTTTTTTTATGATTTTAACTTTGATGGGTAGCAATAATAGTTGCGTTATATGAATGTTCCATCTTAAGTATTCTTCCAATTCTTATTCATTCGTCACCACCAGTGCTGATTTCTGCTCTTTGTACTATTGAAAATATTGCAATCGGCGATGATCTACAGATTCATGTGCATAATATGTACATTCACAATTTTACTTTTGAGTTTTGAAGGAAAAAAAACGTATCTAACTTGTTCTCCTAACACACGATTCTTCACATACAAGTGCTTCCTTGTCTTTTCGAAATTCTAACCTCTTATAAGAAAAGTATCAAGAAGAAAACTTGTTGGACTATCTTAAACATCACAGCTGGGAGTTCAAATCAGATATATGTGAGTTTTATTTATATATAGCATTTGAATAAACAAAACCAATAATTTTGATTGTTAGTCTAACGCAGTTGTGGCCTTGTGGGAGGTGGGGCACGTGCCCCATACAGATTTAAAAAAAATTATAACCATTTAGTTACCATTAATGATAATTCTCTAGTTCAGTTTGTTATGATTCCTCTAGTAGATTTTCAGGAGTTTGATGCTTTTTGTTCCCACGTTTCATTATTTTTTTCTGTAGCCATATCATTTTTTATTTACCTTTATTTATGTGGTCTTTGACCATGTTTTAATCCTTTCTTATGATTGGTTGCATGTTATTCTTCGTTCGTTTTTTATATTTTTGCTAAAAGCCTAAAACATGTATTTCTTTCTTATCTTATTTTCAGTTATACCTTTTTAAAAAATTAATTTAAAGTCATTAAAGTAAATAATAGAATCAGTATTCAAATAGATTAATAACAACAATATTTAGTAAATATAGTCAAGTATATGATTTGGTTTCAGTATATTTATATTTTAGAATCTAATAATTTTAAATAATTATTATTTTATTATAATCTATAGATTTATTTTAAATATCATTTTTCTATTTCTTATATTTATAAAGCATCTTAAAACTAATAGAAATAGTTTTGTTTTACAATTTTAATTTTTTCGAGCCTCTAAATTTATAATATATTGCATAATAAATTTGTGCTCTATGCAAAAAACATTTCTGGATCCATCCCTAGTCGAACGTACGGTCAAATACAGTTACAGATGATTTTACATGTTGATTGCATTTTAAAAGAATTTCCAAATACACTATCTTTTTTTCCCGGTCAATTTACTATTTAATTCAATTTAATTATCATATAGGCAGAGACTAGAGATAAAATATTTAATTTTCATTTTAATTTTTTTTTATACAAAGTCATAATAAAAATCTAAAATATTTGCGTCTGCCGGAAGTCGAACCCGGTTCTATTGCTCGGAAGGCATTTAAATTTTTTTCTGGATAAGAAGTGTAATTAATTAACATGGGAAGAGTAGGAAAAGAATAATTGGGTAAAACCGTTTGGTCAAAATCTAATGGGCTTGGGCCGCTTGGCTTTGTGTCAGAGAGTCAGAGACTAATCCAAAAATCAGAAATGATGATGGTTGGCACAAAGATAATAATAACCGGTGTGACTAAAGTAAATGTAGTAGTATTAATTTTCGAATAATTAAATGAAGTTATCATAAATGTAGTATTAATTTTCGTACTTCCCGCTCTCTAATTTCTCTTTTTTTTTTTGCTATTTCTCTTGGTTTCTTCTCTCTAGGTTCCATTTCCACGGATACGATTCCATCTCCGTGGACCTGAGATTATCTGGTTTGGTTCATTCTTAGCTGCGTCTTCAGGTAAGAGATTCCTTTCCGAGTAAGATTATGTTCTCGGGAAAATCCCTTTTCCCTGTTGCTTTTGTTTTCCGGTTTGCATGTCGGTTAAGATTTTTGTCAAAGAAATCTGTTCGAGGAAGAGAAAAGTTTGTGAATTGCTTCAAACATTTCAGTTTTTCTTCCATTGTTTAATTTGTTTTTTTGTTTCTGAGTGGCCTGAGATTTGGGTTTTAGGGTTTCTAATCTTGGAAAAAAAATTAGCGAAGAAATTCTTTGTGAATTTTGTTTAGTGCTGCTCCAGGGTAAGCGTGAAGTGATTAAAAGACAACAATGTCTGGTGAATCATCGGAATATGTTCCACTTGCTGAACACGAGATTCTGAAGGAGAAGTATGAGGCTTTGAGGAGAGAGCATGAAACCTTAATTAAAACGCATGGGTTCACTTTGATTGATCTGGCGAAGATGCAGAGAGAGGCAGTGGTGGCTAAGGAAGATGTTGACAAGTGGGAGAGCAAGTTTGGTGAGCTGGAGAAGAAGCTAGAGAAGGTCGAAAATGAGATCCAAGACTTGATGTCTCTTGAAGAAACCGAGATGAACGGTGTGGATTCAGCTGGAGCAGCACTTGCAGAGAATCTTAATTTGAACAACAGCAACAATGTACCAAATGAGGGTAATTAAGTTTTTTTTTTTTTATCTTTGATGTGTGTGTGTCTCACTGGTGGTTGTGTGTTTAGCAGCTTAAGACTAACTAAACATGTTCTCTGGCTAAATCTCTATGCAGAAGTGATAGAGATCAGTGACGACGACGATGGAGGAAACCAAAGTGAAAGCGACAGAGGAAACTCTAACTCGGAGTATTCCTTCTTTCTCTGAACATGACCTGAAGCCAGTTTAGGAGATGGAGAAGAAGTTGAGTCAGATGTGGTGAAACTGAAAGTTTAGTTGTTCTTGTTGTTTAGATATGTATGACTATGAATCTCCTATGTGGTTGTTTTTGTTTTGTTTATTGGGTTTGGAGTTTGGAGGTTAAGACATGAAAGTTTGTGTGGGAAGTGAATTTTAGCCTGAAACAATGTTATAAGAGAAGCAGCTTCCATCCTAGAATCTATTATTAGATTGTTCTAAAAACAGTTAAACCAAGAGACAAGCTTGTGTCTGCTAATGATTGGATTCCATTAAGCTGTTCTTTAGAGGCATCTGAAAATGAGCACAAAGAGAAACCAGTTCATCAAAACAGGCTCAATACGAATTGAATCGATCGCAACAGGCTATTTCCTAAGTTACAGAGACTCAGACAGCCAAAAAAAAAGACTCAGACAGCCAAAAAAAAAGATGGAACGTCTTCAAATTTTATAACTTTGAGGCCTGAATTATTCAACATACAAAAACACCAATGTGGAAACGTGACGTGACCCAAATTCTGAGGCAATTATGTGATTACAACTCAAAAGATACAGACAAAAAATCGGAACAAAGAACGTTACGAAGGTGTCTTCGTAGCTGAGCCTGCTCCTTCATTGGCCTGGTCCTGACTCGGTATCTCAAACTTGGTAACTTTCTGTGACATTCATAGGTCAAAACAAAACAAAAACGTTAATGGAAAGTAGAAAGATTTCGTTAGTTCGCAATAATTTATAAGGATCCATATGTTTGAAAACAGATAAGTATAAAGTTAAAACCCACCAGGAAACAAAGAGCATATAAGCATTCATCAAGTTCAATAACGAAAACAAAACTGGCTCCTACTTTTATGGCTACCTCTAAGAAAACATTGTTAGATAAAATTCAGCTTCATCATTCTCTCTAATGGCTTCCTCAAGAAAATCTCAAGGATCATCGTAGCATTTGTTTCTGCTTTCTCGAGACGAGAGAAAGGCTGTATATAAGCTCAAACATTATAGTGTCTGTGAATATCACTCAGAAACTGTAACTACTGAATTATTTTAGCCATTTAGAATCACATAACTGAATCACACATGAAACAAACTCATCTCCATAATTTCATATCACACATAGCAATACAGATGTCTCCAGTTTCGCAGCTCCAGATTATCCACCAAAAACTTTCGCATTTACATATTTAGTAATAGACAAAACATGCTAATTTCTCAAAGTTTTATCTATAAGAGTGATACATAATCACCAAGAGCAGCGTCAAAGCTGTACTTAAGCGGATTCGAGATACGTGATCGATCCGAGGTAAAGCGTTCCAAAATCGAGATTAAAAAGCTAAACAAACAAAAACTAAGATTCGATTGAGATGATGATGTGCAAACTGCAAACCACTAAGAAAAAGACGAAATTGTAAAATTGAATCGCGGATCACTAATGAGAGCAATAAATTCAACCTTTGAGAGAACGCATTCTCTGAGAGATTTCAAGAATCGGAGGCATTTCTCTTGATCGAACGGAGACTCCGTGACGCAATTGAGAAGAACGAGAGCCTCTTGGCCGCAAACTGGTTGGGGAGTCTGTTTCTCCATGGACAGGATAAACCCTAAAGAAGGGTTTTTGCCGAGAGAGAGAGAGAGAGATGTTTCCGGTGAGACGTATCAACCAGGATCACGGGGCGGTGACACAAAAAGTCTTAAAGGAACAAAATCAATAATGGGCCACAGAAGCCCAGTTTAGCGGTCCAGATCCGCTGGACCACGAGATCCGAAGCCGGACTTTTGCACAGCTGAGACGCGTCATCAAAGTGGGTCCCACACTTGGTCGTTAATGCTCAGTGGAGACCGTTAGATCACGTCGTATGATTTGAATGGCTAGGATTGGTTCTAGCTTTCTTGTTTTCGAATTAACCAATATTGGGAATAATTGTTGAATGTGTGCCAGAAAAGCCCACTAATTAATTCAAGAAAGCCCTTTGAAGCTCAGTTAAACATTTGTTCAAAGAGTGTTATTAGCCGAGTCCTTGGGCAACGGCTTCAAACATGACAAAACAAACATACTCGAACCATTCTTATTACGGTTTGAAAAGAAGAATAACATTGATTTAACAAAAACCAAAATGACAAAATTTGATTAACTTGTAACAAAAACCAAAATGAGAAAATATCACAAAATTAAAAAATTTAATCTGAGGCAACTGCTCTCCACTCACTTAACGTGGCTCTGCCACTAAGTAGACCGATCATTAAGAGTTTTTAACGAATGTAAATGTAATAATATATCTGATAAACAATCATCTACATCTTAAAACGTTATACAATAATAATTAGATGTTACACAAACCTCTCGTATTAACATTAAGTTTTATCGAAACACTTGTGATAGCTGTAACTGATCACCGCGCAATTCTTATAGATGAAACACAAACTCTCGGGGATATTCGTGTTATCATTGAAGCCATTAATATATTGAGGAAACTAGTAACGGTATGATACCTATAGTACAAATATTCAAACTCGAATTAGATTGTTGCATTTTGGTGAGGGAGTTAAGAAGAGAAAGGCGAGATAACATAACCGAAAAAGTAGTTGGAAGGTTGGTTCAGTAAATAAAAGGGAGAAGCAGAGCAAACATGTTAAGTGCATGGGAATAGCACGAGAATGGTACGTGAAATATGAAATTAAAAGACATCATTTAATTTCTTTGTTGGTCCTTCTTTTAATGTTATTTATTAATGTGTCTCTGCCACTTTTTATGAGACACTGTCTCACTCGCCTTTCTATTCCACATGTCTTTTCTTACTATGCATTCTAAAATGTTTACGCAATTTGTACCGTTTATATGCAAATGTAGACCGTACGTGTATATGTACATATATACATATCATATCAATACACACATATACATGTATGTCAAAGTTATGATTATATCATTATATCGTGCATGTCGGTGTGTCAAAACTAAGTAATTATATGTTTGTAGTATATCATGGATTTTGTGAAGGTAGTGGGAAATTTTTGAAAAAATATTTTGACAAAAGGTCTGGAAAGATAATACATTATTATCTTTATGCTTCTTCATTTCTCCTAGACTAATTTTTGTATTCCTTATATATATGTGAAGCTTGCAAGGACTAACGTATACGCGGCATGTAGAAACCAATCTTCAGTTTCATGTAAATTATAACGAGAAAACTTTATATTAGTCTAAGAGCTATATATGTAGGACTAATTAACACTATCATCCACCTGAACTTAAATACTAGTTAGTTTATGGTGTAGATTAGATACTGGTTTCCCAAATCTTAACTGTATGTGCTAACAGAATATTAGAGTGTTATGTTTATTTTTTTCAATTTTACGTTGGATGAGATATACTCACAGGTACTGTTAAACTAGAATTCTGTTTAATTATAATAAATGAAAATACATCAAACTAATCTAAATCTTAACTGTGTGTACTAACAAAATATTAGAGTGTTATGTTTATTTTTTTCAATTTGACGTTGGATAAGATATACTCACGTGTACTGTTAAACTAAATTTTCTGTTTAATTATAATAAATGAAAATACATCAAACTAATCGCATGTACATCTCTTCCTAAACTCAGTTACGATCACTATCTCAGGCTTTTTGGATAGAATCCTAAACTAGTCAAAATGGACGTGAAAGAGCCCTTTTCTTATTAAAAAAAAAAAATGGACGTGAAAGACAGATAATTGCAGATGAAAGTCAAATTAAAATACGGAAAATACGGAAAAAGACGTTCTGTATACGGATAAGTCAATTGAGATTTACCAGGAAGAAGTCAAAATTGCGTTGAAAGTTTGAGACAATGAACATTTTTACCAAAAAAAAAAAAAAAGTAAATGTGTTCTTTGACCAAGAAAGTCCTGGACCGGCACAGGTAAAAAGAATCCTGGTTTGATCCGGTTCACAAAACCTCCCCAACGTTTGGCATTGGTTTGGTAGTTACTCTTCAGATCTAAGTAGACACCTGGTTCAAATTCAACCATTCCACAAAGTTTATCCAAGGGCCCAGCAGGTTTTGCGCCCACCAAATGGACGGTCCAGATTCTCTGGACCTCGGGATCCGAAGCCGTACATTCCATATCTGAGACGCGTCATCAGCATAGTGGGTCCCACACATGGTCGTTAATTCTCAGTAGAGACCGTTAGATTATGTCATGACGTGAACGGCGAGGATTGCTTTTTTTTCTTTTCATGAGGTTCTAGTTTCTAGTTTTCGAAAAATAACCAATATCGGAAATAAGTTTTAAATGCAATGCATCATGGAGATTTGTCATGATATTCTATAGTTAGTATAATTAGAAAACCACAATCACATAGAAGATCTCATGAAAGGTCCCCCATTTATCTTTTGGAATAAATCTTTACAAGAGCTCTGGAATTTTGTGACAAACCAAATCTTTGCATGAGGGGACACCATAAACATATATATGTGCATAATGTGTAATTGTATATATGCATGCATATCCTTGGCCCATGAGGCCATGACCATCTTCAAGCCTTGCGAATTTAGGAAGGGGCATTGGAAAGTCATCACTACAAGAAAACATACTTTTTAGGAGGGCCGAATTCGTGGCAAATTCGTGGCAAATCGAGAGTAGCAACGAATTTGCCAAGGCAAAACACCTCCGTTGTCGGATGCCTACATTTTTTGTAAAATATGTTGTTAGTAAAAATTTTTAAAAAATAAAAAATAAATTTATGAAAGTAATTAATAATTTACTATTTGTAAACGAACGCCCGCAAAAGGCGTTTGACCGGCTGTATGAGGCAATGCCGCGGGTAAACCGTCCGGACCAACGGTATTACGGGAAGATGAGCACTTTGCAGAAATGACGACCGAGTGGGGATCCTGCCAGTAGCGAACCAATCCGTCCCAAACCAACTTCTCGATGTATATCGGTTTTGCGTCGTCGCCTATGACCTCCCATTTTCTTTTCCAGTCCGAAACGGTGCCTGCGAGACGTTCCATCACTTTATTCTTGAACGCTTCCCGCACGGTCGGGGTATCAACAGCATCCCAAGTGTATTTTTGCTATAAAAAAAAAACAAAACAATTAAAAATTTATTTAATATAAATTTAATAAATTATAATTTTTTAAAAAAAAATATTTATTACCGCAAACATTTTGAACCAAGTTTCGAAAATTTCCGGCGAGAGTTGAGAGAAATTTGCGTGAGGCTCGGTGAAAAATGATTTGATGATATCGCTAACGGACCGTGCGACACTGCTTTCGATCCCGAACCTAAAAAAAAAAAAATTAAATCACAAATTGAAAACATAAAAATGAAATATTAAATTAAATATTAAATTTAAAAACGTACCACTTTCCGGTTATATGACGCGGATCTAATCTCGTAACATTAGTTCTTCCCGGTTGTGCAATCAAATCATCAACCGTCAAATGGGCATATGGAAGAGGAACACCAGGTTGCCTGAAGAGTGGAGGTGGTGCGGTAGCCTGGGTCTGGGTCTGCGGAACTACCGACTCAGTAGCGGAAGTAGTGTATGGCTGAGACGAATCTGGAATCGGAACTATCCCGGACGAAGTCCCACCAACATTATCAGATATAAACTGATAATAATGGTTACGACGAGAAGGCCTCATCTGCACAATAAATAATAAATAAAATTAATAACTAAAATTATTATAATATTCCGATATCCTAATATATATTATTCTAATATTCCGATACTCTAAAATTATTCTAATATTCCGATATCCTATTATTATCCAAACCTAAATATATTAAAAAAAATTTATAAATTTAGATCTGTACCTTCTAATATTTGATAAATTTGGGGAGAGATCCGAGTAGCTTTCTAGAGAGAGAGAGAGAGATCTAGAGAGATTTGAGAGATTTGAGAGAAAGTTGAGTTGTGAGAGAGGAAGGAAAACTCGGCGAGTATATATAGATTTAGATTCGTCGCTAATTCCTCCCAAATTTACGAGAAATTAGCGACGAATACCCCTCACTCGTCGTTAATTCGTCCCAACTTTTACGAGGCATTTACGACGCCAAATTTTACGAGGAATTAACGACGAATCGTCGTTAATTCGTCACAAACTTACGATCCGTCCTTAATTCGTCACAAAGTCATCCCTAATAAAAAAAATTAAAATCTTTTATGATTTTACGACGAATTTGCGATGATTTGGAAGGATTCCTCGCAAATTCGTCGTAACACTGGAGTTTTACGACGAATTTGCGAGGA